>OY728165.1:2141493586-2141884852 GCA_963277665.1 Viscum album | reverse complement strand
ATTTTTTATATTAATCAATATATATATATATAGATATTAGTGAAGAATAAATAAAACATAATAATTTCATAATATATATTTCAAGTGGAATATTTTAACATATCATTTCGACATTCATTTCAATTGAATAAAAGGAATGTTTTATTTTAAGGTATATGATGTAAATGGATTTTTCATTCTAAATAACTGTTAGTTATTGTTTTAAATTCATTTTTATGATTCTATTTTTTATTCTTAAAATATAAATCCTTACATTTCATCTATTAATTTATGATTTTGAATATTTTGTTTTATTAAAAAGGGATATATAAATATCTGAAAATGATTGACTTATGGGTTTAAAAGAATATTTTAATGAGTTTAATGGGTGAAATGAAATATTTTATTTATTTAACGCTTATTATGGTCATTGGAAATTGTTTATCATGATATAAGAGATCGATATAGCTCTTCATAACTGTTGATACAATTATAGAAACACTTTGATAATTTATTATATAAATTTTAAAGATAAATTTAATTTTCTTCAATAGCTTTTGTTAATCGGAACACCAAAATTTAAGGAACCAGGATAACATATTAATATTATTTTTTAAATATCATTTTATTATAGGCATTAAAAATTAGGCTATTAATATAATTTTTTTATGAAAATTACATATAATAGTTTTTTGTAAAGAAACAAATATGTAATCAACAACATAATTTAATTGTAATGTCATTAAAATTTTAAAAAATACTATTTTAAGGAAATAATGGGTTTCATTTCAATTTTTGGAACAAATATTAAAAATAATTTTACAAATTTTTGTAATTTTTATTTGAAAAATATAAAATCATTTTGGATATAAAAATTTAAAAATATGCTTTTGGTGAATGTTTTATAATTTTTTTAAAAAACAAATTTTTAAATGAATATAAATATATTAGTACTTTTGATTAAAACTGTTTTTTAATTTAAATAATTTTCATGATCCATATTATATTTAATATTATTATAAAAAAATATATATATATATTGATTAATCCCAATTGGTGAATTTAATAAATTTGGAATATATTTTCGATATTAAAACATTCCATAATTATAAAAATTCTCTTTTAAAAACATTTGTTTCACCGTGTCTATGAAATTAAACTTATGTTGAATTATGACTCTTATGTGATTTGATGTTTGTAAAGTTGCATCAACATTTGGATCCAGAAAAATTTATATTATATAATATGGTAAAACACATTTTTTTAATTAAATATTAATAAATAAATTTAAAATTAATTGCAGTGATTAGAGATAAAACTTGGTTTGGAATATTATATGTACACGTGTAAACAATAACCTTCCACACACATAGTAATTTTATTTACTAAATTTTATTTAATATTGAGGATAATGATTCCAAATTTATCTAATGATATTCCTTTCAAATTAATTATTAAATGAATATCATCTAAAGCTATTAAAAAGATAATGGTTGCTGTGATGAAAACTAAAATATAAAAATTAGGCAAAACTAATTTCTAAGGAATAACATATTTCAAAAATTTGTTTTTTCTGTTTGAATGTTGTTTTATCCATATAATCACTAAAATTCATTTTTGATCAATTTTGGAGTCACCTTGGCTAATAGTGACATCTTATTATGTAATAGTATTGTGATTTTTTGAGAAATGGAACTCTTACTCAATCATAGAATTAAATTTCTTCTACCAACTTATTAACACATTTAATCCCATTTTAACAATAAAATACTAAAAATATATCTTCAAATCATCCATACAAACATTATAGTGATTAAGGTCTTCCTAAAAGACAGATAAAATGTTCTTTTATAAGATATCCAAATGTGGATGTTCTAAGAAAAGGTAATTAACTTTAATATACTCCTTTTTTTACTTATACTATTACCACCATAATTAATTTAATAAATAATTAAATAATATATATATATATATATATATATAATTTACTAAGATTTTATTATGTTTATGTAATAACATATATCCATCTCCTCTTCCACTAAATGGGGAGTAAAATAGATGATCATTTGTTTGGAGTACTATTGCCTTTTGAAACAATATAATTAATTTTCCATAACCACCTATGATAGATGTACATTAAAATGGAAATTATGTTAATATATTATATAAAAGTTATTACAATACATATGTAAATATAATATCATGTATTACATCGTATTTTTTCATTTTGAGAGATTACGATAACACCAACCACGTGTACGGTGGACAAACGCCTCGCGATAGAATGAAATTAATTTTTCACATTCAATTTACATGGTAGGAAATATGGATATATTAAATTATTATATATGATATATCTTAAATCATAATTACTTTTTAATGGAGATTTAATATTTACTTTTCTTCCATTTCATCAATCGATATAATGGAATCTACGTTTATGCACACATGTGGCTTACCATCACCATGAACAATGTAATTAATTTTCAATATATAAAATTATTTGAATAATATATATATATACTGAATATATATTATTTTAAGATCCTTTTTCACAATATGGATTTGATAACACCATTAACATAGTAAAAGAACCAAAAATACCAGATCAAAACATTCATGAAAAAACCACACACTTATTTCCCCAAACATTATTTTAAAAATTATTTGTTAATTAAAATTTAATAAAAGTTTATAAGTAAATAATCTACTATATGATATAAAAAATTATGATTAATTAATATATATAGAGAAAATATTTATTATAAAGGACATTTTAATGTGTTTGATAGAAGTAGATACTTAAGGTAAGAGATCTTTTCTCATGTTTTATTTTTTAGAACATATTTTATGTTATGAACATAAATTATTTATTGATGTGTATATAAATCCCCATTGAAATTTTATATATGGAATTTATTTATTCACCTCATGTTTACTGTTTCATTTGATGATTTTCTTTTCTGCGTCGTGCAATTATAATATTACCAAAGCTTTTTTGAGTTTTCTATTCTTTTAATTATTTATAGAGTACAAATTCCATATTCAACACATGATTATTTTTTATTGTAAATATATTTCCCACAAATGAATTCTATTATAATTATCATAAAATTTATTCAATATAAAAATCCATCAATGATTATCAATTTCCTAGGTCTTATGATAAAATTGTTACCAAATTTGTAAGGGTTTTATGTTACAATCTTGATGTTTATCTTATGTTTCTTACAATTATGATTTCTATAATGAAATATTATGATATTTTATCAAATGAAAAATTATGAATTTTCTTCCCCATTGGTTATTTCATGCTAATAAATGTTTTCACATTATTTTCTATTATATTTATACTTTTTATTCCATAATAATATTTTTAAAGAGAACATAATTTGTCTCTCTATTAATTTTAAACCCCTCTTTTCACCATATATACGTTTTATACATCTATTTTAAGAACTGTTTTAATGTGTATATATGATTTATTAAATGAAAATTGATATTTTTTTAATTTTTAAAAAACTATTCAAAATGAATCTTGATGTCATTTTTTAAAAAATTCCTATTTGTCTTTACAGAATATGTGTAATGAATCATTATTTAAACATTTATTAAATTAATTTAATTTATGGCCACCATGATCTCAAATTGTTTAAAATCAATGTATGTTTCAGTGGTTATTTTCAATGAAAATATATTTCCAAATTATTTTTGAAATTTTAGTCATAAAAAAGTGATTTTGATTAAAAAAAGGTTTTTTTAAAATAAATATTCCATGTGATAATTGTACATGAAATTCTAGCTATGATGGTTAGTAGTTATGCTAAATAAGATTTAATAGGTATATAATCCAATGATATCATATATATTCATTATTTGGATGTATTTTCATTATAATTTCAGGAGGATTATGGAACCGGTTCAAATTCCATTGGTTATACTAAATTGACTTATTTATAAAATAGGATTCAATTGCATCGGTTGTGATATGATATATTTCTTATATTCAAGTTGAACACAGTAGTATAGTTTGTGTGATTTATCAAGCGTATGTCTCCCTTCATTGAATGAGGTAATGATGGTTAACTCATGTATTGATTATATTAAGTGTAAACCCATTATCATGTACAAAACATTATGAGTGGTCATTTTTAGGATAATTATATTATGTATGGATCTATTTTTCATATCCATAAAATTATGTGGTGACCTTTTTTCATGTCCATAAGATTATGTGAGGGCCTGTTATATTCTCGTCAACTAAATGAGTGAACATGTTTCTATTTATACATTTTCACAATGATATAAGATTATGGGCATTGAAATATATATATTTTTATGCTAATTCTATATTCTTGTCACTCATTTTATTTGATTCATTTATGATTCATATTTTATGAACGTCCAAGATTTATGACATGACTCAGGTTTATGATCTATGAAATGTTGCGTGTGGTTTTAAAATATTATTATAATATCTATATGATCATGTTATGTGGATATATTCATTTTTTACCCTTAATGTTCATCTGATGTCACCCATTCTTATCTATCCCTTACCAATTCAATAATGAATGACATTGTGTATGAAATATAAAAAAAGGTTCTATTTTGAGAGAAGGGATTATATATTTAACATAAGAACTTGTTGTTTATGGATATGAGTTTATGAAGGTATGAGACATAAATGATTGTATCATGGATAATTATGAAACTTATTGAATAATCTTACATTAAGATGTAATATCAATTCATGAATAGTTTGGTGGGTATTGATTTTATCATGGAATGTTTTAGATGTCCTTTTGAAACCGGTTTTAGAAAATATTAGTAAATTGCCAATCTGGTGATTTTTTTATGTGATGACATCCTAATGATTTGGTAAGGATATGTTTAATTGGATTTCATATAAATAAAGACTTGTATATATTTTACATGTGGTTGTGGTTTTTTAATAGATTGATCAATATTTGGTTGAGTATATTTCTTCCATGATTCTTGTGTATGGTGTGTGTTCCCTTATAGTTCACCTAGTTTGACAATCATACAGGGATATGATTTGGTTATTTAATTTTTTTCTTTATTAAATATCATGATGTATTTGAATATAAGATGACCTTGAATATCCTATGTTAAACCTAAGGATTCATTGACTGAGAAAAAGGTTCCATGATTTAGACAAGCTATTAATTATTTTACATGATAATATAGATCCACAGTATCATTATTGTTTCTTACACTATGTTTTTGGGTTTCTTTCAATAGCGAGAACCATTACGAATTTTTTTAATGTATAATATGATACACAATGTATTGATTAGAAATAAAATAGGGTGATGAATATAGTGAATGATATTGAGATTGTTCATAATTAAATATCAGGATATAATATTAACAAAAACAACTTACACATCATACAACTAATTTACTCACCAAACAATATAATGATAATGTTCAATGGGAGCTTGGGTGGAGGATACCATGGAGTCAAGACTACTTTGTTTCCTATTTTATCCAAATTTGGAAGAATCACTAAAGGTAATTTCTCAAAGGTATAAAAATATAATTTATATATAAAAAAGAAGGGATCATATTAACTAATTGTCAGTGAAAAAATGAAACATTCCATTAACAAATTGTACAATAATAATGATATCCCTACATAATAACCATGGATGGATGTTTTAAATGTGGAATGTATCATCATTAAAAATTGATATCAAAGGGGGAAATCCTGAGTAGTGGATCATCGTTTTGAGTAATGGTTTTACTATTGATGACGAGGAGACTACAAAAGAAATATGAAATGATAGATGTATTAAGGAATAAGATGTTGAACACTAGTTAATGTTTTGAGAGTGATATATAAGGATTTAATTGTTTTATCTATTGGAATGAAATAATTATGAAACATATGTGGATTTCTAATTTTATGTTTTAACTTATTTAATATCTTGGTTATTATGAAAGGTATTGCTTATCTAGATAATTTATTTAATTGAATGGTTATATTTTATAGAACAAAATTGTTATGTCAAAGATAAAACTTAATATATTCATGATTTTGGGACAATGTTGTTTATATTGGCTAAATAGATTAATTATATAGATTATGTAAATTGTTTAGTATTTATGTCATTTGGAATGATTAATTAATTAATGAAAAATTGGGTTGCTTTTATATAATGATGATTATTAAATTTTGTTGATTTATAGAATATATATAGTAATACATGTTAATATTTAATGTGATATTAATAATGAATGTTTTCATATAATGTTTATGGTAATTGTGGTTATTAAAATTATTGATTAGAATACATGAACAAATTATTCTGAAATTTTGTATGTGTATATTGAGACATACATTATAATATTTAGGGTATAATGATAAGTTGATTTTTGTAATTTTGGGACGTTGTTACTAAAAAATTATTTTAATTGGGTCATATATGGAGGTTTCTTATGGTTGAATATTCATCGAATGAAATAATTTTGACACTGGATGTAATTTGGTAACATAGAATAATTTTTCTGGTTCTAGTAAATATTATTATGATGAAGGAATGAATGACTGATCATTTTATGTATTTTGCGCATAAATAATGATTAAATTAATCATGAAATTTCATTTCATGGTTAATGTTGGAATTTATAAATGAAAAAATAAAGGATGAAATTATTATTAAAATTTAAAGGAATTTTTTCCCAAGTTATTTGTTCCCCATTTATAGGGTGTTTCATGTTTCCCTTTTTAGAAAGTACATACATGAATCTTCACATGATTATAAATTTTTTGACATGCCATTGATGATTTATAATTCTTATAAGAAAATACTAGTGGAGATTTTGGAAAATAAACAGAATTACCTATGAAATAAGACAACAAAACTGTTTATTTGTTTATGGAAAACCCATCAGCTTGAGGAAGCTATATGATAACCTTATGATGTAATAATGCATAAAAATCAATTTTTTTTTACAATAGTGACTGTATTTAGATGGTGAAACTGTTTTAATGGTGGTATAATTTATACCCCCATATTTTGTGAAATATTAATTTTTAAATAATTTTAATTTCGTCAATAGCTTCTAATACATGTTGCAATATATTTTAATGAAATTTTATATACCATTATTGTTATTACATGAACATGAATATTATAGTGTATTCATTAGAAATAGTTGTATTAATATGAATAATAAAATTATATAATATAATTTATAGTTGTTTTATATAATGAAATATATTGGTATCATAAGTCTTTATTTTTTTAATGTCATATCTAATTTAAAAAATTATCATTTCTCCAATAATTATGATTTATTACACATTCTAACAAAATATTAAAATTTAATATTATCACATTTTAAAAAATTATAAAAAAATATTAATATCTTTTTTGGAGTTAATAATTGTAAAAATTTCTCCTAGTGAAATTTTATGAAATTTACTAACAGATGCCTTATTTTATGAACAATAAAAATGAAAACTTTTATTAAAACCTACCATTTTATATGATTTAAAATATATATTATATTTTAATATAGATTTAAATGTAACATTAGTTAAATAATATATTAATTTATCTGATTCAAGTCATTTTTGAAAATTTCATAATGATCACTAATATTAAAATATTTCATACTATGGGAACGATTCCCTTTGGAATAATGATTTTCATCATATCTATGGGTTTCATCGTAAATAGATTTTTCAAAATTTTATAATTTCAATTTGATAAAATTATTTTCATTTTTAGAATCATCATAATTATTATAATATAATAAATTTTAAATATTTAGTTTTAATAATGATTATTAAAGATAATGAATAATAATTTCATTAATTAAGGTTAAAAAGAGGTTTTGAGTTTTACATGCACTTATATTAAAACTAAGAATCCCCCCACATATGATTTTAATTTAATAAAATTGATTTATATTTTTATCAAGTGAGTGACATAAATATATCAAGTCTCATTTTAATTTTTCCTTTAAGGGTTAATTGACTATGTAAATGACAAGTCATAAATTTATTAAAATAGGTTATCAATATAGTGGAAGTAGTTAATGATCATATCATCGAAAAAATACTTTATATATCAATTTATTATGAAATTTTTTGTGAGTGAATTATTTTTATTGAATATTTTTTAGTATTTACAAAATTTACACTCCACAATTATATAAGAGAACTTTCTCCACTAACATCTTGACACATTTGAAACTATTTGTCTTGAAACATTCCTATGAATATTTTATCCCCCATAAACAAATAAATGTTCTATAGTATATTATATTCTAAAATTTCTAATCATATGGTTTATAATAAAAAATCCAATGGAGGTGATTCAAAGATAAGTTAGTTGACTTTAATAAAAAAATATCTTTTTTAACTTATTGTATTAACACATTTTATAATGTAAAAATAATTACAATATAATTAAAATAGTATATAATATATCTTATTATGTTAATATATTTATGTAATAACCAATATAAATATCTTCTTCCATCAAATGGGAAGCTAATTTCTTTATCCTCTATACGGAGACCACCTGGCTCACGGAAAAATGTAATCTGTTTTTTATCGAAACCTACTACATTTGGAAATAAATATGCATTTAATTGTTATAAAATATATTTATGATATCATTATATATATATAATTATATTATCTATTATATATTCATAGATTCCTTTGTGTGGGAATATGATAAGTTTTCTCTTGAGTATAACTCACTACCACCCCATGAAGCGATGTGATTCATTCTTCACATAAAAATTACGAGGAAAAAAATTTGTTATATTTAATTAATATATGTTTTATATATAAAATAAAAATTAATATTTAATAGTGATATAATATTTTCATTTCATTGGTTTCATTCTTTGATAAAATTGAAAAAAAATTATTGCATATGTACGACCTAACAACTCAATGAACGATGTTATCCATTTTCTATCTACAACATTATTGGATTACCATAAATAAATATATAATGAAGATATATATTATTTTTTTATTTTTAACTCTATTTATATTTTTATAAAATGATAAAAGGAAAATGAAAAAAAAACCATAACATACATGGAAAAACCAATTTATTACCGAAAACATGTTTTTACAGGGAATTGATAATAAACAGGTAATAAAAGGTCTAAATTAAATCATCAATGGTATTTTATATATACTTTTTGTCAATAATATATTTATAATAATATCATATTTATTATAAATGAGGTTTTAATTTGTATGAAGGATGTTGAAACCTATAGGAAGGGTTTTGGTCTCAACCCTTATCTTGTTTATTATATGTTTTGTTATGAACCTATCTTCTTTTTTATGATTATAAACAACACCATATACTTGATATATCAAGAATTTATTTATTCTAGAATACGAAAATATTAATTTCATTTCATTTTGACGTGCGACACACTGTTAATGATTTACCAAATAAATTAAGGGTTTTCCGATTTGTTTTTTATTTCTAATAAAAATATTCAATATTCACCACTTTATTTTTTTCATATATTGTATATGCATCCCATGATTTTATTTCATTTTTTATATCATTAAAATTATTATAATTACACAATGATCTATGGTTTTCTATTTAATTGGGATTAGGATTCAAATGTTTCCAATGTGTTAGGGGTTTGATTGTAAAATCTCTTTATTTAGTTGGATTTTTTTCCGTTATGAATTAAATGATGTAATAATAGGATATATTTCCCAAGTAACCTCATAATATTTTATATAGAATTTTTAGTTTTTATGAATGCACGTTTTCAATTATTTTTTCAATATTTTGATATTAAATATTCTAAAAATGTTCTTTTAATGAAAATAGAATAAATTTCTATCTATACTATAAAACTTATTTTATTCCATATCCTTGTTTTCTTAAAAAATTCAAGAATATATTAATTTTATTCTATATTTTTAAAATTCATTAACACCCTTTTTATAAATTTAATTAAAAAAATTCTAAAGGTATATTTTCTCCATTTTCTAAACAATACCCATTTGGATTTTACTAAAAATGGGAAAATAATATATTCTCTAACATGTATAGTATGAGATTGATTTCAAATCATCATGACCAATAAATGTTTTAAAAGTTATATTATATGTTTTAAATTTTATTTTCAATAATTGGTTATTTAATATTGTTTTGTGAACTGTTACTCTTAAAAATGTTATTTTCAATGGAAAAAACTTTTTTATTCAATAAATATTCCATTTGATAACTCCAAATAATATTCCATAAAATATAAAATCTTTTAAAGTAATTTATCCTTTAATATTTATATTTTCTAATCATACTTTCTTTTCAAATTCTAGGGATGGTTTATGTTTTTTATGATAAGTGGTTTTAGAAACAAATTCCTTTTATATAGTTTATACAATGATGAAATTCCTATGAAACTTGTCTCTATTTCATGGGTTATAATATGAAGACTCTTTTATGAACATGCAACACACAAATGAATGGATTATGTGATGGTAGGACATATACCTCCCTCCATTGCAATGGATATTGATAGATAACTCATGATATAATTATCTTATTCATGAAACTATATTAATGTTCTTATTTATATACATTAAAATGATTTCAGGTCAAAAATATTAAGAGTGAGCCTAATATTCAAGTTCATGTGATTATTGAAGGACCTTACATCATTTACATATGATTATAAGGGGACTTTTTTTCATGTTCTAAACATAATAAGTGAACTTATTTCTATTTATACTTGTACACAATGTTATAAACTGATTTGTCAACCAGAAATACATGTATTATATAAATTTTCTATTTTCATGGATCATTTTATATTTAATCTATTATGTTTCATGTCTTAAAAACTGTAAATGATTATTCCATGACTTACATTTATGATATATAATTTTTACAGAATGGTTTTTAAATTTTATTCGTATACCCTTAGACACTTTTTATGTTGACATGATCTTTTTTAACCCTACTATGATTATGTTACACCCTTTATTTTATTTTATGTCTAAATTTTATGAATAACAGAACTATATATTTCATGTAAATAAATGGTTCTAGTTAAAAATAACTTAGTTTGAGATTATATAGATCACTTAGGAAACAATTATTTATATACATGTTGATCTAAATGAAAGAGACATAAATGACTATGGTATGGATGATTATCTTATGTAATGAATATGTTTATGATAAGATGTATTATTTATGTGTGAGAATATTAGGTTATTAAAAATATAATTCATGATGATGGGTGATCTAGATATAGATCATAAATACATTGGGTTGTGAATATGTTCTCTAGAGAATTATATTGGAAGTCTATTATAAGGGTCATATCAATGGTAATGGTTCTTGTATAGATTCTCATATGGATTATATTAATATCTTGTTCCAAGGACCCTATATTTTATTCTATTTAAATATTATTTTTAAAGGAAATAATTTTATTTTAAATGTTAAGCTAATGATATTTCCTTTTAATGAAATTAATCTTACCTTTTAGGTTAAAAAAAGTTTTTCATAAAAACAATTTAGGTTCTAATGATTTTTATGGATTCGAAATGAATATGGTTTTAATTTATGTTTTCATATAGTGTGTTTCATGGAGAAAACATTAGTAAAGTGGTGTTTATGTGTAATTGAATAGTAATTTGAGTTCAATGTTTAATATTATAATGAAAAATTGAATTTACAATTACATAGATTTAAAATTAACTATTACACTCTTCTTTTATTTCCCATAAAAATATTTTTGTTCTCATCCTACATTTTTATATTTTTAGTTCTATAATATGTATGATTATTAACATAGATAATGCGAATTTTAAAATTTTATTTATTTTATCGGAAAAAAATACCCTTATTTTTATATGTTGTGTATTGTAGGATAAATGAATACTAAGAGTAAGTGTCAATCATGTATGATATAGTTTTGTTATGTTAGATTGTTGACATAATTATCTAAAACTCAAAACCTGGAAAGATACTATAAATTCATGGATGTGAATTCTTGTCCAAAAAGGAAATTATTAGTAAAATATGGATTACATCCTTATTAAAATTAATTTAAATTAATAGAATTATTTCAATGCATATAAATATATTTCACTTCTCATAGAAATTTTAATATTTTCAAAAAACAAAATATAAAAAATAACTATATCGTAATTATGAAATATGTATTTCAAAAATGATATTTAAATTTTCCATTAATTTTTTTAAATTTTAATGAAAATAATTACAATATTTTCCCACCAAAAGAAATAGAATTCATTTTTGAGTTAAACTATTATTTTTATGACATACGATTATATTACTAATAATTGATTACTTATTTTTCAATACAATTTCATTATATAGAAAATTTAAATAAAATTCTTACTTCCATTTTCCAAAAATATGTTTTCCTTATTCACTACTCTAATTTAATAGCATATTTATAATGGTGTACTATATTATGGTTCAATTATACTCAGGGTTGTAAGTATCATAATATATCACAGATGTAAAATTTAATTGAAGAGAAATATATCATAAAATACCAAAGTTTTTCATTATACACCATTAAAATTAATTTAAATTTCAAATTTATATTTCTCTAATACAATCAATATAGGATGTCTTTGATCCATCGCATATTACAATTCCATTGTATATTTGTTGAATTTATGATTCCACCATAGAAATTTATCAAAATGTGTAGGTTTGTTCCATATCAAATTATCTCTAATATATATTTTTTCAAGAAATTTCCCTTCATTGGAAATATATATCTGTAGTTTTACAATATTTGATTTTAGCACAATAGAAGTATCATCAATTCCCTTCCTCAGGAGCGATACATAGAATTTATCATGAAAGTAGAAGAGGTTTTATGGAAAAAAAGTGATAATATTCCATACTCAATAAATAAATAATATTTAAGGGTCCAATACACCTTAGTATCACCTTTAAATTATTTATGAACAAATAAAATTCATCTCTAAATCCATAGGAATAACATCTTACTACATTGAATTCTAGATTTCATAACCCATTTTCAGTATAACATTTATATACACTATGATATTTATTTTTCCCTAATGAATGGATTTAATATTATATAAAATAGACATAGATATCTAATCTTCTAATAGATTTTTTTATCTACCTTATTCCCAACATATAGGTTTTCATCACTTCATATCATAGATGGATTCATAATGAACCATATAAATGATACAGTAAAAGGTTTTATTATCATAAAACTAGATTATTGGATGGTATTAATCCTAACATGAATTAAAATCCCTTGAATCATATCTCAACATATAATATAATATTTTTATAGTTCTCGTAGACTAACCATATATCTGAGGATGATATGCAGTATTGAAATAGAACTCTAAGTCTAGATCATGTTGAAAACATTTCTAGAACATTAAGTATACCTCAAATCTCAATCAAATACAATATAATGTATTACTTCATAAAACCTAAATATTTGATTGATATACATTCTATAATTTCGATAAAAATAAAAATATTCACTTATATTAATAAGTTGTTAGAAATTTATAAGGCAATTGAATTAAACAACAGTGGTGTTTTAGACACTATACTTTTTAGGAAGTTAGTTTAAAAAATCCATGGTAATATTTCCCTCTTAAATTATGGAATGGTTAATGGTTATAATACACCTTTATACTTCTATCCCTCAATAAAAAAATTCTGAAATATTAAGAAAAAATATTCAAACTCTACAATATTACTTTTTCTGGGGCCCCATAAGAAATAAATTTTCATACCTTTATATATCTATATAAATATATGATTAATATATAATGATGAAATATTATATTCAAACAATATCATTTTACTCAATTCAATTATTTATGGGACACCTTAATGGTCCATAAACCTAACATTCCATCATAAGAAATATTAAAATATGGAATTTTCACCTATTTTCATTTCTTCCACAACCTTTTGAAACTCATTAAATTTTACATTAGTATACAAATAAAAAATAATTTTAGATGGAAAATATTCCCCCATTTAAATGATGATTTCATAGCGCGCTATTTGAATGTCCAAAAATAGCAAATAATTTTTTATCATCATTATAGAGCATAAAAAGGAACTTTTTTGGCTTCGGCCATCTACCACCAAGTTAACATTTAAGGGGATGTAATGTATCGAGGAGTCATAATCATTAATAAAATACAATCATATTCCTTCATCATATTCATCTCATTATAAATTAATATGTCCTTTATTATTTTATTATATTTATATATGTAAAACATTAAACTCTTAATATAATTCATTCATATCATTAATATTAAAATTATAGCAATTAAATAAAAAGAATATGTTACATAATTTTCCTCATGAGCCTTCAATTTAAATGAGTCATAAACAAGAACAGTGAAATTATTAATGAGGAAACATATTATTCACCTCTTCAATGCATTAGTATAGATAAAAAACACTTCTCTTCTAAAAGGATATGTCATGAAAAATTTAACGCACTATCATTATTTTTTGTTCCATGATAGTTTCCCAAAATTCATCAATCTAGTGTAACATGACACCCATTTGTGTTAACATGGTTACTAGACTATAATATAATCATATATTAAATAATTTTTTAATAATAGCATTTCATAGATAGAAAAAAATGGATCTCACTCCCAGTCGTCAATATCGGCCAATGATTAATAAATTCTGTCTTTTATGGATCCACTAAAATACCCATAAATGATATTATATGATATATGAATGATAAATATTCATTCAAAAATCACATATGGAAATTTTTTAGTCATTAAAATTTTTACTTAGTATCCTCAGTACAACCGACTTGTGATATTCATGAACATCAATAAATTTGGAACATGAGCGAATACCATCTATTAATAGAACTATAAAATGATCAACATAATCTATAATAACCCCATTAATTAAATCCATGAAGTGATAAGTGGAATTATTAAGTGAAAATGGAATATCTATTAATTCACCATATCCAGAAATCATATAGAAGGAAATCTTGGGTATGTCCTCCCTTTTGACCTGGAACCTATTATATACTAATCAAATATCAATCACAGAAAAATATAGTGATCCTAAAAATTGACCTAAAAGTCATTTATATGGGGAATAAGATCTTTTTATGTTTTTTATCTCTTTATATTAATGATAATCATGGAAGAATCACATTGATCGATATATCTTTTTAATAAATCATCTTGTGGATCCAAAGCTGAATGATTTTTCCAAATGAATACATTGTAAATATTCTCTTGATGAATCTTCATTAATACTTGTAACTTAGTTTCATCAATTATATAAGGATTAATTGAAATATTTATTAAACCAGTTATGAGTTAGACTAAAAACTCAACATCACAAATTCAGAGCATAACTAGAATATTATTGTAGAATAACATCATTGGCTCTCATACTATATTCATATCATACAATCCTAGTTTCTTCCTTACCATATATGATAAATATACAATTTTAATAGAATTTTTGAACAATATAATGGTTAAAATTTCCATGAAATGTTTATATTTGTAATCAATCATTAATAATATCATTTTTTAGCTTGGAATATAAAATGTAATTTTTTATCAATGAACATTTTTATGGGATAAAATTAATGAAAATACAACCCATGCATAATATATAATTGAAATAATCTATAGGGATATTAAATTCATTTGGCGGAGGCACATTCCCAAATACTTCAATCATATATGATCTGTACACATTAAATGACATGATCACATTGTTAGAATTTTTTACTACTAAATCAACATACAATCATTGAGGTTATGAATAAACATACTTATTTTTGTTTCATCATATAAATTATTTCATATGACTATGATCAAATAATATATTTCAATATTTCACCATGCCTACCACCACCTAAAATTCATTATTCAATCATTATACCAATAAGAAAACAAAAAAAAGTGTTATGTGAGAGTCAAAAATCAAAGATGAAAACCAAATTATATCTACCTAAAGAAAAAAATTAAGATGTTTTCCTATCTATAAAAATATCATATAATGTATCATAAACTGATGTGGTAATACAATTCCCCATGCCTATTTGAAAAAATGGCCACAAGAGAAACTCTCCATATTATTGAGGCCAATGATTGGCATTGGGGGAATATGGAGTTTATATGGGGTGACTATGACCTAATTATCAGAGTATAAGATAGTGGAATATAAATAAAAATTGATTAGGGGGAAGCCGTATAAATTTATTAAAATCGAATAGTAGATGGAATTAGTAACAATTCTAAAAGTTATATCATTTATAATAAATATTTTAAATTACTATACAAAGAATCCAAAATAGTTACAGAGTTGTTCGATACAATACATATGTCAAGATAACCAAAATGCCAAAAAGAATATATCCCTTAAAAACATCATGAGATTAACCCCAGTCCTATACTCCCTCTTTCTTGATAATTAAGCACAATTGACCATCGAACTATAGGTTCATTCCCCTGTCTATACCTATATCCAAAAATAATTTAAAGTTACCTAGTGGTGTCCCAAATAGGGTGT
This sequence comes from Viscum album, assembly GCA_963277665.1. Lineage (NCBI taxonomy): Eukaryota > Viridiplantae > Streptophyta > Magnoliopsida > Santalales > Viscaceae > Viscum > Viscum album. The sequence goes on along the minus strand of OY728165.1, from coordinate 2,141,868,266 downwards.
GAGATCCAAACCTAGTAGCTGACCACCAAATTATCTATAAAATATATTGGTTATAAAATATAAACAGATAAATAATAATTTTATTAAAACATGTATACATTAGTAAACAATGATATTCCCAAGGAGTATATATACTAAAAGTGATAATATATATCCCCAAAAGGTTCCCCGCAAAACATGGTAAATATCTTATTCCATGATCGATAAAAATAGATAATAAATATCTATGAAAACTGTAACACCCCGAGCTTCCACGATACGCTTCTCATTCAATAATGAAATAGCTTGCATTGTACGCAACTTCGAGTTCTAAAACACCGCGACTAATCAAAGTAGCCGTTATGAATAGTAATACCTTCTTTTTGAAATATTATAAATTTTATATGTCAAAATGGACTTCATTTTTGTATTCGTAATATCGAAATTAGCCTATGTTGAATTTTTGGTATTTTTCTGAGAACTTCTAAAATTTTATAAATAGTGAAAAATACTTAAAACAACTTTTTTAATCAAAATAATTTATAGTGATAAATTATAATATTTGATGGTTTTAAAGTATAATTAGAATATATTTTTACCATTTTATCCAATGGTGGTCATTAGAGTTAATTTAACATTGAAATTGGACATAAACAATTGCCAATCTTTTGATATAAATTGTTTCTTAAAAACACGCTATTTGTTGTGACAGCGGGAATTAATTATAAAATTAATTAATGCAACTAATATGTTTGGAATTTTTTAAAATAGACATCATTTTTCAATTCGGAATATCAATTATAGCTTAGGGTGAAATTTTGGCCTTATTCTGAAAAACTTCAATTTTTGATGAATAGTGAAACCACTAAGTGGTTGTTAAATAACTGATTTTTCGTTTAAATGAAATATTACCACTTCTGTGATTTGATTTTCAAAAATCCGACATACATGGTTGTCATTAAGAAGTAAAATGTGGTTCAATGGGATAAAAATAATTTTTTGGTGAATAGTAACTTATTAAGTTCTTAATCGCGATTAGTGGTAATTAGGGTAGTTTAAGGTATAAATAATACTTTAATAATATTAAATGACCTAGACACATGTCCCAACCTCATTGGTTGTGTCATGGCCGACCAAGACAAGCCATGGCCTAACTTGGGGACCCCATGGATCCACTTTTGTTGGGAAATAACATAAATTACTTTTTATTTAATGTTAAAGTGAAAATGACACTAACATAAAGTGTTTTACTAAAACAATTTTTAAGTAGGGTTACACAAGTCCAAATTTTGATTATAAATAGTCATTGGAAAGATAAAAAGATTTCCTATATCATAGTATTTTTTTTTATAATTTTTAGACATTAAATAAATTTAATTATTTATGACATAATAATGATGCAGCGATGACATCATTATTTGACGATTTAAATAAAATGGAAAGATAATATAAAATCTATGAACTACACATGGCCAAAACCAATTGGATGAGTGGATTTCGATGCCTTATCACCTTATCCACGAATTCTATCAATGTGGGACCTTTTAAAACCGAAACACATTTTCAAATAATGTAATGTTCCTTTACTTTCCAAAAGCGCCCCTCCTCTCCTCTTATAAAAGGCCCCCACCTCTACCTCATTTCACACACTCTTCAAGCCATTGGCTCGGCCAACCCCTGCCCATTTGCTCTCTCCACATCCCTCTCCTCATCCTAGAGGATTCCCTTTGGGCAGAATCCTTTCAAAGGAAGCCTTTAGGCTCAACTCAAAAGGAGTTACACTTTTTAAGGTAATTCATTCTCTCATGTTCTTTTGTTTTATTTTGCTTCTCCAACCCCCTAAACTCTTTTTATTTACTTCTTTTGTAACAACACCAGTATCTTAAATATACTAGGATGTTGTTATAAGATTTATTTGAGCTACACTTCCACACAACTACATCAAATGGTTAAAGAACATAAGGTTTCCGTGGATGGCGAAATTCTGCCTCCCGAAACGATGATTGTTCAACACTCATTTAACACCTTCAAAGGTGGCCATTATGATGTCACTATTTTTATATATGATATATAATATGTTTATGTTTTCCTTAAGCTTCTGTTTTTTTCATTTTGGGCATACCTTTATGGTTTCCATTATGGGTAAAACACGATATCTTCATTTTAGGAAGCGCGGACTACCGCCCCCTGAAAGTGATTTGATTCGTTAATACCATATGTGGGATGTGTGAAGGATAAAGTTAATGATATTATATATGTTATTATACTGGAATTATATTATACATTTATATCATTATGATTTAGTTCCATTAAATATGAAATTGAAATGAAAGTAGCGTTCATGCGTACGTACGGCTTACCGTCTCCATGAACGGTGCATTTCATTTCTTACCTCTAAATGTTACGTAATATTATAAATGGATGTATATACTGGATATATAAGATATATATGACATCTAAATCATGAATATAATTCTGGATATAATGGATATTTCACCACATAAACAACTTTTAATTATAAGAAGCTTATTGTTGACTCAAGTACCAAAGATCGACAAAACGACCGTTATTAACTTAAATAATTACATAATGTTCATATCATTGTAATAAGTGATATAAAAAGGATAATGAAATTAAAAATGGTTCTTAATAAGGTATATATTAACTCTAGTTTATTATTCAGGAGGTTAAAGAACGGTTGAGTCAATTCAGACACGAGGTAAGGGAACTTCTTAACCCAACTTCCATTCTTTGGGTTAATCTCCTACTTTCAAATTATGTCATGATATTATATCCTATTTTTTTATTTTTACTTTCTTTATGTGTACCTATAGTGAATACACATAATAGAACTATTTTATTTTTAAAAATGTTCTTTTTAAGGACTTCGTCTCTATCCCCTTTCATTGAGGCATATTTTGGCTTTATACACAACTTTCCTTTTATACGGTGTATAAAACCCTTTGACTTTTGCATTTATTCAAAAGGAATCTTTTTTATACGAAGCGTTTTACTAAACGACAAAAGGGAATGTTTTTCTTTCCGTACTTATGCGGCGACAACGACTACTCCGCCGTCGTGACCGTTATTTGAGTTTCGGCTTCCTCTATAAGCCATCTTTTTTTTAATGAAAAATAAATACAATGTTTTAACATTCTTTTATTTTGGTATTGAAAATGGTTTTGAAAGAATTTTTATTATATCAATGTGTTGTATTGATATCTTGTGATTGAAATATGGAAATGTTATGTTTCCTTTATGCATGTTTTATGTGATACGATTATGTTATGGATTATGATATGTTTAAACCTATTCATATGAGGAATGCATTGGACTTAATAAGTGACGGGTGGAGCCCGCTATAGCTCCTCGATGCATCGGCAGGTCTCATGAGACAAACTAGTGTCTTGGCACGAGGCCTTGACAAAATCTTATTTGTGGTCTTGGCACGAGGCCTTGACTACGTGGTTATGATAGTCTGGCATTATGCATTCCATCATTATGAAAGTGGTTATTGTTATTGCATGTGATTATTCGACCAGTAGAATATCCATGTGAAGAAGTGAATGGCATTATCTCATTTTACTTTTGCCATATTATGTTGAAGTTCATGTTTAAAAGGCTTTTGTTTTATTTATACATTGCCTTAATTGTTAATGATTATTTATGAAAGCTTCCGCATTATTGTTATCCTTACTGAGCATTTGAGCTCACCCCTTTCAATGTTTAAAAATTTTCCAGGTTGTGAAGAAGTATTTTATGACTGACTTGCAAGAATAATCAGTGAAGATATGAGTGTGGACTATGAAGACCATGTTTTTTTGTAGTTTGTTTAATTTTGATGTAATGAAAGACTTATGAATGTATCTAGTGTTTCCAAGGCTACTAAACTAATCGGTCTTTCGAGACTTGATCTTTTGGGATCATGCCAATGTTACGAAGTAATGCACCGGCTCTGGGTAGCTGGGGTCGGGGCGTTACAAAAACACTCTTTAGTTCACTATATATCATTTCATATGTGGTATTTTTTTATGACATGATGTGTCATGTATACCATTGTCGAGTTTTATAACCATTAATGTCACACTTACCATGGTTTTTATATATAATCAATGTGGAAGACAATGAATTGTGAAATCAATGGTGTATAAAAATAAGGCAACTTCATCGAGTCCCAAGAGGTTCTCGATGGAAACTAAGTTAATAATGAGTCCATATGCATGAAGACTTTCTACCTAAAATGTCAACATAGATCCCATGACAAACCATATCAAAGGGGTAGCATGTCCCAATTAATCCTCATGAATTATGTCACAAGGATAAATATATATCCAAGGATTCCACTATAGTGTTCATTATCTAATTAATAAATCCTAAAAAATTTAATGGAATCATTCATAATTCGACCCACTTATCATTTCACATGAATAAGTAATCAATCCAAGAGTTTACCCACTCATTGTTCTAAATACACATTAATAGGAAAACAACGATTATACCCACTCATTTAACAAAACAAATTGTTATTATAAAGTAAAATATATAAATATAATGTATCACATTGAAAATTAAGCATTATATCTCCTAATAAAGGAAAAAAATTATTTCAGTTAATTACATGATTCCTATATATAGGAATGATAAAATCACACAACTTGTGTGGTTCATCATTAGTTAAATGTAGAATATAAATTACATGGAACACCCCATGGATAACCTTGGTTATATCATCAATAACAAACACATATCAAATGAAATAATAAATACCTATTATGTTCCATTCATTGAATTATTTTATAAAATTCAATTTTAAGGCCACTACGGATACCATGACATGTGGCACAAAGAAAAATAGATAAATAATGTAACAAACAAAATGGAAAAAATAAAAACCACCTAGAATAGATTGGTTGTATAGTGGTTATCTTATATTAACTCTTGGTTCAACTGTGATCCGAAAAAAAAGTGAAGAATATATGTAGAACATGATATTTTTCCATAATAGCTTGAACACATGTAGCACATCTGATAACAAGAAGATTGAGGAATGAAAAAAAAAATTATTACTCACCGATGTGGATCAAATGTGATAATACACACTCTATTATAATATTAGAAGAAGATGATGGATCAAATATTACAATTTTAATAAAAATGGTGTCCCTAAAATGATTCTATAAAATGAAGAGGAATGTGAATTTTATGTTTCAAATAATAGATTAATTAGGGGAAATTTGGTAAATTCACTAATAATATTGGGATGTATGGTTTGGATGTATGGTTGGCCAAACCATATGCTAACCTAACACTATTTTGTAAGTAAGGGGAACCCACATGATTTGTCCCCAATGATTGACTAACAGTGTTTAACTCTTCTATTAACATTATATAATTTTTTTCATGATTTTTATCTCCATATCTCGCGATTTGGTGAACCATGAGACATATAACATCCCACTTTCTAGAATTATACTAGGGGAACTGACCATGTTTCTTTCCTCGAATGGTTTCCACTAACTATGTACCATGCCTGTTTCACCCAAATAGATGGGTTTCAGGCCTTGAACATTCCTTGGACTCCTTTGATACACCATTGAACTCAAAATGTATTCACATTAGGCCTTAATTAATCATATAGAACTAAAAAATTCATTCATATGCCATACTTCCTAAAATCTCCCAATCAAGGGTGGTCAATATTTTTCTGAGAAAAAATCCATCCACATAGCACATATGTTGGCCTCATACTCCCATTTCTTATCTAGTAAACATCCATGATATTATTAAATTTTGTATTAGATGATTTGATCATACTTAGAGAACCTTTTTGATATTATCCATGATACAAATCTGATTCTATTTAAGGGATGCATCTACCTGTAAATCAACCAACTTGGGATTAAAATAATGAGATGGGTGTGAATGATAAAATTGAAACTGAGATACATGGAGGATTTCATGCATGGACTAATACAACTGAGGTAACAAAAAATTATAGGATACCATCAAGAATCACTCTGTATTCTCAAATTCCTAGATATATGATAACAAAATTTTACCCTAGCTCATGATCCCTCAGTGTCCCGGCATTGGTGAAAAACCAAAAAAGTTCTAATCCCCATCTGAGAACTCTATAGGTTGTATTCATAGATCGATTTATGATTTCTACCAAGATTGTGCATTGGAAATTTTATTACTATTTAAATGGACCTTATCCTCTATAACCTACATGAAATGCAGTCTTAATAGAACTATATCACCTTCCTCAAACCTGAACATTGTTGATCGACATGGACAACCATAAAAATTCTCATATGGTTATATATGAACCATTTCTTAATAAAAATAATTGTAGGAAAACTAAAAATTGGATACATGACTCTCTAATAGCCTTCAAAATCTAGGACGCATAATCACTGCATGTCCTAAAAAATATATATCTTATGCTATGACTGGCAATCAGTCTATGGGTGGTATGTTGTGATCATAAGAATAAATTTAACCAATTCAATTAGAAAACTCTTTATGAAATTAGACATAAAATAGTTTTCTCTATGTGAAATTATAGTTCATATGACCCCATGAAGGTGTACTATATCATTGGTATAAAACCGTCCATGATCATCAACTATAATGGAATTCTCGATCGATAGGAAATGAGAAACACTAATGGGCCTATCAATAACGGCAGTCATAGAATTGATACCTCCATGAGACCTCAAAAAGTAGTCAGAATATCCATAATGGTGTCATCCCATTTACACTCATGAATATGAAACTTCTATAATTTATTTCTTGTCACTGTTGTTTTTCATTCACATATTGACTGGTTGAATATCACGTAACAAAACCAGGTTTTTCATGTTTCATCATCAGATGCAAATATGGATGGTTTTCGTCACAATACCTTTTGGTAATTCTAGGATGTATTTCCTAAGATGAGGTATGAATCTCTTACATCATATCCTCTATAATGTCCCCTAAATCCCAAATAAGGACATGTTTATGAAAAAACATATCCTCACCCACTGTTCAACCAAGAGGTGATCCATCACCTACTACCTAATCCAATAGGACATGACTATATGAATTTGATATTTGTCTCATCCTCACTCTACCCTATAGAGTATAGGTCACAAATTAGGATGAAATAATATGATTTCCCTTAATTTCCTATAATTCTTATGGAATCTCAGGGAACAATACCATAATCTACCACTCACTTTTGGAATACTAAACTTCATATTTATGATTCCTCATTTTCACTACATCAACCACTACAGTTCCCATACCAGTTGTGTAATAATTTTAGGTGATAATATTATATAGGTACTCAACCTACCTTTGCTACTTCAGACAAAGATCATTCCATATAGATATATACATGCAGGTTTTTTTGTCTCTGTACACCACAATATGATCTCCCAGAAAATTGTGTCACCAAAAATGAAAATAATGAACAACTGATACTAACATGATATCATGTGATGATTAATTATTCTCATGTGGACTGATCTACCAAGACATGTAGTTCATAATTCCATCTTAATAAGTTGAACTTCTCTAATCTCTCTACATGAGGCATCCAAATACTCAGTGTAACACATACCCTACTTTAGAAGTATTAGGACTAGTGCAGAAGTAAATCACCCATCCAGCTTCTGAAAAGATATCTCACAAGTATTTTTCCATAATAAGATGAGAGCATTATTAGTAAACCCATTAGTGTTTCTGATATGTTTTATATGTTTTTTATGAAACCTCTGTAATATCTAGTATTCCCAATGAAACATTGTATCATAAAGAGGTTCATTATTTATTCCTAAGAAACTACATCTCTCACCTTTTCTGGTAATATCAATACTCTTATATCAGAGATAATTTAACATAGGAAGTGAATATTATCTGTAAAAAGTGTAATTTTGTGTGATTACCATACAACAACATCTCTCCCAATGTATCTAAAATGATAACATTAATTTTGGCATAATCTTTTTGATTTTGATAATACACAAAGTTATCATCCACAAAACCCCAAGAAATGAATCCTAAAATGATTGGAAAACATGGTTCACCTGTTAAATACAAAATGTAAGAATTTTTGCAAAATCTAAATGATTAACAAGACCCTAGTAAATTCCATACCTACTACGGAGAATTTTACGAGGTATTTTTTTAGGCTAAGCACATGCCAAGTCATATCCGGATCTCAAATCAATTTTTGAGAACACTCGAGCTCTGCCATTCTCATAAAATTGAGATTCTATCTATGGAATGAGATTTGTTTTATAGCTATCATACGAATCATTTTAGGGATAACCATGTATATCCTACATGTACAATCCATCTTTTGTAAAAACAAACAGAAGAATCCCATATATATATATTCGTTAATATAAACCCCTTAACCTCTAAATCATCTAGCTTCATCTTGATATCCTAAAACTACAATGTAGCCATTAATATGGAGGAATGGGTACTGGTGTAGCTTGTGGAAATATATTGATGGAGAAATCCACCACTCTCTAATGAGATAAAATTAAAAAATTATCCAGAAACTAATCCCCCAAATGATCCACCACTAGAGGAATGTGTTTCTGACCTGCTCTCGAATCATCCAGATTAAAAATATTGATCAAGGATATAATCCCACCAATCCCACAATGATATTTTCTATCTAATTCCACATACAATTCACATTAATTCATGTGTTCATAAACCACTCCCTCTATTTACTTGAAGGTCACCCTATAGTGATAGCATTCATTGCAGGCTCGATAATTCCCTTACCATTCAATTCCAAGTATGATGTTAAACCTTCCCATCATCGGGACATAATGATTTATGTTTAAGTGACACCCACCAACCATAAGGGGTTACCCCATATATAGGTTTACAATATACATTCTAATAACCAATAGAGTGTCATGTTTTATTACCCCCTCATAAATCTGAATCATGGGCATAAGGATACCCAAAACATGTACCAATATAACAATATTTGATGCCCCTGTGTCAAAAAGAGTTGATAAGTGATTTGATGATACTAATATCGTACATCTCATCATAGACAGTCTGATGCCTTGCTCCTCTATGCAAGTTTGTACCGAATGTATTATTCCTGAACCATTGTCATCTGACATAACATATCCACTTTGAGTATGCGCACTCCACTATATAATTAATACTTCAGTGTAGATCCCTCATCCGTGACCACCAACCCCTTATACTAATTGACTCTTACATTAAAATCTACTTTTCTGACATAGATATATGAAAACTACTCTAGATCAAGTTTTTGGAACAGAGAAACTACCACTCACAGATGGATGGGAGGATTGAAAAAACACTACATGTGTCCCATATTTCCTCAAATGCGGCACTCAACTAGTTCATGATTTCACTAATTCATAATCTGACCCCATATATCACACTGATTAAATAAAATTGAACTACTACTAGACATTGTGTAACTTATAATAATCTCATGGGAAGCCTCAAAATAGTGATTCTTTCCCAAATATTTTAAACAACTGTGTTGAGAGACTACATTACTCTCCTACACACCCCCATAATCCCTCAGGATTTGTTACGTATTTAGTAAATTATTATAACTATCTATGATAGTCATCAACCATATAATGTATACATGATATCTAATAGAATTTTGGATACTTTACATGATTCAACCCTCCCTTTACAGCTCATCATCATAGTACGTCGGTGAAAAAAATCTCCAACTCTATAATGTGGGATGAGTACTCCATAATCATCATTGTTCCCTACCCTGAATGCATGAACTCACTAGAATTATCTAACCATAGTGTTTTGGGGGAAAATTAGTAAATGAAAATGTTCTCATAATCTTACCAAACCATGTATCAGATCCTGTCAGTCATGTACAGAACATAACACCAGTGCTTTGACGCTCCATGTAGGATATATATCATGAGATTCACTATCCTCTCAGGATGTGTCTCAATGTTCTCAATGATCAAAAGTTTATACCCAAACAACATCTCATCATCCTATAGAACATCATCCCATGAAACTATGGGGGGGTGCTGCTTGAACACATTCATCAGCTCATCTACTGACATGGTAGAATGAGGTGCTCCTAGAAACATCTGAATGATGTGATTATACCACTCAGATAACTATGCATCAACACTTATTTCCCAAATAATAGCTCGTTTTAAAACTAAAACTAATGTAGGATATTCTGGTATCTTGTGGCCCACCACCTCCAGAGTGTATCCTTTTCCACCCTTCTCACATTCAATTGGATCTTTTCATGGTGGCATTCCTCTATATTTCCAGATATACACCTCAGTAAAAAATGATATCAATGGTCACATCCCAAGAGTGTTGGAAATGTATAAAACATCTTATACCAAGGTCATACCACAAATAATTCTCATAAATCAAGTACTATAAACCTATTGGTCAAAAAATTAGATAGATACACTTCCTATTTCACACTCATAATTTGGGTCTAGTTCATGTTTCTTATTCATTATATCAATTTTATATTTTAATTTCATATTCCTTTCACATTAAACATAAATGGTTGAATAAAATGGTGAATAAATTTCCAATGATTAATTGACTATACTTCTTATAAAACCAAATATTACATAATCCTAATTCACACAATAACACATTCGAGTCCTTGACTCTCAGGGTCCATAACTCACCATTCCACAACTGGATGCTCAGTATGTATGTTCTGGCCTTATTAGAAAAGCACTACATATATTAATGTTGGAACGTAGAGATACAAAACTGTTTCTCCATTCCTTGCATAGATGTCAATCACAACTGTAGGCATATCTATCATGGAACCTATAAAAATATCTCGAGAAAGGGAAATACATCTTATATGGTATGGAAAAATATATGGAATTTTATATCTAACAATTTCATAAAATGATCCATGAGATGTCATACCATCATATAATTATGTTTAAAAGAAATTTAACGCCATAAAATATTAATAATAATATAATAATTAATGTGAATTAGCCAACAGTAGATCAAATTAACTAGAATATCGAAAAAATAACTAACAACCATTTCATTTAAGAAAATTTGGGATTTTATAAAGATGGGGTATCATTGCCCATGCATAACTCATTACATAAATTATAATTCCTTTATATCCATATCTATTGTCACAAAATAATACAATATAAATGAAAATATGCTCTGATACCACATTCTAGTGTCATAGGACTAGATTCTACTCAATAGTGACCTGAGATTGGTTGACCTCATGGACTCATGCACATCTCTTGAAACTCTAGAGGATTCTCTCTAGCAGTGAGGGCCTAGGGTGTTTCAATAGGTTGACTATGAAATCATTAACATATTTCAACATAGAGGAATATCAATAACATTCAATAACAAAAGTAGTATAACCAAAAGAAAATAGATAAAAAATTGGAATAGGTTACAATGAAAAAATTAATCTCATATACAATGATGATCATATATGTCTCAACAAATAAGTCGAAATTGGTATAAAATAGTAAAATACAACACATATGTGAAAATAAAAAAATGAAAAATTCATTGTCCCCTATGAAGGACCTCCGAACACCCTAAGAGGGGAGGGGTGAATTAGAGTGTCAACTATTTATTTTAATGTGATAGATCATGTTTCAACATAGTTTGGAACTTGAAAAATCTATATGGTTATAGCATTGAGTAATTTAAAAATTCACTCGCACAAGTACCACACATAAATTTTACAAGGTTTACCACTAAATGATAGTCTATGGATCATACACAGAAAGGTTGATAGATGTACCAAATTTAACTAATCATCAATAGTTTTGGATTACCAAAGGTCATCATAGTCCCTCTATTCTAGATACACTGCTTATACGAGGTTTTTTGGGATAGAACACTATGTACCTCATATCACTTTCATCAACTCCCCAAAGCTCACTACAATGATAGAAATGAAACTATGATTATCGATATACATGTTGCTTCAATGTGTTAACATTAAATCAAGCATACTAAACTATATATATATATATATATATATATGCTCTCTTGATGTTTTCATTTACCATTTAGATGTAATCTACATTTTTGGTTCTATTTATTCGCAAACTTATACTCCACAAATTGTCCTTATTCCTCCATGTACCACATTGCACTATATACAATGAGTGCATCCATCGTGAACACCACTGCTCCACATACCACCTCTATATACTACATCCAAAAAACCCCTCTATATACCGGTTTCATGTACAGATTCTCATTCATGGAACACCTACACTTTAGAAAATTGTCACCCATGAACCTTCATCGTTAAAATACCTCATGTGAACCATTTTATAATTAACCAAATTATTTTCTAATTTCTAATAAATGTCCCCTTTGTGTGGTTTTAGTCTCGTGAATCACACTTGACTTTGCTGATTTCCTCCCAGATGTTTAATCTTAGTGTCACCCCTTAATAAAGGGATTTGTTCCCATTATATTGTCTAATAGATCTTCAAAATCCTATAAACCCTAATTTACCAAACCATCACCATGTACTGTGTTCCTGCAAACCATTTTCTCTATGAAGTCCACGAACCTCCATTCTCCCTACACGAAGACACCAATAACCACATTGTTTCTGTAAATGAAACCCATCACAACCTATCAAATCTCTAGATAATTTCCTCCAATGATGATGTATCCATTGAATCATTTTCCATCCACAAATATTGAGTGTCCCAAAATCCATATTCATTTTGTGATCCATTTTTTGGTCATGGTCCACATACTATGAATCTATGCAAAAACCCTATTATGTGTACCTTACATAGTAGTTTGTAAACTATGATTCAGATTCTTGAAACCGTGCATTATAGAATCATTTTCATAAAATGTTCCATTTCCAAAAAGATAAACTCCCGATTTTGAGGAACAAAAATTTGGAAAACACTGGGAAACATCACAACATTAAACATATTCATTAGCCTACACTGTAAGTGTCCATGTTATGAAAACCCATTGATAAAAAAAAGTGGACTGATAAAAAATAGAACCCATAATCTAGTTCCAAAAAAGAACAGCATTGGGTCCAATAATATCCCCCTTTGGGTTTGTTGTCAATATTCAGATAAATTCAATGAAGTTCTAGCCACAAACAAAACCTAATATTCATGAAACAAATCAATCAACACTCTATGTCTATTTGAGAAATTCTCAGCGTAAAAAATAATAGGGGAATTATGAATATAGTTCTCATGTTTTAGACTTCTTAACAGTTTCCTCATAACACCAAATTGTTTTCTCTGTTCTCACTCAAAACCAAAAATACATTTCATTCTCCATATATTCAGATTTAATTTTACCATTCATTATCTCCCATTGTAAAAAAACCTAAAATATTATTATTTAAACTAGGTAGATCACAAAACACACTCCCCATGGAGTATATATTCCCTATAAACCACCATCACATTCACAAATATATTAACAAATTTAATACAACATGGGTGAGTTGATTAACCAAAACATCCTCAAGAATAGGAAGGTAGTAGAATACCGATGTTCAATTGATATTTCTCTAACACATCTACTGATAATGTCTTTGTCATTATGTAAACCACTTGATAATTAGTTCCAATATGATCCATTTTAATCATTCCTTATTACACTTTATCCTTAATGAAGTGATATATAATTTCAATGTGTTTTTTATGAGAATTATGAATAGGATTCTTCGTAAGATCAATTTCACTCTTGTTATCATGGTGAATCACCATTGGTTGTTTCATCCGATCAACAATATCTATCATTTGTTGCTTCATCCGCATTTCCTGAGTGAAATCCATTTTAGTGGAGATATACTCTACTTGGGAAATACTGATAAAAGTAATTTCCTATATCATACTCAACCAAAAAACACATTTCATTACAATAATGAATGCTCCACCACATTTAGAATTTAAATCAACATCATCTCCAGCCCAGTCATCATCATAAAATGATGATAGTTCACTATCTCTTCGTGAAGCAAAGTATAATCCACAATTTTGAGTTCCATGAATATACCTCATGTTTTTTTCACTACATATATATGTTTTCCCTTCTAATTACATTGAAAGAAGTCAAGTAAGCATGCTGAAAAGACAATATCAGGTGATGTCATATTGAAGTAAAATAATCTTCCAATTATTATACAATAAAATGTGGTATCTACACAGGTCTCATCTTCATGATTCCACAGGTTTTTCCCAAGAACAATTAGAGTTGAAATTGGATTGGAAAACATGTATATGGAATTTATTCAACATAAATTTTGAATACATTTCTTGAGAAATAAAATTTTATTACTTCCTCTTAATCACTTGCAAACCCATGAAGTATGTGAGTTCACCAATCATATGCATTTGAAATTCTGAGTTTACTTGATTGGAAAATTCATCCACAACTCCATGCCTGATTCCCCAAAATATAATATCATCTATTTATACAAGAACCAAGAAATGATATTTTATAGAATTATTAATATAATTATTGTTATCCACTCATCATCTTTTAAATTCTATCTTCATTAAAAATGAATCCAGTTGAGAATACCACACACATGGTGCCTGCTTCAAACCAAAGAGTGACTTCTTTAATATGAAAAAATTTATTTCCAAATTACAATGTAGAAGTTCCCTAGTGTGTTCAATGCAGAATTACATTTTGAGAACACAATTTTAATATAGATATTTAGACATCCATTTGATACACATTGAATCCAATTTGAATTAACATTGAATTAAATAGTCAGATTGACTCCATTCATTACACAAAATAAAATTTTTCTTCAACATCAACACCTTCAACATGTTAATGTTCTTTACACAACATTAATGTATTATTTCTGATCTCATTTTAATGCTCATTAAATTTACTTTAGGAAATCTACATTGTACAAATCACATTGTGGTTATCAAGTCTCTTAACCAAATCCCATGTGTGGTTCTTATCGATATAATCCAATTATTCACTCATGACCTTAACCCATGATTCATTAATTGTATATTATTCGAATGAGGATGGTTATACAACAGAACAAAATTCAGATTGTGCATTATTCCTTATTCTCTTTGTCTATATAGAGCTATCGAATCCCCAATTATGTTAGATGGATCAATTTATATTCACTGATGTCTCTATTGAGGTTCGAATGAATTTTAACTAGTAATGGTTTCTTCTTTTGATTCGTATTTATAGTCAAAATCATGATTTAATTCTTGATAAATTTTCATGACACCCTCTACTTATTTATTTTAATCTCTTCTATTTCCATATTTTTTCTCATCTTTTATCACATGAAAAAAATTAATTCATTAAGTAATTATTAATTTTATCTTTAACGATCATCACATAAATTCATTCCAAAAAAAATTAATGTTGTTTATTAAAACATTTGTAGAATTTTTTATTCATTAAATATACGAGGATTATTCCTTCCTCTACAACATCACTACATCTGACATTATTTCCTTCTATGTATTGGATAAATCATTTACTTCTGAAAACATTAAAATAATTCAATGAGGGCTTCCATATATTAAGTACCTCATATGTTGTCTTGAATTCCCCCATTATAAAGCTATGTAAGCTTTTGAATATAAATTGCATCTTGATAATCCTCTTTCTAGTAATTGCAAGAGATACGACTCTCAATCAGCATAGTTCTAGAAATATTAATCTCCTATTGATTCTGGTACTCAAGAAAACCATTTTCTGTAAAGTTATCATAGAAGATACCTCATTATGTATTCTTTGTTTCTCCATGTAATTTTCAAATTCAATGGATGTGTATTCCCCACAATTGTTACACCACAGAACTTTTATTGTCTGTCCATTATCATTCTCATCAATTAAGTGATATGTTTTCAAGAAATCAAGAACCTATTGATTCATTTATATATCCATCACAAAAACCATTCTCCAAATATCATCAATAAAAAGGATAATGTACATATCTCTATGTTTTCCAACTTCATTTTTCATTCCATATATATATGTATGAATGATATTAAGAATATTTGATTCTATTTTCTTCATTGAACAATATGAACTGCAGACCATATTCTCATAAATTCAAGAATCACGAGTATTTTTCATGTTTATGATTCATATTTGGTATATCCATGAATATCATCAAATCTGATATCTTTTCCATATAATATTGATTAATTTAACCAAGCCTCTAGGGCCAAAAGTTTTCTTCTTCATCAATAGTCATGTAGAAGATGTTGTATTCACAATCAACTTGATATAGGTTTCCATCTATTATGAATCCTTTCAGGAGAAAATTCCTTGTTCTTCAATTTATAGTTGGCCTTTGTAGATTGAATGTCACTCTAAGTCCTGATTCAAATATTTGACTCACACTCTGTATATTATAACACAACCCTTCCATATAAATAACTTTAGTCTTCTAGAACTCACTATTGGGAAGTTCATAACATCAATATCCATTGATCTTCAAAGCACCATCATTACTGAATCTCAATGTTACATCAACTATTTCCTTGATATTCGTCAATAGTTCTTCAATTCATGTCATATGGGATGAGATTCCACTTTCAAGAATCCATGTTATATTGTTCTCTATAGCATTTAGAGTTACTTCTTCAAAGTATGAATTTTCATTTTTTTCTATTTCTTCAATGAAATATTTGTTTGAGTGAGGGGTAATGATGGTTTTTAAAATATATTTTCCATCTCCATTGGTTCATCATACACACAATCTTCTTTTAGATAATATAACCTCTTTGTAAAAACAACAATGTCGGGTTGGTGAGTATTGACAGGTAACCGAGTTATTTACAATTTTTTCCTGACATTTCTTTCCCTATATTCAACGAATTTATGAACAATGATAGTACAATGAAAAAAATATACATATAAAATGTTTCTTCTATTTGAATTCAGATATTAATTCATTATCCTTGGTTGACATTTTATCACTTCCTCATTCAAATAAATCATTATCTCTTCACAGTATGACATTTTATAGACAAAATATACATAGAATTGATATTTCATAAGTGTAAATATCTTATAACATATATTATAGCTCATATAAACTTCTGTAGGAGTATTTTTTAACTTTCCATCATCTCGTGAAACTCACAGATAGTTTGTAGTCTTCTATTCAATCTGATTTGAATATTTTTATTTGTACTTCTAGTATCTATGTGTTATGTTTAAATTTAATATTGACATTATTTTGGCCCGTTTTAAATCTATAAATGTATGTTTCAGTATCAGAACCAATTCATATGTTTCCCATGAATTAGTATCATTGATCATTCAGAACCCTTTATATTCTATCATAACCAAGAATAGCTCCCTCTAGTAGCTCACCATTTAAGAATTTTCCAAATAGATTTATATTCATTTTTTATTTTGGGAATGATTCACATTAAAGTTTACTCATAAGAGTAATAATTTATTAAAAACGTCCTTCCAGAGTTTTGGACATATCCCCCAGTCTCAATTTAAGGTCATTAATGTAATTTTCTTGTTCTTTAATTCCGAGACTTCTTTCAACAATATATTCTACAATTTCAAAAAGTTGTTGAATGTTCCATTACTATCTTATAAATATGATCAATTTTTTATTATAGTGTATCGATATATTATTCTGACTCTTTTATAATTACATTCCACTTTTTGCATCAATTTCATTGAATCTCAAGCTTAAAAAATAATCCTTAAGTTTAAAATTTAGATCGACATCCATGGTAAACTTATTGTATCTAGATTTATCTCCAGATGGTTTTGATTTTTAATGGTATCCATCATTAACACATGTGTTTCCTATTTAAATATGGGTTTTCTTCATCAAAAAATAACTATCATCATATTCTTATTCAAATGAATGTTACAGTTTCTTACCAGAATTTATGTTTCCCTTTTTGGAAATCATTTTCTAAGTCTTCTTCTTGTCTTCATATTCACTTTCTTTATCATCAAACTTTCTTATGCCCTAAAAGGCAATGTGCCCACCTCTGCCAGAATGAAAATAAGATAGAGGAAGTATGCCTTAAAATTTCCAATTTTGCTTCCTGAATTTCTGGGAAATGAGATAAATAATTTCTTTTCCTGCTTAGATTCATCAATACTATCTCTTGATATTTCATGTTTTTCCATGGAATTAAATTCCATTTCGTTGATTAATCGATTCATTGAATATTCTAGTTTTACTGTCATCTTATATGCCACTAGGATGATCATCATATCATCCATAGAATTCTTGGAAAGATCCCATTCCTCAAAGGATGACTCCTTTATATTCTAATGAGGTGGATGTATTCTCATTGTTTTCATTAAAATATTAATGTCTTTGGTTTCTTCACCATGCACTATTAGTTATCTATCAACATTAGTAATTTATTTAAAAAACGTTTCTCCATTTTCATCTGGATGCATATTATGATCATCAACCCTACTGTGATAAACATATATTTTCACATCCTTCACTTTTCTGACACATTAATAAAAAGTCTATTAATTTTTCCAATATAAGAATTCCTGAAATATAGCTCATCACATTTAGATATATCTGATTATAATGAAATATAGTGAGGGAATTAAGTGCATTGGTATCTGAATAATGAATTTTCATGTCTGCATCAGTCATAGATTGCCCAGTTGGATCAGTGACTTTTATTCCTTATGGAACTAGAAAAATGGTCTTCCATTCATAGAGATATAAGATAGATATCATCTTGTTTTCAAAATTCTAGAAGTTTATTTATACTTTAAAATTAGTTTCCTTATATTGAAACCCCCTAGATCAACCAATCACTGATTGACAACAAACACAACCCATAATCTGGTCCCATCAAAGAACACCTTTGAGTCCAATAATCACCCCTATGGGTCTGTTGGCAATCATTAGATAAAATCAATGAATTACTGGCCACAGAAAAATCTGATACACATGAAACAACTTGGACATCACTTTATTTCTATATAAGTAATGGTCAGTGTATAAAAAAAGAGGGGAAGCATGAATTCAGATCACATGTTTTGGAATTCATAACAATTTTCTTATAACACCGAAATTGTATTCTCCATTATCTCTCTAACAAAAAAAATTCAATCTTCACATTTCCACATTGTATTTAGAAATTAATTCTCCCCCATTAGTAATAATCCTAAAAGACAGGTATTTTAACAAGGTAGAACATAAACCACAATCTCACTGGATCATATCTCCCCCATAAACCTACATCAAATTCAAAAATATATTAATATAGTAATAAAAACTATAGATATTGAATCAACTGAATCCTCCTCATGTGAAAGGAGGTAGTTTAACACTGGGGTTTAATTGATGATTCTCAAACAGATTTGCTGATAATGGCTCGTTTGTTATGTTAGCCACATGTTCATCAATTACAACACGATCCTTTATATGCATTCCTTGTTTCAATTTTTCTTTAATGAAGTGATAAATTATTTCAATATTTTTCTTATGATAATTATGAATAGGAATGTTCGTAAGATCAACTTAAAACTTTTTATCACAATGAATCACTATTGTTTGTTTCACCTCATCACCAATATAAGTCATTTATTTCTTCATCTACATTAGATGAGTGGAATCCATAGTAGCAGAGATATACTCAACACGGATAGTACAATGATAAGTACTTTCTTGTTTATTACTCAACCAACCATCACATTTCTTGACAATTAATAACGCTCCACCACTTGTAGAATTTCTATCAAAAACATCTCCTGCCCAGTCAGCATCATAAAATGTGAATAGTCCATAATATCTTTTGAAGAAAAGTATAAGACATAATATTGAGTTTCTTGAATGTACATCCTGATTATTTTCACTACTGCCATATGTTCTTCCTTTAGATTTCATTGAAAGCGGGTCTCTAAGAATATTGAAGATAAAATATTTGGTTGTGTCACAATCAAGTATAATATGGTTCCAAAGATTCTCTTATACAATTTGTTATCTACACATTCCCATCATCATACTTTCCCAATTTTTTCCGAATCGATATAGGAGTTGACATTGGTTTGGAATCATGCATATTGAAGTTTTTTAAGAAACTATATTTCATACATTTACTGATAAATAAAATTGCAGTCATTCCTGTGAATCACTTATACCACCATTAAGTATGTGAGTTCACTAGTTATTGACATTTCACATTCATATTTCATGTGGTTGGAAAATTTATACACTAATCCATGACTTCTTCCACAAAATATTATATCATCTACATATACCCGAACCATGAATTGATCCTTTTGAGAATTCATCAAATAAAGCTTGTGATCTGCTAATCCTTTATAAAATTCCAGCTTCTTCATATACGAATCATATAGAGAATTCAACACATGTGGTGCCTTCTTCTGACCATAGAGTGCATTAATTAATATAAAAAATTTAATTTTATAATTACTAAGTTGAAATCCAACAATTTGTTCAAATTCAGAATTATTTTTCAAGAACACCATTTAATAATTTTGTTTTTACATCAATTTGATACACTTTGTATCCTCCTTGAATTAACATGGAAAGAATCATTGTCATTGACTCCTACTAGCCACCATATCCAATGTTTCTTCAACATCAACACCTTCAACATGTGAATAACCTTTACACCTCAGTGATTACTTATTTACAATCACATTAACATGTTAATTAAATTTATTTTTTAAAATATATTTTTTACAAATCAAATTATGTTTATTGAGTCTCTTAACAAAATCCCATGTCTGGTTCTTATTGATCTGATCCATATCTTCATTCACAAACACAACCCATGATTCATCCATTGGATCATATTAAAATATAGATATTTCCCTAAATGAAAGGAATGGAGAGGGTTCAATATTCCTAATTTTCCTTTTCTACATGGGATCTCTCCAATCCCCAATGATGATGGATTGATCAATTTGAACTCATAAATTTCTCTTTTGTTGTTTCGATGATTGTTTTTCTTCCATTATATTGTCTTCCGATTCTTATTCTTATTCAACATTATGATGTTACTCTTGAGTGTTTTTCATGCCTTAAACTTCTTTTTTATATGGATCTGTTCTATATACACATTCTTTCTCATCTTCTGTCACATCATCCAATGAATTGCCCGATGCATTTTAGGTTTTAACATCAATGATATTCACATATATAATTTCAAACAAATTATCAATAAGTTTATTAAAGAATTTATTTTCTTTTCTATACTTTGAATACCTAATGAATATTCTATCCTTTCCAGAATCAATATAATTTCCATGATATCCTTATTTTTTTTATAATGCATTTACATCCAAAAATCATGAAAATACTTCAAAGAGGGATTCCTTCCAGGATATATCTAATATGGTGTTTCATTTTATCCCATATAAATCTATGTAAAATTTTGAATATTCATTACATATTGAATATAATCTTTATAATAATGACAAGAGGTATGAATCTCAATTAGTATAGTTATATCAATATTATTCACCCATCGATTCTATTTCTAATCCACTTTATTTTCTTGCAGTGTTCTCACCACAGATACTGCATATTGTATTCCATGTTTCTCCTTGAAATATTGAAATTAAATGGATGAGTATTCCCCTACATTTTCTGAAAGTAGAACATTGATTTTCCATTAATTATAATTCTAATAAATTCGATAATATTTTTTTCATGAAATCAAGAACATGATGTTTCCGATGAATAAACATCACATAAGAATTTCTACAATAATAATCAATATAAAGGACAAATAACCATTCACCGTGAGTGGTTGTAAAATTTATCATACCACATACATTTTTATGAATGAGATCAATTTTTTTTTCCATTTTCATATATGGTCAATTTGAAATACATACCTACTTTACATGAATGCAGGAATCACAATTATTTTCCATTTAATGCTTCAAATTGAGGATATCTATGGCTATCATCTGTATAGATATATATTACACATCTTCTTGATTTATGGGACCCAAAATCCATTTTCACAAGATGTTCACTTCTTCAAAAATCAATTAGAATATGTTCTCTTCACTATCATCTTGATAAATTCTTACATCTATTATGAAACATTTCATGAGAGAATTCCTTGTTCTTTATTTTATAGTGAACCCATATTGACAGTATGTAACTATAAGTCCTATTTTATAGAGTTTATTCACACTCTAGATATTGTGACTCAACCTTTACATATAAAGATCATAAGTCTTCTTCATCTCACCATTAGCCTTTTCAGTACTCTACTTCTTATGATCTTCAAAGTATCATCATTAAGAAAAATCATTATTCTATCAAAAATGTTTCTGGAAATCATTAATAGGACTGTATTTCATGTCATATGGGATGAGAATACACATTCGTGAATCGAAATGCTGTAGTGCTTTGTATGTTGGAGAGATTCTTCTTCATGGTTGTATTTTCCAATTTTCTTTTATTCAGTCTATGAAATATAAGTTTGAGTGGAGTATAATGATGGATTTTCAATTATCTTTTCCGTGTGCATAGGATCATCATACTCAGAATATTATTCATTAGGAGAAAACAAATTCGTAAAAACAAAACTGTCGAGTTGGAAAGTATTTACTTGTCTATGAGTTTTGTATAAATTATTTCTGTCATTCCACATCCAATAATCAACCACTTTATGGGAATTGATCGAAAAATGAAAAAAAATATTCATCAAAACTATTTCTTATAAAAGAATATGGATATCAATTCATTAACCTTTATAGACTTCCTAACTATTCCCCTTTCAAATAAATCATTGCCTCTTCATAGTATGACATGGTATAGCTCAAATTCACACAGAATTGACATTTCATAAGTGGAATTATCTTTTCACTTCTATTTATCTCTATATAAACTTCTTTAGTATAATTTTTTTACTATCTATAACAGCAGGAAACACCATAGGATTTTTATGTCCTCATTTCAGTCTGATTTGGGAAATTTATTATTTATACTTCATGTTTAATTGTGATATGTCTAACCTTTAACATGAATTTATGTTGGCTCATATTATGTACTGTAATCGATATTTTATAATCACAACCAATTCTTATGTTTCCTATTCATGATGGCCTTTTATCATTCAAAACTTTTTCAACTCTATAACAACCACACACAATTCCCTCTAGTATCCTGGCATTTGAGAATTTTACAATCTGAATTTTCTTCATTTTTAATTTATACATGATTATTTTTCATGTTTACTCCTAAGAGTAACTATTTTTAAATCATGTACCTCAATTCTTCAGGACTTCACCTCCAGTATTGATGTAATTCCATTAATGACCATTACATATTATTCAATTCTTATCTTTTCATCAACTATATCTTATGATCTATCAAATTTTGTTGAATTTTTCTTTACTACTTCCTCACATTGGTCAATTTTATCATTCACTATATCGACATATTATAATGAATCTTCAATAATTAGTTTCCAAATTTTTCATCTCTTGCATTGATTTTGAATATTAACAAATAATACTTAAGTTTAAACATGGTATCGACATCAGTGGTCAACTAATTATCTCTAGATCTATCTCCCAGTGGTTATTATTTTTCAATGGTACCCATCATTGATGCATGGGATCCAAATTTAAATTATTTTTATTCTTAATTATTGAATTCTGTATCGTCTTCATCTTCTTCATAGAAAAAACCATTCTATAAATTTTATTACCTGACATGAAGTCCCCTTTTTTGAAAGACATTTTCCAGGGGTTTTGTATGTTTCTTGTTCTCATTCATCAATATCGAACATTATTATAAACTAAGAGGAAATTTTTTGAAATCATACACAAAGATAAAAGTCAAAGTTAAATTTCCATCAAATTTAGTTTTTTGTTTCTATAATTTCATTGAAATGATAGAAATAATTTTCTTTTACTCATTTTCTTCATCAATGGTATAAACTCAAATTTCATGTGTGTCCATGTATTATAATTCTATTTCCTAACATTCTCAAGTTTTTGAATCATCTACATTGACTCTCATTTCATATCCCACCAGGTTTCCTAGTAGATCATCCATATAATGTTTGGAAAGATAAAATTTCTCACGGGAAGAAAATGTTTCATTGTAAATAAATGGAAGTACTCATAATATTTTCATTATAATAAAAATTTCATTGATTCCTTCACCAAGTCCCCATACTGCTTTGAAAAATTTAGTAATTCAATTGAAAAAAGTATCTCCATTTTTTTCATGATGTATATTTAGATCCTCAAACCTATTGCGAAAAATTTGTAGTGTCACCTCTTTCACATTTGTGCCACCTTCATAATAATTTTCCAGTATTTCCCACATAAATATTCCAGACATAAAACTCATCATTTATATATATATCTAATCAAAATGAGATGTAGTGAGGTAATTTTGTTCTTTGGAATTTACCTCAATCATTTTTCTATCTACATCTGTCATAGACAAACCTATTGTATGAGTAACTTGTATTCATTATGCAGTTGGAAAAATGTTGTCAATTCCAAGATATGTAAAATAATATATAAAAATGTTTTTCAAACATGTATGATCCTTCCATTGAATAGTGGGACACCCAAAAAATTTACAGAGTTCCCCACCATTGAAATGATGGAATGATTTAACACCAACAACCATTATTCTCTGACACCACTTGAAGGACCCTGGAACACCCTGAGAGGGGAGAGAAGAATTAGGGTGTCATTTTTTATTTTAATGTGATATATCTTTTTCCCACATTGGCATCAACTTGTAAAATATATCTTTTGGTAACATGAAGAAATTTAAAACTTCACACATAGAAGGACTATACATAAATTTTACTTGGTTCAATAGTAAGGGATATTCTATGGAGATTACGCCGATAGATTTACAGTCATACCAAATCCCACTCTTTACTAGTTTTGGATTACAAAATTTTAGCATGGTCACTGCATTACAGGTGCACCGCATTTACAAGCATTTAGGGATATCACACTACATCCATCATATCACTTCCATTGACAAACCCGGTCTCATTGCCTTAATATAATCCTAACTCAATTTATCAACCTGAAGGTCACATCAATGGGATGGAATTAAATAATGCATTCTAATATATATATATATATATACATATATATGATATTTTGAAGTCATGTTTCCTCTTGTGGATGTAATATACATTTCCATGTACTGTTCATTGACGTACTTGTCCACCTTGAACTGGCCTTCTTCCACCACGATTTGTACTGCACTACGTACTGCATGTGCTTTCTTCACAAACCATGCTACTCCATGTACCACATCTGTGTACTACCTAGGACAACCATCACCATGTACCACTTTTGAATAACTCGTCTTCTCTATGGACCGACTCGTCTTCATTTAACCATTGTCTGCGAACCATCTAGCCCAAAACTTCTTACGTGAACCATTGTAGACATCACCGAATTCCTTCCATATTTCTAATAAATGTATTATTTATAGGTTTGTCTTCTCGGGAACCACTCTAGACATCACTGAATTCCAGTTGGATGTTTATTCATTATGTCACACCCAATGAAATGTATTAGTGCTTCTTATATAGGAAAATATATCTACATAATCCTCTAAACCTTGATTTAAAAAATCATTACTGTGTATCATTCTACCATGAACCATTTTTCCAATGTAGTCTATGTATCACAATTATCCCTATATGACATCAAAAATTACTACATCATTTTTGAAAATGAAACCCTTAGATGCATCTCAAAACTCTTTCTCATTTCCTCTTATGAGAATTCTCCCATGATCCATTTTCCATCAATTAACTGTGAGCATCCTGTGAACCATATTCATCTCAAGTATCTTTTCCGATCATGGTCCATGTAATGTGTAACACCGCATTCTTACATGGTACGCTCCTTTTGAATAATAGAGTAGCATGTATTGTACGCAACATCGAGTTTTAACAAACTGCGACCAATAAAAGTAGCAGTTATGAATAGTAATACCCACTTTTTGAAATTATATATATTTTATATTTCAAAATGGACTTCATTTTTGGATTTGGAATATCGAAATTATCCTATGTTGAATATTTGGTATTTTACTGAGAATTTCCAATTTTTGGTGAATAGTGAAAAATACTTAAAAACAAATTTTTTAATAAAAATAATTTATAGTGATAAATTATACAATTGAGTGATTCTAAAGTGTAATTAGAATATATTTTTACCATGTTATCCAATGGTTGTCATTAGAATTAATTTCACTTTAAAATTAGACATAAACAATTGTCAATCTTTTGATTGATATTATTTCTCAAAAACACGCTATTTGTTGTGACAGCAAGAATTAATTATTAAATTAATTAATTCAACTTATATGTTTTTAATTTTGTAAAATATAAAATATTTTTGATTTACGAATATCAAATATATCTTAGGGTTAATTTTTGGTTCTTCTGAAAAACTTCGATTTTTGATGAATAGTGAAAGCACTAAGTGGTAGTTAAAAAACTGATTTTTCATTTAAATGAAATTTTACCACCTCTGTGATTTGAATTTCCAAAATCTGACATACATCATTTTCATTAGGATGTAAAATGTGGTTCAATGGGATTAAAATAATTTTTGGTGAATAGTAACTTTTATGTTCTATTAATCGCGATTAAAGGTAATTAGTGAAATTTAAGGTAAAAATGTTATTATAAAAATATGAAAATATCTTGACACTTGTCCTAAACATATTGTATGGGTCATGTACATCCAAGAGAATCCATGGGTCAACTTGGGGACCCAATGGAGCCGCTTGGGTAATAAAAAGACATTAATAACTTTTTATTTAAAGTAAAAATAAAATCGACACAAACATGTGTTGTTTTACTAAAACAATTATTACATGGGATTATATAAGTTAAATTTTCGACTATAAATACTCATTGGAAATATAAAAATATTTCCTACATCATGATATTATTTATATAACTTTTATACATTAAATAAATTAAATGTTTTATGACACCATGATGATGCAGCGATTACCTCATTAATTAACGATTTAAATAAAACGAAAAGATAATGTAAAATCTAAGACTTACACTTGTAAAAAGCATATTTTATGGGTAGATTTAGAACCATTATCACCTTATCCTTTAAATATATAATTTTGGGACCTTTGAAATCCGAAAATCACTTCATAATAATGTAACATTTCATTACTTTCAAAGAGTGCCCCTCTTCCCCTCTTATAAAAAGCCCCCACCCCTACCACCTTATTCACACATTCAATCCATTTGGCTTGGCCAAAATCTTCCCAAATACTCTCTCAACATCCATATCTTACTCCTAGATGCCACACATTGGTCAGAATTCTTCCCAAAGAAGCTTTTGTCTCAAATCAAAAAGGGTTACCCGATTTTAAGGAAATGTCTTCTCTTATGTTATTTTCTTTTATTTTGCTTCTCGAACCCATTAAACTCTTTTTATTCCTTTATTTTGTAAAAAAACCAGTATATTCAATATAATAGGATTTTGTTATGATAAGGATTTTATTTACACTTACACACACCATCGTCTAATGGTTAAAAAACGTACTGTTTCTGTGGTTGGCGAATTTCTGCCTCATGAAACGATGATTGTTCAATATTATTTTAACACCTCTCATGGTGGACATTAAGATGTCACTATATTTATATATGATATATATTATGTTTATTTTTTCCTTATTCTTCATTATTTCTCATTTATGGAATACCTTTATGATTTCCATTATGGGTAAACGCGATAATTTCATTTTAGGAAGTGCGGACTACCGCCCCCTCAATGTGATTGGAATCGTTAATGCCATATGTGGGATGTATAAAGGATGGAGTAAATGATATTATATATGATATTATATTGTAATTATAATATAATTTTATATCATTATTATTTCATTCCATTAAATACAAAATAGAAATTAAAGTAGCGTTCATGCGTTCGTACGACTTACCATCTCCATGAACGGTGCATTTCATTTCTTACCTCTAAATTTTATGTAATATTATAAATTCAAGTATATAATGGCTATATATGATATATATGATATCTAAATTATTAATATAATTCTTGATATAATGGATATTTTACCACATGAACATCTTGTAATTATAAGAAGTTTATTTTTAACTCAAGTTCCAAAGATCGAAAAAACGACCGTTATTAACTTAATCAAATAAAAAATGTTCATAACATGGTAATAAGTTATATAAAAGGAATAATGAACTTGAAAAAGATTCTTAAGAAAGTATACACTAACTCAATTTTATTATTCAGGAGTTTAAAGAACGATCGAGTCAAGTCAGACACGAGGTACGGGAACATCTTAACCCAATTTTTAATCTTTCGGTTAATCTTTTACTTTCAAATTATGTCTTGATATTATTATGTCATATCTTGTATTTTTACTTTATTGATGTGTACTTATAGTGAATACACATAATATATCGATTTTATTAAAAAAATGATCTTTGTAACGAACTTCGTCTCGATCTCCTTTCATTGAGGCATATTTTATTTTATACACAACTTTCTTTTATATGGTGTATAAACAACTTTGACTTTTATGTTTATTCAAAAGGAATATTTTTATATGAAGCGTTTTACTAAATGAAAAAAGGGAATGTTTTTTTGTCGTACGTATGTGGCGACAAAGACTTCTCCTCCAAAGTGACCATTATTTGGTTTTTGGCTTCCTCTACAAGCCATAACTTTTTTAAATGAAAAATAATTACAAAATTTTAATTTTCTTTTATTTTGGTATTGAAAATGGTTTTGAAAGTGTTTTTTATATCAATGTGTTGTATTTATATCTTGTTATTGAAATGTGGAAATGTTATGTTTCCTTTATGCATGTTTTATGTGATACGATTAAGTTATGGATTATGATATGTTTAAACCTGTTCATATGAGGAATGCATTGGATATAATAAGTGACGGGTGGAGCCTGCTATATCTCCTGGATGCATCACTAGGTCTCATGAGACAAACTACTGTCTTGGCATGAGGCCTTGACAAAATCTTATTTGTAGTCTTGGCACGAGGCCTTGGCTACGTGGTTATGATAGTCTGGAATTATGCATTCCATCATTGTAAAAGTGGTTATTGATATTTCATGTGATTATTTGACTAGTAGAATATCTATGTGAATAAGTAAATGGCATTATTTCATTTTAATTTTTCGTTATTATGCTGAAGTTCATGTTTAAAAGGCTTTTGTTTGAGTTATACATTTCCTTAAATGTTTATGTTTTTTTATTAAATCTTCCGCAATATTGTTATCCTTACTGAGCTTCTGAGCTCACCCCCTTCAATGTTTTAATATTGTCCATGATGTGAAGAAGTATTTTATGAATGAACTACAGGGATAGTCAGAAGTGGATATGAGTGTGCACTATGGAGACCATGTTATTGTAGTTTTTCACTTTATGATGTAATGTAACTTTTATGAATGTATCTAGTGTTTCCAAGGCTACTAAACTAATCGTTATTTCAAAACTTGATCTTTTGTGATCATGCCAATGTTACGCAATAATGCACTGACTCTGGGTAACTAGGGTTGGGGTGTTACAGTTGGTATCAGAGGTAGTTTAGTACTAACCATGGAAGCTATATTTAGATAAACTTTGATTAGAGCACATATTCCTAAGATAAAATTTTAGGATTAGTATAGAAGAACCTCCCAGAATTTTGTTATTATAAAGATTTTGTGAGTGTTCCGAGCAATACATCCCTGTCTGGATAGGAGTAGGTGGAGGCAGCTCTGGCATAGATGTACCTATGGTTAAAACTAGAAAACACTGCTTTGAGCTAGACTCGAACGAGAACTAGTGCACGACAACGGGTCTTGCTGCACTCTTGGTTACAACACTCCCGGGGGATATGCTTTGGATAATTCTCATTTTCATTACAAACCAATATGATGGGTTATGAGAATATACTTCCTCAAATAAAACATTTTTATTATTATGGATTATACCCATAAATAGTTCAATTTATGTTATGTGTTTTGCAAGTTTGTAATTATGTATTTTGATTCATAAACTAATCTAGTTTATGCCATTGTTTAGAAATGGTGCCTAGTGGGAGGAATAGAAACTGTATCAATGCATGCACTCCATATAGGGATTTCCCTCCTACTCAAGATAATTATAATGGAGTTGGTGATACAACTGGTGCTGATCAACTTATCACCATACTAGGAAAACTCACTCAGGTTATGAATAATAACCTTACACGTATGGAGCACCCAGATCCGCAACATGTGGGATCAATGTAAGATCGTTTCATGCGGAAACAAACGCCAACAATTAATGGGGGTACAAATCCTTTAGTAGCTGAGCAATGGATAAACTCCTTTGAGAAAATATTCCACGCCTTGGGGAGTAGCGAAAGGGAGAAGGTTGTCATGATAGTTTACTACCTCACTGGAGATGCCGATCAATGGTGGTCGCTGATTTAAAACACAAAGGAAGATGAAGAAGTATCAAGTATGGAATGGAAGGAGTTTAAGGAAATTTTCTTCAAAAAATATTTTCCACATGACCATCGAGCAGATATGGATAGGCAATTTATGAGTCTGAGGTAGAAGGAGGATGAGAATGTCGCAAAGTATGAGGCTAACTTTACAAGGTTAGCAAGGCATGCTGCAGATTATATACGTAACCCAAGAAGTAAGATTGATTGTTTCTTTGATGGGTTAAAAACATTTCTAATTCTAGCTTTAGTATCACAATCTTTCTCATCATATGAATATATTGTCTCGTGTGCTATCAAGACAGAAAAGGAATTCTCTAAATCTTATGACAATAAAGTAAAGCTAGATAAGAAGAGAACAATGGAGCAAGAGACCGATAAAGGGAAAAAGGTAAAGAAGGATTTTACATTATGCGATAATTTTGGGAAGAGTCACCCAGGTACTTGCCTAAAATGAATGGTAGATTGTTATAAATGTGGAGAAAAAGGTCACCAGGCTCGTGATTGCAAGGGAAAGAAAGAGGCTGTCAATGTTGAATGCTACAATTTTATAGAAATGGGTCATTATGGAAATGAATTCCCTAAGCACCAAAGAAAATTACCTCAGAAAAGGACAAGGGATCAAGGACAATTTTATTCTATTACTACAGTTGATGTGGAATAATTAATGTATTGGTGCTTTTGGACTCAAGGATTATATTCTGGTTATAAGAATAATGTGATATATATAAGGATTGTACTGCGGTACTTGTTGTTTTCATTAAGTTTTTAATATGATGAAGATAATCATATTTTTATATGTGACAATAAAATAAACTTTAATTTGTTTGATGAATCTGATGATACAATTGATTTTGGAATTTAGAGACCTTTTAGAGAAAGTATGGAGGGAGGTATTTTGGATAACTATAAAGGTTGGAATGGATTAAGTTGAAATTTTGATAGTATTTTTTGATGTTAAAACATTTATGAAGATTATTTTTGGAATATTATAATAATATAGTTATAGGAAAAGGACAACCTGAAGGTTGGAGGATAACCCATCGCATCGGACAAAGCTGTAGCAATCGAACCCACAACCATAGTGTGACAGGCCTTTATTACCTACCACTATCCTATAGGAAGTCCCTGGTTATTACAAACAAGTTTTCCTAATCTAAATGGTATGTGATACAATTATGATAAATAGAATATTTTTGAGTTCTATTACCTTTTGCAGTGAAAGATGGGTTTGTGGTAAAAATTTATTAAAGAGTGAAAGTCTACATGAAAGGTAAGTATATTTCCTTACGTTCATAGTAAAGCTCCTAAATAAATTCCTCAACTTTAAGAAAGGTAACTTAAAACATAAATTTTGTCGGTTAACTTTTCTAATTATGGAATCAATGAACATTTAACCAATCACAAATTTGTGATTTTCTTGTAGTTAACATTCTCCTAATCCTGTTTTATACAACTCTCCATTAGACCATGATGGTTTGTTTTTCCTCAATATCCATATTTTCATAGAATCCTAGTATGGGCTATCTCGGGTGACCTTTGTACTTCTCTTCCTTTCTTTTAATGTTATATTTTTATTAACCTTATTTCTGATGTGGGTTTTCCACAAAGGTATTTTCTATTTT
Source organism: Viscum album (assembly GCA_963277665.1). Taxonomy (NCBI): domain Eukaryota; kingdom Viridiplantae; phylum Streptophyta; class Magnoliopsida; order Santalales; family Viscaceae; genus Viscum; species Viscum album. Next base: position 2,141,836,158 of record OY728165.1, on the reverse strand, counting down.
CAACCTTTTATTTTGAAAGAAAAAGTTTAAATTGCGAAGATGCAATTTATTGATGGAGGGGAGAATGTAACACCCCAAGCTTCCATGGTACGCTCCTTTTTGAATAATAGAGCAGTGTGTGTTGTACGCAACCTTGTGTTCTGACACAACGAGACCAATAAAAGTAGCAGTTATGAATAGTAATACCCAACTTTTGAAATTATATAAACTTTATATTTCAAAATGGACTTCATTTTTTAATTTGGAATATCAAAATTAGCCTATGTTGAATTTTTGGTATTTTTCTGAGAACTTCCAATTTTTGATGAATAGTGAAAAATACTTAAAAACAACTTTTTTAATCAAAATAATTTATAGTAATAAATTATAAAATTGAGTGGTTCTAAAATTTAATTAAAATATATTTGTACCACTTTATCCATTGGTGGTCATTAGAATTAATTTCACTTTGAAATTGGACATAAACAATTGTCAATATTTTGATTGATATTCTTTCTTAAAATCATGATATTTGTTGTGACAGCGGGAATTAATTATTAAATTAATTAATTCTACTTATATGTTTTGAATTTTTTAAAATAGAAATCATTTTTGAATTATGAATATTAAATATAGATTAGGGTTAATTTTTGGTGTTGTTCTGAAAAACAGCGATTTTTGATGAATAGTGAAACCACTAAGTGGTAGATAAAAAAATGATTTTTCATTTAAATGAAATTTTACCACCTCTGTGATTTGAATTTACAAAATCCGACATACATAATTGTCATTAGTAAGTAAAATTTGGTTCAATGGGAATAAATAATTTTTGGTGAATTGTAACTTTTATGTTCTATTAATTGTGATTAAAGGTAGTTAGTGAAATTTAAGGTAAAAAAGATATTATAAAAATATGAAAATATCTTGACACTTGTACTACACTTATTGGATGATTCATGGCCGACCAAGATAATCCATGGGTAAACTTGGATACCCCATGGAGCCACATGGGTAATAAAATGACATTAATAACTTTTTATTTAAAGTAAAAATAAAATCAACACAAACATGTGTTGTTTTACTAAATCAATTATTACATAGGGTTATATAAGTTAACCTTTAGACTATAAATATTAATTGGAAATATAAGAATATTTCCTACATAATGACATTTTTTATATAATTTTTATATTTTAAATAAATTAAATTCTTTATGACACCATGATGATGCAGCGATTACCTCATTAATTAATGATTTAAATAAAATGACAAGATAATGTAAAATATAAGACTTAAACTTGTCAAAAACCTACTTGATGGGTATATTTAGAACACTTATCACCTTATACATGAAATATATAATTGTGGGACCTTTTAAATCAGAAAAGCACTTCATAATAATGTAACATTTCATTACTTTCCAAAAGTGCCCCTCTTTTCCTCTTATAAAAGGCCCCCACCACTACCACCTTATTCACACATTCAAGCAATTTAGATCGGCCACCCTCTGCCCAAATACTCTCTCAACGTCACTCTATTACTCTTAAAAGGCTCACTTTGGGCAGAATTCTTCCCAAGGAAGCCTTTGGCTCAAATCAAAAAAGAGTTACCAGATTTTAAGGTAATGTCTTCTCTTATGTTATTTTGTGTTATTTTGCTTATCCAAACCATTAAACTATTTTTATTACTTTATTTTGTAACAAAAACAGTATATTAAATATACTAGGATGTTTTTATGAGAAGTATTTGATTTAAACTTACACACACCTTCGTCTAATGGTTAAAAACATACTATTTCTGTGGTTGGCGAATTTCTGCCTCACGAAACGATGATTGTTCAATATTTTTTTAACACCTCTCATGGCGGCCATTAAGATGTCACTATATTTATATATGATATATATTATGTTTATGTTTTCTTTATGCTTCTGTATTTCTCATTTATGTTATACCTTTATGATTTCCATTATGGGTAAACGTGATAATTTCATTTTAGGATGTGCAGACTACCGCCCCTCAAAGTGATTTGAATCGTTAATGCCATATGTGGGATGTATAAAGGATGGAGTAAATGATATTATATATGATATTATACTGTAATTATAATATAACTTTATAATGATTTCATTCCATTAAATACGAAATAGATATGAAAGTAGCATTCATGCGTACGTACGGCTTACCGTCTCCATGAACGATGCATTTCATTTCTTACCTCTAAATGTACTATAATATTATAAATTCATGTATATAATGGCTATATATGATATATATGATATCTAAATCATTAATATAATTCTGGATATAATGTATATTTTACCACATTAACAACTTGTAATTATAAAAAGTTTATTTTTAACTCAAGTACCAAAGATCGACAAAACGACTATTATTCACTTAAACAAATGCATAATGTTCATAACATGGTAATAAGTGATATAAAAGGAATAATGAACTTGAAAAATGTTCTTAAGAAAGTATAAATTAAATCTATTTTATTATTTAGTATTCTAAAGAACGATCGAGTCAAGTCGGACACGAGGTAAGGGAACTTCCTAACCCAATTTCTATTATTTGGGTTAATCTACTACTTTCAAATTATGTCATGATATTATTATGTCCTATCTTGAATTTGTAATTTATTTATGTGTACTTATAGTTAATACACTTAATAGATCTATTTTATTAAAAAAATGTTCTTTGTAAGGAACTTCGTCTCAATCTTCTTTCATTGAGGCATATTTTATTTTATACACAACTTTCTTTTATATGGTGTATAAACACCTTTGACTTTAACGTTTATTCAAAAGGATTATTTTTATATGAAGCGTTTTACTAAACGACAACAGGGAATGTTTTTTTGTCGTACGTAAGCGGTGACAAAGACTTCTCCATCGTCGTAACCATTATTTGGGATTCAGCTTCCTCTACAAGCCATAACTTTTTTAAATGAAAAATAATTACGATGTTTTAATTTTCTTTTATTTTGGTATTAAAAATGGTTTTGAAATTGTTTTTTATATCAATGTGTTGTATTGATATCTTGTGATTGAAATGTGGAAATATTATGTTTCCTTTATGCATGTTTTATGTGATACGACTATGTTATGGATTATGATATGTTTAAACCTATTCATATGAGGAATGCATTGGAATTAATAAGTGATGGGTGGAGCCCACTATAGCTCCTCGATGTATCAGTAGGTCTCATGAGACAAACTATTGTCTTGGAACGAGGCTTTGACAAAATCTACTTTGTAGTCTTGGCACGAGGCCTTTGCTACATGGTTATGATAGTCTCGCATTATGCATTCCATCATTATGAAAGTGGTTATTGATATTGCATGTGATTATTCGACTAGTAGAATATCAATGTGAATATGTAAATGGAATTATTTCATTTTACTTTTGCCATATTATGCTGAAGTTCAAGTTTAAAAGGCTTTTGTTTTAGTTATAAATTGCCTTAAATGTTTGTGTTTATTTATAAAAGCATCCTCAATATTGTTATCCTTACTGAGAATCTGAGCTCACACCTTTCAATGTTTTAATATTTTCCAGGATGTGAAGAAATATTTTACGAATGACCTGCAGGGATAGTTAGAAGGGGATATGAGTGTGAACAATGGAGACCATGTTATTGTAGTTTTTCACTTTATGATGTAATGTAACTTTTATGAATATATCTAGTCTTTTCAAGGGTACTAAACTAATCGGTCTTTCGAGACTTGATCTTTTGGGATAATGCCAATGTTATACAATAATGCACCAACTCTGGGTAACTGGGGTCGGGACGTTACATAATGTTCTCTTATGTGGAAATCCCTTTCTAGAAAAGAACACGAGCGATTCCTTATCTTGAAAACCACTTAATCAACCAATCATGGATTGAAAACAAACACATACCATAATCCATTTCCAACAAATAGAACATATGGGTCCAAAATTTTGATAACATCATGATCCTCAGCTCAGTCATGGGAACCCCTACTCGTAGGTATGCAACAAAATCAACCATTGAAATGATGTATCTTTCCCCAATCCATTCATGCGACCAAATAGATTTTTTGTGTACCCAATGGAATCCCAAACAATCGGTGAGGTACATTACATGTGTGTAACCATACAAATATCTAGAACACATCTTGGATGTGTAATATGACATGATAATGTAGTATTCATGTAAATATGTAAGATGTTGTAAATAGTGATGTTATAATGGCATAAATATAATACTAGTGATACTGGCTGTCTTCAAGATGATCCATTCAAAACATGGTCAGGCTCAAATATCAAGGAAGCTACAAAAGACACCTATATAACAAACATTACCTCTCTATAAATACATACATATCATAATAACCACAACCATACCATACAACCTAATGTATCATGTATACCATGGTCAAGTCATATAAAAATTCATGTCACATTTACCAAATTTTTTTCTATAATCAATGTTTCATACCCTGAAGGTATTTATCAATGTTGTCAAAGGAAATGGAATCCTTATATATCCCTTAGATATTCTTGATGGAAACATAGTAATTCCTGAGTTAGGTTCCATGTGGAATGTTTAATGACTATGTCTGCTATATGCCTATGAAAAAAATTGGTCCAAGGGGTATAAATGCTGAAGTAATCCCAGGGAATAAATACCAAAGGTGAAATATCTATCAATGTTTTCTATTACTACATTCCATATCCATGGAATAACATCAAAGAAATCTAATTAAATAATTCATCATATCATCCATTTATAATTACATATGAATAAAATTAAAACCCCTATGTATACCCTCTCATTTTAATCATTTCAAATTCAAGGGACAACAATGAATATACCCACTCAATTAACTAAACCAATTACTATTCAATAATTTAACAATTCAATTCCATTCTTCACATGGAAAAGATTTCAGTACATCTATTAAATAATAATCCCAATTTAATATTGTTCATTGTATGATTCCTCTAAATAAGAATGATCAAACCAGGCCAATTGGATTTTTTAATATTAGGAAATTAAAAAAAGTCAATTTACATGGAACACCCAATGAATTGGGTTGGGTGGGGTGACAACCAAAAACTCATCTCAATGTAACTAAGGGAATAAAGATTAATTTCCATTAAATTTAATTCATCTAAGTAATTCAATTCCTGGTCCACACTATAAAGCCTTATGGGAGGTACAATAGAAACTATTTTATAAAGTATCAAACAAAATTATAAAAGTATAGAATTGATAACATAGGTTGGTGGTAGAGTTCTTATACAGTATCAGCTACATATTTGTCTCAGATCAGAGGAAAAGTGAACAATGAATGAAGATAATGAAATTGTGGTCATATTTGGATACAAATAAATAGGGCATCCAATACCATGAAAAATGAGTAACCATAAAAATGGAATTGATTGATCACATATGTCAATAAAACCATTCAAATAGTGCATGAGTCCAATATCAGAAGAGGAATATGCATCAATGGATACGATTTTTCTCAAAATAGAACTCCCAACGTATTGTAGTCCAATTTATTAAATTGAAAATTAGTGTCTTTATAATAGATTAATTAGTGTAAATTTCATTATTTAATCTATAATATTAGGCTATTCACCTTTTTTTGTAAGACAAGGTCACCTTGCATGGTCAATAAGCCTGGTTTAAATAGTCATGTCCAAACTTGGTAAATATCCTCTATCAAAAGTTTACATTTTTTCACATGATTGTGAACCCCATATCTAATGGGTTGATAATCTATGAGACTAACAGATTCCCATTGTCCTTACTCACACGGTTACAAGTAGTTGTTAGTCATGCACCACATGGTTTCCACTAACAATGTGTTAGTCCTGTTTCACAAAAAAAAACATGGGTTTTTCGATATGAATAAGCCCTAAAAACCTTCCAAACACATGTTTAATAAAAATGTATTCACATTGATCCATAATTAAGCATTGATACCCAAATATAAAGGATCCATACCATGTATAAAAACCCAAGTTCAAACATATCCCCAATTATCTCACTAAATATTTCCCAATGTTATTAATAGAAACTAAAACATATTGTAATATAAACTATAGATACTCATAAATTTTTTTTATAATTATTACATCTTACTTATTTTATATTCAACACAAAAAATTATGATCCACACTAAAATCATATAAGTGTGGTGTATTTTTGAATATTGGATACATAAATAAATTATTAATTTGAGGTCTACATTACCAAGAAATTATTTCTTCAAAAACGGAAACATGCTGAAAATATCATACATAAAATACTTCTTCATATCCTAGGGAAGGGGAACATAAGAAACACTTAGCTCGAATGTCCTGTATGGACAAATGAAGAAGATATAAATTATCATTTAATATTAGATTTAGAATAAGATAATGATTATATTATAAGAACATTTGAAAACCAAACCCAATATATCCTTAATCATATTCGTGATTTACTACATTCTTGTCCAGTAATAAGACATGAACCACAAATTAATCAATGAACATGAACAAAGAGTAATTGAAATTGGAATAAATAATATATTCGTGGTATATACATATGCATTAAAAATAATTACCTTAGTTAAGACTCAATTCATTAACTACCATTGTGGGTTGGGTCCACTCCCCATTCCATCAAATCCCATATCAAGGATCACTTCCAATACTATCATAGTCGATAGAGTATCTTACTAAACTATGTTTACCCCCCATTCTTAATGTTATTATCTAATGAGATATCCATATTTACCCAATAAATTGGAGGGATATATAATAACTTAACCAAACATTACATAATCATAATTAATTCTTATTTTTTCAACAAGATCATATAACATTATTTTTATATCACAACTCTTGGACAAAGAAATGGGGTTTATTAAAAATTCAACAATTCAACATTACATAACCCTATGGAAAATAAATGGGTTTTATAATAATATAATCATCAAAATTATTAAAAATATATTTAAGATATAAATATTGTTGCATTTGATCATATCCCATGTAATGGTAAAGTAACATCAACAATTTTTATCTTATAGTAAAAATACCTTAAACTATCAATGGGAATGATTCTTATGGAAAATAAATTTGTAGTTATAAATATCATTTATAAAATGTAAAAATTTCAAAAAATAGTTTTTTGAAAATTTTTATTTAAAAAACCCCCATTGAATAAAATAATTTAAAATTCAATTCGTTGAGCATTCATCTTAGTGGGAAATTTTGTTCATGTCATGTAGACTAATATAATTATTCCATTCACATTTACTATAAAAACTAAACACAATATCATTTAAATATTGATAAGAATATTCAATTTAAATATGACTTTAAAAATTAAATAATGGGAAATTTACTTAATAATAATATTAGAAAATTAAATGAATTCTTGGAATCATTTTTACAAAAAAGGGTTGTTGGAGTCACTTTTTTTAATAATATAAATTATGATTAATTATATTTTGATAATCCCTAACGATTCTTATTAATTAAAATTCTCATTACTTTAGTTGCTGTTTATGTATTTAATTTCAAAAATATAAATACTATTGAATATGTTCAAATAATATATCTTTAATTCAAGAACATTTGGTTAATCAAATTTTCATTTACTTTCTAATGTTTTATCCTAAATTAATCTGTGGATAGTTTGCATAATCATACTAACAGCTTCCAATACAGAAATATCACCGGTATGCAGATGAGCTACCGATACAGAAAGGTCACAAATATGTAGATGAGCTACCAATATAGAATGGTCACCTGTATACAGATAATTACTATTGCACCTGAGCTACCAGTAGAGTATGTCTACCGGTATACACATGTTTGCCGATACAGAGTGAAAACTACTGTTATTTAGTTTACCGTTACAAGCTCACCAGTATGGGTCACTGGTATATAAGTCTTCCGCAAACAAGAGCTACCACTAAAGGAAGTCACCACTATATATAGTCACCGGTACTTGGAGATATCTCTATAAGGATCTATCACTGAAAACATTTACTAATAAAATATCTACCATTACATGTCCACTGCTGCAAGTTCAATGATACAAGAGCTACCGAATGGAAAACAGTTACTCTTTATCTATACTCTATCTCTATTTTCTTATTAGAAATGGTCAAATTTTGTGCTTTTAATGCAACTTAAATTAATTAATGATTTTGTGGGATGTCAAGAAACCGTACCTTGTACAAATCATTCCTATTTCCGGATCTCAAGGAACAGATAAAATGGGATCCTCGAGCTACTAGAGAACAAGCCCTTTAACTCACATACGAAACAATTTGCTGAAAATACAGAAGAAAATAGAGAATGAAAAGAGAGAAAAATACAATAAGAACACACGTAGAACTCGAATAACTCTCTAGAACAGAAGTTCAAAGAGGTAATTTAAGTGCTTCAAGGAAAACTATCACATTTCCAACTAAACACATGTACTATAAATGAAGGAATAAAACCACAATACTATGGTTTCCAAACAGATTCCAAAGAAGGACTCAAGCTTCATCTTCTTCAATCCAAGTAGCCCAGAGCTTCAATGAAAACACATAGAGCATTCTAAACTCATCTCTATTTTGTATAGATCTATTGTGTTTCATTTGTTTTACCTTATAAGCAGTGTGCGTGCTCTGTATTTTAAGTACACACTGTCTCCAGTGCTAAACTGAAGGATTTCTAAACCTCACTCGATCTTTCCCTTACATTTTGTATCCCACTATGGATAGTGGTAGAGGTCATGTGTGACCTGGACAGCCTGTTTGTTGTTGTTTTGTTTTCCGATGTAGAACTGTGGTAGATGATTGAGGACTTGGACAGTATGTGCACTATAGTAAACCCCAATACAGTGTGTGGGTCATAGTTTATATAAAACTATTTGAGAGAACTAAGTCTCTGCTTGAGACTGAACCTCTTGTTTAAAACTACTGTGCATTTTTGTTTTAGTTAAAACTATTGTCAATATTCCGCTGCTATTTACTTTGAAACTCAAATATGTTTTAAAGTTACTCTGATAGTTAAACTATTAAGTGTTTGTATTTATTGTAAACCAGTAGGATAGTTTCATAAGCTAATATAATCTTCACATTAGATTAACTAAGAACTAATCAATCTCTTGAGAACCTAACTGAACCTTTACATTATTAAAAATTCACTACAGTTTAGCTTGTTATTTAAATTGTGGGATTTTAATGAAAATCATTTAAACAAAAATTTCAATTGGAACTAAATTCACCCCCCCCCCCTCTTGAGTATTTTCTCCAACCAACATTTAGCAGCATAGGATTAGATAAACAGTTTTCAAAACACTCAATTTCTTTAACTTTGATTCTAGTTGTATATTAAAGATCATAAATTTATGTTATTTATAAATTTATATCACTTTAAATACATTTTCTAAAATATAACTATGGATAATATATTAGAAGGTGCAGCTAATAATAGGACAACTTTTTTTAATGGTGTTAATTATGCCTAATGGAAAATATAAATGAAAATTCATTTAGAAAGTATGGGATTTGACATTTGGACTGCTCTAGAGACTCATTATAAGATTCCAAAAACTATTAGAACTAATTTGGATAAACCTACTAAATATTATTATAATAAAAATTGTAAATAAATGAATGCCCTATATTGTGCTTTAGGAGATGAATAATTCAATCAAATATTTACTTATAAGTATTCTTATGGAATATGGGATACTCTGGCTATTTTCTATGAGGGAATAACCAATGTGAAAGAAATGAGACTAAACACATACACTATTAAGTATGATAACATTAAAATGAAATCTGATGAATCTATATCTGGTATGTATCTAAGGTTTAATGATATAGTTAATACAATGAGCTCACTAGGAAAAACAGTTCCACCAAAAGATCAAATCATGAGAATACTCAGATGTCTTCCATAAAGATGGAGAGGCACATCAGTTTCAATAAGATAATCGTGTGACATAAGTTCACAACCTGTCCAAGAGATAATTTGTCAAGTTGATGATTTATGAAGAAGGGATGAAGGTAAACAAATAAGAAGATGATGAACCAATAAAGAAATCAGGAGCCTTCAAGATCTCTGCTTCAAAAATCAAGGACACAGAAAAAATTCCAACTTCAAGTGATAGTTCAAGTAATGAAGAGAGTACATCTGAAAGTGATGCAGAAATGGCTCAGATAGCCAGAAGATTTAAGAATTTTTATAGGAAAAATGAGTTTTTCAGAAAATAAAATTACCAAGGAATGTATAACAATAAAGGTCATTAGAAGAAGTATTGGAAAAGGACTCATAAATGTGATGACATAGTCTTCTACGAATGCAAGAGAAAAGGACATGTGAAAGCTGACTACCCGAAGTTAAAATATAAGAAGAAATATGAGTAGAAGGACAAAAAATATAAGAAATCTATGAAAGAAACCTAGAGTGCTTCAGAAGATAGGTCATGTTATTTTGATTCCACTCAAGAAGAAAAATCTCAAAAAGTTAATTTGTGTTTCATGAAAAAAAATATAAGGTAATGTTGGATACTCTTGATTTAAACTCTTATTATTCTAGAGATGATTCAGATTCTGATTCTAAAAACATGTCTAGTGTAGAGTTATTCTAATACTGTAACATTCTTTAGGATACATGCAATGAGCTGAAAGACAAGTATAAAGCCTTAATGAAACAACATGCTTTAACTAGAACAACCAAATCTTCACTAGAAGAAGAAAAGGAAAAGAATGCTCAACTACTCAAAGAGAATACTGAACTAAAATTGTCTAATGAGAATCTCTGGAAATATTTAGAAAAATTTACTAATGGAAAGGACACTCTTACACAAATTGTAGGATAATATGTACCACCAAAGTATACCACTAGTATAGGCTATCAGCCTGGACAGAGACTGATTACAAAGAATATATTTATTCCTAAATCTGGGTAATATGATGGTAGTTCTAGTTCTAAAAATTCTTATGTCTCAACTATCTACTCACATAGTTATAGATCAAACAATGTTTATCTTTCAAAATTTTATAAATCTATTGATTATATAAAACACATTAGACAAATATGGGTACCAAAAGTTCTGATTTTTAACCTATTTGGACCTAAGTAAATCTGGGTACAAAAATCATTTTATGTCTAAATCTGTTTTGTAGGAAACATGCTTGAAAAGTTCCTATAATAAGATATTGTATTATGGTAGTGGATTTTAAAGACATATCACATGATACTACTCATTATTTAAGAGCTTAATCAAAGTTTATGGAGGACATGTCACCTTTGGGGATAACTCAAAAAGAAAAGATCATCGGTTTAGGCCATATTGGTAACACTGATTCAATTTTAATTTCTATTGTTTTATTTGTTGATGGGATAAATTATAATCTATTAATAATTTCTTAGTTTTTTGATAATGGATTTAATGTTAGGTTTGAAAATGATTCATACAATGTTTTTAATTCTAAAAATGGTTTGGTATTTACTACATTAAGAATTGAAAATGCTTATATTCTATATTTTAATTCATTAGCTAAGTATAATATTACCTGTTTAAATGATTATCATAAAGAACATCAGCTTTGAAACAGAAGATTAGGACACTACAATAAACATTCACAAAGAAAACTGACTAGGAAGAACTTAGTTAGAGACCTAACTAAACTTAAATTCCTAGCTGACAATGTTTTTAATCCCTATCAAAAGGGGAAGCAACATAAATATTCTTTTAAAATAAAGAAAGATGTTTCAAGTTATCAACCTCTTGAGATGGTTCACATGGATTTGATTGGACCATCTAGGGTTTCTATTTTAAATGGGAAGCACTGTGTCTATGTCCTTGTACATGAATTTTCTATATATAATTGGGTATATTTTCTAGCTCACAAAAGTGAATCATTCTATTAATTTATTAAATACTCCAACTCAGTAGAAAACCTTAGTGGACTTATGATTAAATTCTTGAGAAGTGATCATGTTTGTGAGTTTGAAAATCATGAATTTGAATCATACTGCTCACAAAATATCTACAATCACAACTTCTCTTCCACTAGGACACCATTGCAGAATAGTGAAGTAGAAATTAGAAATAGAAGTCTTCAGGAAATTGTACAATATATGCTTAATAAATATGACTTACCTGTTTATTTTGGGGCTAAAGCTATAAATACTACTTCTTATATTATAAATAGTGTTTTGATTATACCAGTACTTTAGAATACCCCTTATGAATTATGTAATAATAGAAAAAATAATGTTAGTTATTTTAACGTTTTTGGTTGTAATGTTTTTATTCGGAATACTAAACTTAATCTGGATAAATATTCATCTAAAAGTGATGACATAATTTTTCTTGGTTATTATGTAACTAGAAAATACTATAGAGTTTTTAATAAAATATCCAAATTTGTCAAAGAATATATTCACATAAAATTTGATGAAATTGATCCATATGATCCTAAACCTTCTCTTGAAAATCTTGAAGAATATTTGTCTCTTCTGAACCATAATGATAAAATTAGTGAGCCTGTTGTAAAGACAACATGTTCTGGAAGTATATTAGAATCTACTGTTGGTGAACCCGAACCTAGAGAAGAACCTGAAATCTCTAGTCCAACCTTTACTAGATCAACGAGGATTCTAAAGAATCATCCTTTAGTTGTTGTTGTAGGTAATCTAGATAGAGGGACACAAAATAGAGCTTCTATAAGGAAACAGGTTATACATCAATCTTTTAATTCACAGTCAGATCCTAAAAATCTTAAAGATGCTATCAATGATGAATTTTGGGTAATGGCTATGCAAGAAGAGTTAAATCAATTTTAAAGAAACAATGTCTGGGAATTAGTAGAAAGACCTAAGGAAACTTTGACCATATGCACAAAATGGGTGTTAGAAATAAGGTTGATGAATTTGGGAACATCATTAGTGACAAAGTTAGCTTAGTCGCACAAGGCTACATTCAAGAAGAAATAATTGATTATGAAGAAACCGTTGAAATCGTATCTAGAATAGAAGCTATTAGGATCTTACTTTCATATGCATCTTATCTAAATCTCATGTTATATTAAATGGATGTTAAAAGTGCTTTTATAAACGGTTATATAATTTAAGATGTTTTTGTTGAACAAACACCTAGATTTACATATCCCCATTTTCAAAATCATGTTTTTAAAATTTCTAAAGTTTTATATGGATTAAAACAAGCTCCAAGAGCTTGATATGATAGACTTACTAATTTTCTTATTTCAAAAGGTATTGCTAAAGGAATTTCTAATCCCACTCTTTTTATCAAAAAAATTTCCAAAGATGTTTTGATAGTACAAATATATGTTGATGATATTATTTTTGGATCATCTAAAAATTGTTTATGTACTGATTTTTCAAATATTATGAAAAATGAATTTGAAATGAGATTAATGGGAGAACTCAAATATTTTCTTGGATTTAAAATTTTTCAAAATAGGGATGGTATTGTTCTAAATAAAATTAAATACATAAATGATTTATAAAAACTTTTTGGATTGGATAGTAATATGGGAAGTTACACACCTATGAGTACCACTTGTAAGTTGGATAATGATTAATCTGGAAAACCAATAGATCAAACTAATTATAGAGGTATGATTGGAAGATTAATTTACATTACTTCTAGTCGACCTGATATTATGTTTAGTGTATGTATGTGTGCACGATTTGAAGTTAATACAAAATAATCACACTTACCTGCTGTAAAAAAGGATTTTCAAATCTCTTAAACATACTTCTAATTTAGTTTTATTTTACCCAAATTGAAAATATTTTTATTTAATAAGTTATTCAGATGATATCTTTGTTGGTTGCATGTTAGATAGAAAAAGAACATCCGGATAATGTTATTTATTGGGGAAATCCTTAGTATCTTGGTGTAGTAATAAATAGAATTCAGTTGCATTTTCTACTGATGAAGCAGAATATATAGCTTCTTGTAGATACTATGCACAGATTCTGTGGATCAAACACACTTTGCTGGACTATGGATATGATCTTAAACATGTTTCTATTAATTGTGATAACAACAGTGCAATCAATATATCTAAGAACCCTATATCTCACTCTAGAACCAATCACATTGATATAAGGCACCACTTTGTAAGAGATCACTATCAAAAGGGTGATATAACTCTTGAATTTACAGGCACTAAATGTGAAATAGCTGATATATTTAAAAAAAAATTATATTAAAATAGATTAAGTTACATTAGACATGAATTAGGAATGATCATCTTCCCAAAAACCTCACCACTAGACAATCCTCACCGCTAGACAAACCTCGCCATTAGAAAACCCTCACCAGTAGACAAACCTCACCAGAAGACAAACCTCACTGGTAGAAAAAAATCACTATTAGACAAACCTCACTGCTAGACAAACATCACTACTAGAAAAAATTCAATCATAGAAAAACATCACCGTTAGTCAAACCTCACAGTTAGACAAACCTCAGCATTAGACAAACCTCAAAGTTAGACAAACCTCACTGTTAGACAAACCTCACCATTAGACAAACCTCACAGTTAGATAAACCTCACAGTTAGACATACCTCACCGTTGGACATACCTCACTGATAGACACACCTCACCGTTATAGAAACCTCACTGTTAGGATACCTCAACGGTAGTTATTACCATTATAATCCTCACTGGTAGAATGGTTACTGTTATATCAAAACATTTTTTTTAAGCTGAGATGCTTTATCATTTTAATATTTTTTTGTTTCGATTCCTAAATGATAAAAGTTGAGTCTAAATCACATTCAATCCACCGTGAACTCCACCCTTCCATGTACTCACTTACCCATGCCTCTGAAATCTTGCGAACCCTAAGTTTCTCGATTTGGAAATGGCCCGAGTGAAACGACCGACAATTGATGAAGGAAATGAGCTGAGTTGGAAGTGACAAAAAGTTGGTTCTGGAGCCACTGGAAGTAGTAGGGGTACTTGTAAAGTGAATATAATGTTAGAGAATCCACATTTATCAAAGAGGGAAGTAGCGATTGAGAAGGAGCTTTGTAATGAGTGGTTGATGTCAAGCAAGTCACTGATTTTGAGGATTTTAGGAGAGCAAGGATTTCTAGATTGTTTTTCAAACAATAATGAGCCCTATTACCCAAAACTAGTTAAGGAATTCTATGAGTTTGTTAGATTTTAAATGAATGAAGATGAGAACAGGATGATATCTGTGATAAATGATATGGAAATATATTTTTTATCTTTTGAATGGCCTGAAAGTCTGAAAATACCTCATGAAGGAGAGTATGGTTTTTCATCTAAATCAGTACCTGCAAATAGTGACCATTTTGAGTATGAGGCTGGATTGCTTGAGTTAACTGGAAATGGATAAACTAGAAAAGTGATTTATACTGAAATTGAAAGATAAAATAGAATTTTGTTTAAGTTTATTCAACATGTGATTAGTCTTAGGAGAGGAGATTTTGTAACCCTGAAGTTTTTGGATATATATTTTATTTACATGGTTAGGCATGGAGTGAAGGTCAACCTGTGTAGATTATGGATTGTTCAGCTAAAAGATATGACCAGACCTAAATCAAATAAAAATAATTTGTTCTTTTCTAAGATTATTTCCATTATGTTAAAATTCAATGGTATTTCTGATTATGGGGATGAAACTGTTGTTGTTAAAGACAATTTATACATTACTAAGACTATCTGCAAGTACATAAAAGTATGCTAGAACCCTTGGAATAAAAAATGGGTGAATAATGATGGTAAATTTTATGATAAATTTAATCATATTGACCATCTTTCTAGGAATAAGGATGAGAGGGATCTAGGTCTAGGACCTGATGAAGATAAACCTGCTTATAGTGATGTTGTTGATGATGAGGATGAAGAGACTTCAGTGGAATAAGTAAGACATCCTAACCTACCCCTAGCCGTATACCTCAAAGTATTTTTATGGAGAGGCTAGTCCAACAGCTACCTTACCTAGAAGATAATATGATTCTGATAGCTCAGATAAAGGTAATTTGAGTTTGAGTCCAATAATTGGGAGTTCTACTATGTTTGTAGAGGCTGTTTTGGTTGAGATTCCATAACCTGCACCTATCACTGATGAGCCTCATATTGATGAAATTGACATGGTTGTGGATGATTCCTATGAGGAAGACCTACCTGCTGAGGTAGTTTTTGATTCACATGTACCTGAGAATGCACAAGTTGAGGGGGAGCATCCCACCAGGCATGGTAATGTATCAGTAGCTCATGATATTGAAGACTGGGCAGAAGAACCAGGTTTTGTTGTTTTTGGGTTGGATTATCTTGATTTTGAGGATGATACACCCATTAGAAGACCACATGTCAGTTATGATATCATTTTTGAGACTCTACCTGATGATTTTGTAAGAAAATATGACCTAAACCAGTTGAAGTCTGATCTCAAGACCTCTTTTGTGAATGAAATGAGAAGAATGGAAACCTCTTTAATTTCATCCCTTTAATCTATTATGACTGAATATGTATATAGTATTTTAGATGATGTCAAGACCTACCAGAATAAATATTCAAGCTTGGTAGAGGATGTTGAATCTATAAAGAAATTAGTTGTCTCTATGGAGTCTTATATGAGTTCTATATCTCAATTAGACAAGGATTTTACATTTGTGAAAAGTATATTTGGCAAGATGGTATCAATTTTTGAGGGATTTAAGAGTTCTATAAAGTAGAATGTCAGCACCCAAGACCTTGTTGTAAAAAATCTCATTAGTGGGATGACTAAAACTTTTAATGAAATAATTTCTTTTATTGTTTCTCCTCTGAGTTCTCCCAGGACTTCTTTAGATGTTGATCATATTATAGCTATGATAAGATAAGAGATTGTATAGTCTTCCACTAGTGGATCTGTAGACTCTACTGCCTTGACCCAAGTGGTGACTACCACTAGGGATATAGGAAATTTTTTTCAGGATTTTATGAGGGAGGCCACTTCTTCTCATAAATATGTAAATGGCAAGGTGGATTACTATTTCTAGAGGGTCTACACTAAACATAAATTGAACAAAAACTTCAAAATTTTGTTAGAAAGTTTGAAATTACCTCATGTGACTCAAGCCTTCAGAGGGAAAGTGAGTAAGCTCAGGGAGATGACTCCAAATTTGGAAAAATTCATGGAAAACAAGGATGAATTCATTTCTACTATGGAGAGAGGAGGAGGGATTATCATGGATTTCAAAAATCACTTGCTTCCCTTTCTTCATGTTGATGCTCAGCCAGTGATTGTACCACCAGATTTTCCTGCTTCTGGCTATACTGCCTCTATTTCTCAGATGACCCCGACTCAAGCTATCAGAAGCTTGACACCAGTGATTATGCAGAAGAGTGACCACTACATCCCAGGAACAGTTTTAGTTTCTCAACCTCTAGTGGTCATTTCTAGAGTTTCCAATACTTCAACCGAAGCTACCCATCCTGATTCTACATTATATCTTAAAGGAAAATCCAATGTGGACATTTAGTAAGTGGATTAAGTGGGTCTAGATGAATTTGATAGGGATCATTTGTACCTTGTATACTGTTTTTATAATCCTTCTGTACTTTTGACCCCCAAATGTATACCTCTTTTGTAGTCTCTTTGTCTTAGTTTTTACCTCTTCTGCCTACTTAACTTCATTCTCCTTTACTTTTTATCTTATTATTTTACCTCTGGTTCATACTTGTATTTTCTAACTTCCCTTGATATCCCACTTTATCTCTTATCATTTCTATTCTTTGATACCTTCCTTACATCCTTATCTTATGCCTCCCTTCATTTTGCTAATCCCAAAGGGGGATAAATATTTCCCAAATGGTAGAAATGATAAAGGGGGAGATGAAGTTAGAGGATTATTTACTACAGGTGGGACATATATTAGACATGGATATTAATATTTTATTTCTCTAAATAAATTTTCTCTGATACATTTGAACATGAGAATTTCTATTTATCTCTGAAATATATTATACCTCTGTTATAACACACTAAGAAATATGAACAATTTTATTTTAGTTTGACACATTTGGATTACCTGCCATAATTTGTGATTATCAAAAAGGGGGAGATTGTTGGACTCACTTTTTTTAGTAAACTCAATTGTGATTAATTATATTTTTATAATCCCATATTATGTTTATTGATTAAACTTCTGATTACTTTAGTTACTATTTAAAAGTTTAATTTCAAAAATATAAATACTGTTGAATATATTAAAATAATATATCTTTCATTCATGAAAATTTGGTTAATTAAATGTCCATTTACTTTGTAATGTTTTATACTAACTTAATATCTGGATAGTTTGCATAAACAGACTAATAGCTACCGATACAGAAAGGTCATCGGTATGAAGATGAGCTACTGATACAGAAAGGTCACTGATATGCAGATGAGCTACTGATACAGAAAGGACACTGGTATGCAGACAGTTACCATTACTTCTGATCTACCGATAGAGTAAGTCTACCGGTATGCACAAGTCAACAGATACAGAGTGAAAATCACTGCTATTAATTCTACTGTTACAAGCTCACCGATATGGGTCACTGGTACATAAGTCTACCACTACCAAGAGATACCACTATAGGAATTCACTGCTATATATAGTCACTAGTACATGGAGCTATCTCTATAAAGATATACCACTACAAACAGCTACCGATACAAGATCTACCGTTACAAGTCCATCACTACATGTTCAATGATACAAGAGCTACCGAATAGAAACTAGTCACTAATTATCTATACTCTATCTCTGTTTTCTTATTAGAAACAGTCATATTTTGTGCTTTTAATGAAACATAAATTAAATAATGATGTCTTTTGGATGTCAGGAAACTATACCTCCTACAAATCATTCCTATTTCCAGAGCTCAAGGAATATATAAATGGGTAACCTCGAGCTAATGGCGAACAAGTCCTTCAACGAACATATTAAACAAGTTGCTAATAATACAAAAGAACATAGAGAATGAAAAGAGAGACAATACAAGAATAACACATGTAGAACTCGGAGAACTCTCAAGAACAGATGTTCAAAGAGGATATTCAAGTGCTGCAAGGAAAACTCTCACATTTCAAACTAAACACATGTAATAGAAGTGAAGGAACAAAACCACGATACTCTGGTTTCCAAACAACTTCTAAAGAAGAACTGAAGCTTCATCTTCTTCAATCCAAGGAGTCCAGAGCTTCACAGAAAACACATAAATCATTTTAAACTCATTTTTATTTTGTTTAGATCTATAGTGTTTTATTTGTGTTACATTCTAAGAAGTGTGTGCACTCTGTATTTTAAGCACACAATATCTCATGTGCTAAACTAAAGGATTTTTAAATCCTCACTCAATATTTCCCTTACTTTCTATATCCCACTATGGATAGTGTTAGAGGTCAAGTGTGACCTAGACAACCTGTGTTCTATTGTTTAGTTTTCCCACGTAGAACTATGGTAGAGGTCTGAGGACCTGGACATTAAGTGTAATGTTGTAAACCCCAATCCAGGGTGTGGATCAAAGTTTATATAAAATTGTTTGTGATGACTACGTCTCTTCTTGAGACTAAACAGCTTTTTTAAAACTGTAGTGCACTTTTATTTTCGTTAAAACTATTGTTAATATTCTGTTGCTATTAACTTTGAAACTCAACTCTGTTTTTAAATTTACTCTGATTGTTAAACTAAAAAGTGTTTGTTTTTATTGTAAACCAGTAGGATAGTTTTAAAAGCTAATATAATCTTTACATTAGATTAACTGAGAACTAATCAATCTCTTGAGAACCTAACTGAACCTTTGGTGTATTGCAAATTCACTACAGTTTAGCTTTTTATTTAAATTGGGGGATTTTAATGCAAATATTTTAAATAGAAATTGTAATTGGAACTCAATTCACCCCCTCTTGAGTATCCACTCCAACCAACAAAGGTCAAGGAATAATAACGATATCCTTTAGAAGAGAGAGATAATGTTTGATTTTATTAAAAATATTATTTTATAGTATTTAGAATCTAAAGAAATGAAAGTAAATTGTTAAAATTTAGTATCAATAGATTTAATAGTTTTATATAACTATTTATATTCATTATATATATTCCATAAAACATAATAATTATGAACATGACAAAAAATAATCCTAAAAATGAGATTATTACATAAATCCCTTAACACATGTGTTGTGTTTCATTATAATCATTATAAAATCCTTTATAATAAATTTTTATTTATTATAATTCTATAATATATTCATGTAAATATATTTAATATCATATATGAACCATTAATAACATTTAAAGTCCCATTTTATTAATTATGCCTTTTTAAAATAATTGATTATGGGTGTTAATTGCTTTTTATTTCACTAGAATTTTGGTTTGGTGGTTCTGTTCTATGTACAATGATGATAGATCCACTATCTCAATATTTTTTTTACATATTATTAATATATTATATATTTATTATATATATATAAAATTTCATCCATCTAATCTATAGTTAAAAATGAATTTCATTATTAATGGAAATGGTAGACCATACATATGCATTAATGTTGATTCCATTTTTTGACGGGAGAATCAAATAAAGAAAATAATAAATTTCATTTCCATAGTAATTATAAAATCATAAATATAATATAAATTTATTAAATATAAAATTATAGAACTCTAAGTAAGGCGGACATGAAAAATAAAATACATTGACATGTGAAGATGATAAGTCATACATCTGCATGGATGATATTTTCCCTTTCCATATGATTGAATGAAAGTGGATAATATATTTATATATTCATAATATAAATTGTTTATAATTTATTAGCTTATGTAACTATTTTATAATATATACCATGGATGTATGGGTGGTTGTACTGTAATTTTTTTTACAACACTTGGTTAGAAGTTATGCCTCTTCATTGAAAATCCCATTTTGGAATACAACTTCAACTTAGAAAGGATGGACATTTGGAATAACATAAGTTTTAGGATATAGGGAAGGAATATATAGAGGTATAATGGTCATTAATAAGTGATCTAGAAGGTTTTTATAGTTTTATTAAGAGTAGATAAGGGGTGTTATTTAATATATTAGGAGTGGGGTACAAAAATAATTATAGAATGTATTAAATTAATATAAATATATTTTCATATTTGTGCTGATAATACAGAAGAACATAGAGAATGAAAAGAGAGACAAATACAAGAATAACACACGTAGAACTCGAAGAACTCTCAAGAACAGAAGTTCAAAGAGGATATTCATGTTCTGAAAGGAAAACTCTCAAATTTCAAAAAAAACACGTGTACTAGAAGTGAAGGAACAAAACCACGATACTCTGGTTTCCAAAAAACATCTAAAGAATAACTCAAGCTTCTTCTGCTTCAATCCAAGGAGTCCAGAGCTTCATAGAAAACACATAAAGCATTCTAAACTCATCTATATTTTGTTTAGATCTATTGTGTTTTATTTGTGTTACATTCTGAGAAGTGTGTTTGCTCTGTATTTTAAGCACAAAATATATCATGTGCTAAACTAAAGGATTTTTAAACCATTACTCAATCTTTCCCTTACTTTCTATATCACACTATGGATAGTGGTAGGGGTCAAGTGTGACCTAGACAACCTGTGTTCTATTGTTTATTTTTCCCACGTAGAACTATGGTAGAGGTCTGAGGACCTGGACATTAAGTGTAATGTTGTAAACCCTGATCCAGGGTGTGGATCAAAGTTTATATAAATTTTTTTTTAGATGACTAAGTCTCTTCTTGAGACTAAATATCATGTTTAAAACTGTAGTGCACTTTTATTTTAGTTAAAACTATTGTTAATATTCTGTTGCTATTATCTTTGAAACTCAACTGTATTTTAAATTTACTCAGATAGTTAAACTAGAAAGTTTTTGTATTTATAGTAAACCAGTAGGATAGTTTCAAAAGATAATCTAATCTTTACATTATATTAACTGAGAACTAATCAATCTCTTGAGAGCCTAACTAAACCTATGGTGTATTACAAATTCACTATAGTTTAGCTTGTTATTTAAATTGGGGGATTTTAATGCAAATATTTTAAAAAGAAATTTTAATTGGAACTCAATTAATCCCCTCTTGAGTATGCACTCCAACCAACAAAGGTCATGGAATAATAACGATATCCTTTAGAAAAGAGAGATAAAGTTTGATTTTATTAAAAATATTATTTGGTAGTATTTAGAATCTAAATCAATGAAAATTAATTGTTAAAATTTAGTATCAATAGATTTAATAGTATTATATAACTATTTATATTCATTAAATATATTCTATAAAACATAATAATTATGAACATGACAAAAAATAATCCTAAAAATGAGATTAATACATAAATCCCTTAACACAAGTGTTGTGTTTCATTATAATCACTATAAAATACTTTATAATAAATTTATATTTATTATAATTCTATAATATTGTCATGTAAATATATTTAATATCATATATGAACCATTATTAACATTTAAAGTCCCATTTTCTTAATTATAGATTTTTAAATTAATTGATTATGGGTGTTAATTGATTTTTATTTCACTAGAATTTTGGTTTGGTGCTTCTGTTCTATGTACCATGATGATATATCCACTGTCTCAATATTTGTATACTTATTATTAATATATTATATATTTATTATATATATATAAAATTTCATCCATCTAATATATAGTTAAAAAATGAATTGCATTATTCATGGAAATGTTAGACCATACATATGCATTAATGTTGATTCCATTTTTTGATGGGAGAAACAAATAAAGAAAATAATAAATTTCATTTCCATAGTAATTATAAAATCATAAATATAATATATATTTATTAAATCCAAAATTATAGAACTCTAAGTAAGGCGGACATGAAAAATAAAATACATTGACATGTGAAGATGGTAAGTCATACATATGCATGGAAGATGTTTTCCCTTTCCATATGATTGAAAGAAAGTGGATAATATATTTATATATTCATTATATAAATTATTTATAATTTATTAATTTATGTAACTATTTTATAATACATACCATGGATTTATGGGTGGTTGTACTGTAATTTTTTTATGACACTTGGTTAGAAGTTATGCCTCTTCATTGAGAATCCCATTTTGGTAGACAACTTCAACTTGGAAAGGATGGAAATTTGGAATAACATAAGTTTTAGGATATAGGGAAGCAATATATGAAGGGATGATGGTCATTAATGAGTGATCTAGATGGTTTTTATAGTTCTATTAAGAGTATATAAGGGGTTTTCTCTAATATATTAAGAGTGGGGTACAAAAATAATTATAGAATGTATTAAATTAATATAAATATATTTTCCTATTTGTGTGGATATAAATTGATATATGTACTTGATATGATGAGTCCATTTCTATGTAAAAAAATCCAATGATATTTAATAATATTAATGTGTTTTTAACCCTTATTTATTATCATTAACACCACTATTATTCATTTTTAATATTACCATAAAATGATTTTTTACACAATAATTGTGAACAATTTTACTATTATAGGAAATGTATCCAAGAAATGGAAATTATTTTATATGGAGATCTATATAAAATTTTAATTCTTTAATATATAGTTTTTTCTGAATTAGACATTATTTAATATAACATTTTTAATAATAAAATATCATTATTGTCATTTTGGGACAATTAATTTATATTGACTATAAATTCATCATCACATTAACAAAATTATTGTACACTACATTCATGTATACCATGAATCTAATAATTATCTACAAAATTCCGGTAAAGATAATTTTTTTCCAAAATGTGCTAATTTTATATAATATAAAATCATTTATTTATTTTCTTTCTATTTAATTAATATATAGATAGTGCCATTATTGTGTGAC
Organism: Viscum album; assembly: GCA_963277665.1. Classification (NCBI taxonomy): domain Eukaryota; kingdom Viridiplantae; phylum Streptophyta; class Magnoliopsida; order Santalales; family Viscaceae; genus Viscum; species Viscum album. The sequence goes on along the minus strand of OY728165.1, from coordinate 2,141,812,255 downwards.
AATTGAATTTTATTATATAATAAATAAAAAATTTAAATAATAAAATATTGAAATAATAAAAATTATTATATTAAATAAATATTTAGAACCATAATTATCATTTTTTATTATTATGTGCATTATAATGATATATTAATGCCAATAAATTGATAAATTTTATTCATTGTATTTATAAAATAATATGAATGTCAAAATAAAAGATAAATGTCACCAATATTTTATATTTTTACATGTGGATGGATATGTATGAATGAAATTCACTCAATTTGATAAAGTAATGTTTCATTGAAATTGTAAATAATTTTCTATTTTTTCTAACCCTATTTTAGTTTTTTTACATACCAAGGTGAAACATATATATCAACGTAAGTATTCATAATGAAAAAAAGGGATCTATTCACCAAATTGGATGCCCAAATTACAAATATATAATCCATTTTTCATTATTAAATATAAATTGATCATGAATGTACTTTAAAATTAAACTACAATAATATGATGAAAAATAGGTTTCCATCACATTTATTTTTCTGATGTATAAACTTTATTATAAAAAATTATTATACAAAATTAATTATAATTTCATTAATTGTATTATTCATAATATAGGTGACCTAATTATTTTCTGATAAAATTATTAATAAAGTTAACTTGGAAAATATTTTAATCGAAACGACAGTTTTCTATAATAATAATTTTTTTTATATATTCAATGACAAATAATTTTATCAGAAACATAAAAAAATCACTATAAAAACATTATATAATTACGTTTTAAAAAAATATTTTAGTTATTTAAATATATTTTCTAAAATTTTTAGAAATTAATAATATTAAATTTTCATATAAAAAACTAATAACCATTTTATTGTGAAATATTTTTTAACGATTATAGAAAAATTATGAATAATAGGGTATATATTTATTAATATGATTTCATTATATAAAACCATTAAAAATATTTTATTTTTATATTTATAAAAAAATATGATGTTTATAATCACTCTACATAATTAAGGACTAGGTTATAATGATATATTATGTTACAGTTCAATTAGAATTGGAATTGTGTGTGTCATATGCTATTGATGGAATACCATTTATTTTAAGAGAAAAATATAATAAAATAATATGGTTTAATGCATTTTATATTTTCTATTTAATATATGAACTTTTCCATGTGCGAGTTCTATTAAAAATTGTACCACATGAACTATGTAAACTTAAGGTAGTTCATCTATAAATACATTAGTATATTTTTTTAAAATAGACATGACTTCAATACTTACTTCATATCTGATCATTTGACCAAAATATACATTATTATTATATAATACACCACATATTATATAAATTTATTTTCTAATGAGATAAATATTTTATTGATATGTGAGAATTATATGATCTTGGTTATTCAATTTCATCTCTTTCTATCAAAAAAAAAATATATCATATATATAAGGATATAGAATCCATAAAAAATTATATCAAATTCAAACAAAGGAATAAGAATAATAATTTTCATAAGTATGCTCACACATATGACAAATAGAGAAGATTATATATGTCATATTATATCAATGTACCATTAGGTGATTTAAATGACTATTATATATCCAATACATAAGTTTGTGGTTCCAATTTATTATAAAAATTTAGTGATATGAATGAATGTGATGAAAAATTCTAAAATATTGTATTTATAGATATAGTTTAAAGAGTAAGTATATATTTCATAAATTTATTTTCATGATATACCTTTGTGGTAGTGATCATGAATTATCTCAATTATTCCCTCGGTTTTGGGGCCACTATAGCATATATAATTAATTAGATTTATTGTTGGGAAATTGCATTGCATATTTTAAAAGCTCCTTTCACATTAAGAAATGAAGTGTGGGTATATCATTGGTTGGAAATTATTCTCAACCATTTTATTAATAATTATATGAGCTATATTTTAGTAATTTTAGAATATTTGGACTATGTTATCATGGTATAAAATATAAAATGAACATTTTAGGAAATTATGGTGATTCTTCTTCCCAAAAATAAGGAATGTATGGTAATTTAATTTTTATCCCCTCTCCATGGGAGTTATCATCGGGGTTCCCTAGGTATTTTACCATCCACATTCCCTCACTTGAGTATTAAAATACAACAAATTAAACCTCCATGTTATGTTCACATTGATCAATTTCTCAATAGCATCAAAATTCTCTAGTGCCAAAAAATCGAATACAAGTTTTTTATCAACTAAAAAATAATCAAATATACTTTATGAATAAGATATATAATATAATCCTATAATTCAATCCTTGTGATATTTTCATTATATCTCTCAGTGGATTCATCCAATATTGATTACAATTTAATGAATTTACACTCTATTATCTTATGTGTATTTCAAATAAAATACTTTTTAATGGACACATTCAAAAAATCATCCCACTCCCTTGATAATACTTCATCTATAATAGTTTTTCTATAAAGTATAGTCAAACATTGTATGAAATTTCACTACAAAGGTCAAACATCCAGAATAACCTTCTCATGTTTTTACTTATAAAACATTAAAAATAATTTTCTTATTTCATTGATGCACTACTCTAAAAAATTAGATTTAAAGTTCCACTGAAAGCATGAATATATTTACACATTAAATAAATAATATAAATTATCCCCTTTCAATGGTAATTCATGATCTAAACATGGTTTAAATTATTATTCACAACTTGTGATAATTTATAGAGAAACTATTTTGGTCTAATACTCGAGCTTCCATTAATTTTCATTATTCATTTTTTAATCCACTACATCATCTATTTCATCCATTGTTAACCCAATTCCATTCTATTTTATCTATTACAAAATAAAAAAATCTTAACATCCGTGAGGAATAATTAACGTCATAAGAGTATAATAGCATTAAATGAATTCATCCTTAAAGTTTCTTACTCATATACATTGTCATGTTAGCCTATAATTATTTTTGCTCAATTTACATCATTCATTAATACAATTTGGGTTGGGGTTATTATACTAACCATCCTAATACCTCAATATAACATGGAAATAAATACTTCATAATTTTTCATAAATACTATGCAATCTTCCAAATAATAACCCCTACGTGTGTGTAGAAAACATTATAGTTTTTATTTTTCATGAACCAGGTAATGATCATGTTAATACCATATTCCCATTTTTCAAGGTCATTACCCCTATGCACCTCTATTTTAGATCAAACATATGAATCTAGTATCACAACATGGATAAAATTTATAGGAAACCAACATACTCATGAAAATTCATATATTCCATTGTATAATCTTATAATATGACTCACATCTATGGGTTTTAGTCTAGTTTTATAACTGTTAAACTCAATAATAACTTCCCTAATATTTAAAAATAACTAACCCTCTTATATGATACCAACTATAGAGTCCTAAGATTAAAGTTGAAATATTTTAAAAATATTCAATAATATAATTTTTTTCATTTATAATAATATTCCATGAACTGATTGGTTCTATGTCTTCAGAGACAAGCTACATACTAATATTATTTTAAAAAACTAGTAATCATTTATCCATAGAGGATTCATATTAGACCATCTCATTAACATACAATTATTATGACACATAATCAAAATCAATAACATGAATAAATAAGAAAGACGTGTGATAAAATTATTAATAAAACATCTTAAAACATTTCATCATGGATGAGTTCATATTAATAACTAAAAAATAATCCTAAAATAAATTTCATAATATGATTAGTGTTAATTAAAATAAGTTTGTATGTATTAAAGTACGTGGAATAAGAATACAAATACAAAAAATAACATCATGGAAGAACAATATCTCTAACATGGTTTATACACGTTTACTATATACCTTCTTTCATGAGAGTGTAAGACCATTTTTAATAATAATATTTATCTATATCACAAGAATTAATATAGGGAAGCATTACAATCATGATGCATAACATTAGTTCCAAATGTTATGAGAAATGAAAATATACTCTAAGATACTTATATCATGAGATATAGAATACTACCCAATTTATTGTAGGGTGGTAACAAATCTCACCTTTCATTACTGTATACTTACTTGAGTGACTAATGGTTCACTTTTCACACCATAACAAACCATGGTTGAAATGTGTTAATTAATACATCAAAATGAAATTAATTATCTTTTAATAAAGAAACTATGTAAATAAAATGCGTTATATGAAACATCCAAATTAAAATCATTCAAATTTCATAATTAACACAAGGTAAAAATGGGTATGTTTCTACATCCAACGGTATAAAATAATTCAATGAAATAAATTTTATGATAAAAAACATCATCAACTAAATTATTCAAGAAATAAAATAAAAAACGATAAAAAATGAAATAGAACTCCATTTGAGGTAGTTCATTTTAAAAAAAATAAATCAAAATCATTAACATACCATTTTGAGTAGAAAAACAATTATTGTTGTAAAATTGAAATATACAAAACGTTTTTCAAAATAACAACCTTTAATGTTATTTTTAAACACTCAAATATAAATAAAAACATAGCATTGAATTGGATTTTCGACAAATAAATATTTTTCACCAGTAAAAAAAAATGTGAAAATTATTTGAAAGGTCATGTCAGGGAATAATGATGTTCAATATGAAATTTTATAAATCAAGTAAAAGAGTTTGAGTTACCAAGTCACTTACTTAATCCATTTATTTCAAAATAAGTTATTTATCCATGTATATAATAGAGAAAAATAATATTTATTACATATTTATGATCCTTATTTAGTTAAATTTAAATATATAATCTTTATTAATTATAAATCTTTTGATGTATTAAATATTTATAACCCTTTTCCAATATCATTTGTAAATTATATCAATTGTTTTGAAGTAGGTTTGTAAAAGATATGTCTATATTAAATTTTCAACCAATATTCACTATTTAAAACATAGTAATGGTAATATAATATAATTTTTATGGTGTGCTATACATTTTTAATTATATTACATGGTATGTATAATTTTATTTTTTGATGATGAAATCAGTTTTAAACACTTTTTGTGTTATTTAAGGATATATATTGGTAACCCTAAAATGATAAAAAATTTATTTTTTATCCATAATAAAATGTATTAATTTTATATATCACATATAAATATAATATATACTAATAGTATATTTTCTAAACCCTTATATAAAAGTTATAGTTAAAATTGGAACATGACATTTTATATAGGCGGCAATATGCACAAATATATGGATGATGATTTCATTTTACGATGTGAGTAAGAAATGAGTGACATGGTTAATCATTTAACAAATATAAATATGATAAATATATAATATATATTTGGTTAATTTACCATTTAATGAACTAGTTTAGGTGGTTCTGGAAAATGATACGAGATTCAATGTAGAGTTATTAGACTGTGCGTATGAACGATTCATGATTTTATTTCATAAAGAATGACTAAAAGGTGGTGAATGACTATAAAAAATCGTAATAACAAATAAATATAGTAAATAAAATCATTTTATCATTTTTTGTATTTTATAAATGTATTTTAGGTAGATGGAATGAACATTATAATAAATGAATGATATAGGAGTTGTTAAATATTAATATATCAGTTCTTGTATTATCTCTTTTTCAAGGAGGGTTAATCCTTTGAGGGAAAGTATTTGGATAAGAACATTAACTATTGAAGTTTAATATAAAATTTTATTAGAGATATGAGATAATTATTGTTTGTAAAATGTATTATTTGTAGTATGCAGATATGAATATATGAGTTACCCTTTTATATGTAAAAGGGGTGACATTCCTGTAACAACCCAAATCATTTTAATAATCGGATGTCACTCTCATGGAATATGGATCCAAAATTTAAAAAATAATGGAGAATATATGTAATAAGGTAACTGATTTCCCCAACCAATCCTATTTAAAACAATTGTAAACATGTTTTTGCTCTATCCCTCTTGCATAAACCCTCTTTACAACCTTTAATTTTTAGTGAGCTAATTTGTTTTTTCTAAATTAATTTATCCTTTATTCATGATAATAATGTTTTATTATAATTAATAATTTGAACTAATGATTCCAAATATTTATTTCAAAATATTATAATTATGTTGTATTAAAAATAAAAACATTAAAGATATAAATTATGTTCTAAAATTTCAAATATTAGTTTGTAAAATTAAAATCACATTTTTATATTTATATAGTGATATTATATTTATATTCCCATAAATTTTTTTAATGGATTTCCAATTGAAAATATGTATTTATAATTTCATTAAATCCATGTTATTTGTAAAAAATAATATATTTGACTATTCACTTAAAAAATATTCATTTGAATATTTAAATAATTAATAGTAAAAACATATTATTATGATAATTTATAAAATTAATGTAATTTTTCAAAATTAACATTAAAAGATATTTATGATTAACATTACGATAAAGTTAAATAGTATAATGAATAACTATTTTTATAAGAAATCATTTTGGTATATTAAATATTATTTTAAAAATATTGGTTATCACAAATATATAAAATTTTTAAACATCAATTATATAAATTAATTATTAATCACAAATAGTCATTTACTAAGTTTATCCAATCGTTTTTATATAGTAATAAAATTGAACATAATTTCTTATGTTTATTTGAAATTTTTGTAACCACTTATTCGATAGCTACCATATATTAGTCAGTATCTATGTTAATAAAAATTATTTCTCTTTATTTAGGTTTTGGTGTTTCTGGTGGAAAATTCTATATAAATGTATTCATATGAAGCTGAAAATTTTAATAATTTTTTAGTTGTTATATTTTTACTATTTCCCAACACATATGTTCATTTTTTGATTCACACACACACGCACAATAATTCCCTCATGATTTGTTCTACCATAAACCTTTGAAATATTGTAAATATTTCACATTACAAACTCAAGAGAAATTTCTGAACAATAAATGTGAATCACTCCATTAATATTCTCTGTCACCAACGTATTTCAGCTGTAAAACCACCATATTATGTGAATAAATCAGGAACCAGAAGCTCGATCCATGTTGGAGAATAGAAAAGTGCAATTAATTGAGATTCTTAGTGAATGTAAAACCCTCATTTCCATAATCACCAATCCATACTATAAAAAAAGAGAATCATAAATAAAAAATGGTAAAACCTTCATTATGGTCCATTAAAATATGAAAAAAAATACCACACATTTTAAATTGAACTTGTAATGAAATATAATGAGATAAAACATTAGAAGAACGTGAATATCATCACTAAAAGTGATGGTAAGAAGTAAAAAAATATAATAAAAACTCTTGTAATAAATGTTTTTTATATTAAACAACACTTATCAAATAATCATTTAATACCCTAATGGAGTCAAACTGGGAAATAGTAAATCAAGCTAAAATAAGGGTGGTGTTGAAGGGAACTAGTGACACATCAATGAGACTCAACTTGTGCCAAAACCACCAACCCATAAATTATATTCCACTTATAATGTAAATAAACCCCATCATCAAACTATGAATAAAAGAACCACAATGGAATTAAACACCATTAAAATGAAAATATCTAATACATGAAACTCTCTTGGTACATCATTATAACTAAAACATCACCTCAAGGAAATCCACAATTTACTAGAATAATTGACCATTATTTGGAATGAAATTATATATTTGGAAACTAAGGGGTGTGGATGAGTTTTTTAGGGTTTCAAAACAGTTCTATGGTTATTGAAGGGAATGGAAGAGAGTAGAAAACCATAAAATCTAGTGGGAAGGAAATAGTAGATAACAACCTAGGGAGAGTGATATGAAAATCATAAAGGGAAGGGGGAATGATTTTTTTGGAAATTCAAGATGTTAATTAAATTTAAAATCATAATAATACCACAACATGAGTAGGTAAGACTAGTATTATCAATAGATCCTTTTTTATTTGATTCTATTTTTTAATTATTGTGTTAATTGAATCATTGATTTTTTTACTTATTTATATTTGTATCATCAAATAAAATTACAGATTTATCTCTTGGACACTTGAGGATTACACAGGTTTACTTTCAATATCATTTTTCTTCTAGATATATTTATTTTTTAACATATCCTAATGTTATTGAGTAATTTATCTTAATTTTGAAAACTATTTTCTATATAAATAAGTTTTTTTATTTTGAGGTAGAACATCATAATAATTATCATCAACAAGTATAGTTTTTAGAAAAATAATTTTACTTAAATAGTATTTAATGGAACACTCTAATTTCATTCAAATACACCATCAGGATGAAACATGATTTTTATATTCTTATTTTTAGTAATTTTTCTTCCGTATATTTAATACCTTATCTCAATGTAAATTATTGGAATTCATGTTAGTAAATATTGTTCAGTTCCCTATAATATCATTTGAAAATACATTAATTTACATTAAAGGAAAATCTTTATCAACATGTAGTTGATTATGATTATTTAAATTTAAATTAATCTGAGAAATCTCATTTATTGGCCTCCAAATTTCCCTATATGAAATTTTGATTTCAATTCACATTGTATATTCATTTATTGAGTATTATTATTTTAAAAAATTATTACTATTTATCATTTGTTTCTTATTTTGGTTTCTTGGATTATTTAAATTATTTTTCCATGATAAAACATTGAGAGTCTTCTCTTAAAACATATTAAACTTCGATATTTTATTAACTATCTTAAACACATTTTCCATTTGGTATCATTTTTATCCGGATGGATCAAAATGATTTTTTCTTCATTTACATTGATTGAATTTTATACATAAAGTATTTATTTTTGGTTTCCTTCATGGAATGTAAAGATCCTGCCTCCAGTAGCCCAAAATCGATTCTTTTATTATATGTTACAATATGATATCACCGATCATATCACCAATCATATAATATCATCTATTCTTACATTATACATTTTGAGTCTTATTATACCAAATTCAAACATTAGATATTCATTAAATATGATAATTAAAAAAACACTGTTTTAATAAATAATATTCATACATGAAAACATTAAAAGATTCCTTATTCATATTATAGTGAAAAAATGAAAATAATGGTTGGATTAGATTCATAGTATGTGTAACATATAATAGAATCTATATTGACTGAATGTGGCATAATAAATATTTAATGATAACTAATTGAACACACAATCTATTTAATCAATAATATGAGCATAAAATGATTCCATTGATAATATCAATATAGTTTATCACGGATAATGATAAATAAATTCTCAAGGAATAAAATACATAATATTTTATTTCATGATCTAAATCATCATAATATTGATCCAATTAGAACCATTAACCAATATTGTGGATAACTAGTTGTAATAAACCATTTAATTCTCGAATACATATTTTTATCATTAGAAATGTCAATTTATCGAGGGAATATAAAATTCTAGGACCCACATTCCACTGTATATCAAATGAATTCATCATATATTTAATAATATATTCAATTCATTAGAAATATAACTTATAAAAAAATATCCAAATTGATTAAATATACTATATTATCAACAATTTAACAGCTAATTAAATTACATTCAAATTACTGCATTATGAGTAGAAATTGTATTATTTTTTTATATCAATTTTATCATGTATAGAAAAATTGAGGATATATAAGGGTTATTTATTGTCTAGGGATCACAAAAAATTGATTGTTTCGATAAATGGTTAATTACCACAAAATTAATCAATAATGGTAATTTCCATTCATTCGATTGTCAAATTTGTCCTCAATCAACAATGTAAACAATCTTGGTGGTAATATTAAAAAATGTACCTAGAGGAGATTATTTAAAATAAATGTATCTTGATAATTATAAATTGGAAAACAATGAGATGATCAATAAAAAGATTCATGTTGGAAATACACATTTCACTATGAAATTCACTTTTAAAACATCACTTTTTCATAATATTAGGGGAAAAATATTTCAAGATAAGGTTTTATGATTTTAATGGAATATTAATTGAAATAAGTTGTCAGAATGGTGGAAAATATTTTACAGGCCAATTATGTAAAAAATGATGTTTCATTTAACATTTTTTATAAATGTCCAAAATTGTCATTGTCTAGAAGTCTTTACAGAGATTCCATTTAAAAAAAAATAAAATTAAAACGTGTATTACATTGTATTTACTAAATCATTGGAAAATATTTTAAACATTCATTAAAATATTTTTTAAAATTAATAAAATACTACAGGCCTCATTCCATAATGAAAAATGTGGATAATATTCTTCCTAATAAGAAGTATCTCTCAATGATTGATGTTTCATATTTTAAAGATATCATAAATGGCCCATCTATCTCTAATAAACTATTGGAGAGAATTATTCCAAAAAACTGTAACCCAATATGAGAAATATATTCTTACTATGATCCCATTGGAATTATAATTATAGTATTTAACCTTTACCCTCGAATAGGAATTCTCTCATGGTCAAGATGGTGTTGGAATTTTCTTTTTCCAATCCTTCTGGAATATTATTCAGGGCGATGTCTATAGGCTGGTTACATATTTTTTAAGGGGGATCCCTTCTATATGGATGAAATGTTAAATTTTCATTTCCTTATTCCAAAGGTATATCAATCAAATGAGATTTACATTTTTATGCTGGTTTATTTAGTTAACACTATTTATAAAATAATTTTCATAATGTTTTCCATGTGTTTGGACTTAAATTCTTGTAGGATTGTATCTCCCATTAATTTGTATTTTATAAAAGGAATATCCATTCATGATTGTCTCATAACGGCCTCAGAATGTGTTAACCTTCAATATAAATCAATTATAAGTTGAAATATTTCTCTCAAACCTGATTTCATAAAATCTTTTGATACTATGGATTGGAAATTCATGTATAAATTTATTCATATGATTGGTTTTGACTATGTTTTTATTACATGGGTCAAAATAATTCATTGTTATAAACTTTTCATTATCCTTATTGATGGGTCCTCTAAAGGTTACTAATATTGTTCTATAGGTTTTAGGCTGGGTGATCCCCTTTATGCTGTAATTATTTCCTTTACGGATGATTATCTTAGCCGGTTACTGTCCATTATGTCATGATTTTGGAAAATAATATCTATTAGTCTTGGTAGATGAATTTTTTCTCCTATGAATTTTATATATGTGGATGATATCATTTTATTCACCCAAGGATATATAGACAATATTAAGAACATAAAAAGGGCCCTTTTAAACTATGAAAATTTTTTGGCTAAAAAAATCACATGGAGAAAATATTTTTTTTACTTTGGAAGGAATTTATAATCTCCCATGAAGAATGATATTTTCATGGATTCGGGTATTCATTAAGGAAATATTACATTTATATATATGGGAGTTCCTATGTTTTCGGGGTATCCTAAGACTGGTTATTTTTATAATATTCTTAGGAAAGTTGAAATACTAATTGCTACTTGGGTATGAAAATCCCTTTCCCTGGGTAGTCACATTTTCATGGTCAAATCTATAATTGTTTACAGAATTTTTTTAATCCTTTATTGTTTATAAAGGGTCTATATCTCTCAATAATGTTATTAATTCCTCTATTAAGAATTTCATTTGGAGTAGAAATATTCTTGAATGGAAATTGGCCACGGTTTCATGGCGTACTTGTTGTAATAATTTTAATGTAGGGGGGGTTTAGGCTTTAAAATCATTTATATTTTTAATGATACATTACATGCTTCATTTATGTGGATAATAATTAATTTTCCTTTGGAGGATCATGCATTTATTCGAAAAGAATTCATGAATAAACTCAAAATTGATTTTTAATCATTTAGATTACACTGTGTGGCCTGCTTTTAAATCCATTTATGCTTCCATTGACTCTCACTCTGGATGGATAATATCAAATGAATCATATCATACCTTTTGGAAAATTAATTTGATTGGTGGATACCTTGATAATACCTTGGTGAATGATGATTTTAGTCATGATTTGGATATCACTATCAAGGATCAACATGATGATAAGGTGGGACATCCGAATTCTTCTTCATTATTATGAATAGAAATTTCTTTTCCAACATGAATGATTTTTGGGCCTCATAACCTGATACTAATTAAATTCTCTCATCTTAGTTATTAAACACGAAAATTTTTAATTAAACTATTGAATCTAAATGGATGGGAAAACATCATAAGAAATTTATCAGACTTTCTCGGTCCATCCTTGTATAGAGATTAGTTCACTGGAAAATTCCAACTGATTGTTATCTATATTCATGTGGAATCACTCAAGGTTCTAAATATGTTCAATTTCATTGACATAGAGAGGATTTTAATCCCTTGTTTATTAGTTGTGATAATGATTCATCAATGAGGAATGTGGTGGCATATATTTTTGAGGTCATGATGCTTTGTGCAGTTTTTGTTTGGGATTTTATCAAATGATGGAGCTCGATTGTCAAATCCAATCAGACACTGAATCTCTTATAGGTTGTAGTTTCTGAAATTCTCTACATAATTTGGTGTGATTGAAACATACTAATTCTTGATGTCTTCTATTTCATGGTTGGTGCTTCTGAATCATCAACCCTCACAACTGTTCGTGAGGCCTACTCATCAATGAAGCATTTCGGCTTCAATCCAATTCATGAAATATCAATTCTTAATCAGATTGGTGTCAAAAGATTTTTTATCCTCCACTTTTCTATTTTTATGTCATATGGAAAGAACATTTTTTAGTTATAGAAAAATTAATTCTGATGGAGAATTTGTAAGAAATCTAAGTCTCTCTGGTTATGGTGATATTTATAGGGGTTATTGTGGTGGGGTCTAGGGCTACAGTCATGGTTCCTGTTATTTTTCCTCTTTACATGGGTCATATATTCTTGGGGTGTTTTTTGGTAGAACATTCTAAGAACAAAGGTTATAATAATAGTTGTCTTGAGAGTGATTCTACCACTATTGTATTTTATATTCAGATAAGAGTGTATCATTTATCCTGTAAGCTCACTAACCTGTGGAAAAAATGTATGAGTTATCTTTTCTTGATTTATTACATAATCACCCATATTTATTAAGAATGAAACTCAATGGTAGATGGACATTCAAATAAAGGCGTCAATGGTACAGATTTTATATGGTATGATCATATTCCATATGATATGCTTCCCCTTTTTAATAGGTATCGAGGTTATTCTACCATTATAATACACATGTATATCAGACTATTTTGTTTACAAAGAGACATTATTTTTTAGTAATGTTATCATATTACCATAATATGTTTTTTGAAAAGGATAATTTTAAAGAAAATGTATTTTATATTAAAGATATAAATTAAAACAGAAATTAAAAATATCAATTATTTTAAATTTAAATTAGAGTAAAATGGTATAATTACTTGATAATATAAATATTTTCCAAAGGATGTGATTTTTATGGTTTGTATAAAACAATGATAAATAATTTCTTTTAGTGTAAAATCAAACATACACAATCTATATTAAAATGATATTTTGAAATAAACAATCCTAAATATCATAACATTGAATATGGAATTGATAAATGAAATGATTATGTGTTTTGAATGTAATTCAATATAAAATAATTTTTCATGTAACTTAAATTAATAAAAACTCATTACACATATTATCAGAGAATTTGAAATATAATATATAGTAATATAAACCAATGAAATAAATTGAGTTACCTAATTTATTACCATTTAGTAAATTTTATATAAAGTACTCTATTATGAAATAAATCAAATTGAAACATAAAATAACTTTAAATACAAATGGTTCAATAAATTACAGGTAATATGGGTAGTACATACTCCATATAAAATACATTAGGTGAATAATATTCATATATTCCCCAATGAATGGAAATTAATTTTATTTCCATTACCACACTTATCCGTATAAATGAACATGAATTAAAAACATGTATAGTGATTTTAAGAATTTTTTTAATTTATACGAGAAAAATATATTGTGATGTTAAATAATATTATCACATGTTCCCTAATAATATTTCATTATTATAATTGTTTTACATGTTAATTGGTTTGTTTATAAATGAATGATTTTCCTTATATGTTATACTTATTGTGAGTCTGATATATATCCATCACCTATATAATTATAAAATTTTTATAAACACCATACATATTCAAAAGAAATATTTTTATTAATATTCATGTAATTTTTTATGAAAAATGAATCTCATCACTGCTTTGAGACCGTGGGTCATACCTAAGCATGAACGATAATATCATTCTATTAATGGGTGAAATTTTAAGGAATTACATTGTGAATTAATTTTATATAATTTATATCATTAAATATTTAGAATATATATCAAATGTTTCTATCCTTATTATAATTCTTGTGAGTTGGTGATGGGAGAATAAAAAGTAAAAAAAGAGGGAACATAGTAATGATATTGACCATTTCTTAGAAGAACCTTGATTGGATATCTTATTATGGACCCTAGTGCCTATATTTTGATAATCAATGTGTCTAAATAATGTTTTAAATTAATTTTGAAAATTTTATTTAATTTATTCTAATACAACTCTCCAGAGAGGTGTGGCGATGTGAGGTTAGGGTTCCTATTTATAATTGAAGAGGAGTGATATTGTTGTAAATACCCATAAGTTTTCAATAATTATAATTATGTCTCATCCAATATGAATAAAAAATTATTTAATAATAGATTTTATAAATGGTATAGTCAATATACACTTCCTCTATAAAAAACATAATTTAGACATGTTATTATATAGTTCATTATGATTACTTTAACCATTCCTTTTTTCACCATGGTCATGAGTATTTTAAAATAAGTAATCAATTAATTAATCCAAATGTAATTTGTGAATTATTAAATAATTTTGAATCACTAATTATTAATAAAAAATATATATAAAATAAAAAATATTATGTGTGTTTAAAATTAATGTTTACATAAACTCATATAACCAGAAATAACGAGTTTTAACATTAAGAGTGTTAATTAATATTTTTTGTTTTTTATATTAATTATGAAAATTAATTATGGAAAAATAATTTAGAAGATATAAATTATTTTTATCCCAAATATGGAATAAATTTTATAAAATTCAATTCACCTAAGTAGAAAAATTCCATTTAGAAAAAAACCTACAATATTTGTCAAAAATTTATTTTCAAGAAATGTGTTTTTCAAGCATAACTTGTCTTTTCATAATGTATATTTATAAGGTTCATAATTAGATGGAAATAATTTAATATGTTTATATATATAACCTATAACGTTTCTTTAAATCATTCCTTATAAGTGGTTATTATAATTAATAAATAGAGGTACATAATGCACTTAAACCTAGTAATTATTAAAAAATCCTTTTTAATCATAAGAATAAACAGATAAAGAATTTCAAATTATAAACATGATTAAAATATACTTAATTTTATAAAATAAAACAAGATAAAGATTAATATAATTTGGAATAAAATTAAGTCAATTTTTGGGATTTTAATTTAAATAATTTGATGAAAATAAATTTCAGTTTTATTAAAACAACTATTTTTTCACATATTAATTGATAAATTAAACATTTTATAAAAATTCAAAAAAACTCCTTAAAATAATTTTAATTTTAGTTTTTAAATATTTAATTTATCTCTATTCAATTAATTTTATAAAATTTAAAAACTAAATAAATAACATTTTGACAGAAAGAGTAGTAAAAATCATTTTATAGGAAAAATATTTTTATGAATAAAATGACATGAATTAAATCTAATTGATTATTATAAATATTTGTTCATTAGAACCTATATATAAATATATTAAATTATATATTAAATCTTATTCATATCCATCAATGAAATGGCTAGGTTATAATCGTCATATTTGAATAGTATATTTCACGGTTCATTTCAGCTCAATATTGTGTGTCGTATGCAATATCGAGTTATTTAGTTAAAAATTATCATTGTTACATTCCCACAACCATTTTAAGATACCAAAATTCTCTAAAGTCCAATCTAGAATTTTTTCAGGTCCTTTGGGTTGTTTTTAAGATCCATTGTATTGATTATTGGTTTGGGGTGCGTTTAGGTTGGGTTTTAAGAATGTTTAAGGACAATGGGTGTGCATTTTCTACGCCAGGTTTAGAAAACCATGCACCTAATCTCATGAAACCATGTGACCCCGAACAGCGAGGTCTGTATGGTTATCACACAGTATCCCTAATCGTGTTCCCTTTCCTAGGAAAACCATGATCATTGTTTTATTTCATCTAAGAATTATTTTAAAAATTCCATGAACCTCCAAAACACCCCCATTTTGACCTAGTCTTGGGATTGATGTATATAAGATGATCAAATATTTTTTTAGGGGTTTCAAATCTTTTCAACCTCCATTCTTCATGATTAAAATCCCAAATCAAAGAACCCCTCTTCTCCTGGTAAGTGGATTCCATTCTGATTTTTATCCTAATCATTCATTCTTCATATCGTGATCTTTTGGTGGAGTTTATCCTCTAATTGTTGAGGTCTAAAATTATGTGTTGAGATTCATATATATAACTATAGTTCAAGATATATATTTATTAGACCTTGAATAATAGATATATTGACATAAGGATTTAGATCTAGAATCTCATATCTATGTTGTTGTAATGCTCGACTTTTGTTGATTTACATTGGGAAAACATATGTCAATGAACTGAGGTGGTTATTCATATAATAATTACCATATTCAAGAATTTTATATATATAAGAATGATTTTAGAAATTTTGGCACCCTTTGGAAATTTATTTCCTTGAACTTTGTTTACTAACTGGGTTGATTTAGTTATAGAAGCCTTGTTGAAATAGTTGATTTATTTGAGAATTAATCATGAGATTAAGGGCATTATCTATTAGATAATTTGTTTTCAGAAATTTATAATAATAGGTAGGGTATTTAATCTATATAATTAGTCATTTGATTAATTATGAGATATTAAAATGTCTAAGTTGGGATAATTAATTGTGGATTAATTATGTGCCTTTTATGATATGATTTAGATAATTATTTTTGAGATTAATTATTAAATGACGATATTAGAATATGATAAATTATTCTCAAAAATTAATTTCAAAATATTAATTGTGATATTGATTAATTAATTTTTTTTATTAATTAATGGTTTGAAGAACTTAGTTAATTATTGAAATAAATAATGGAATGAATGTATGTAACAAAATTTGGAATTAGAAATGGGATTGTGGTGGATAACTAATTTGTAAATTTACTATGTGATCATGAATTGGAACATGATAATTAAAAATTTAGAAGGGAAAATGGTAACATGATCATCATACTTACAAGTATAAAGATTGAAAACATGGTCAATCTAAATTGAGAAGCAATCATGTTAATAAGGCCATTAAACTTAAGATTAAAGATAATGAGAACATGGTTATTATACCAAGGGGTAATAATGGTAATATTTTCATCATACATAAATTTATGATACTGGTAACTTTGGAAATATGGATTTTAAATGTGAAATTAAAAAATGGAAATAATGGAACTCTTAGTTATGGATTCACACAAGAATATTTGAACTAAAACCTGAGTCGAATCAAGTACTAAGATATCATATAACCTTGAATACTTTAAGTATTATCTAGAATCATGTATTAAGATATGAAAGTGCATAGGGAACGCTTCAGGAATTGGTATGATATGATGTTATTATTAAGGTATGGGTATCCTAGGTAACCCAGGAGTTATTGTAGTTAGATAAAAATAAATGAAAATGTGATAATATGTTTATTATTGAATTGTAATTATTTATGTATATTACTACATGCAGAATATTTTGACTATACTTGTTTTAGACAACCTTGGTGGTGGCATATTGAGTTGCACTGACACCCTATTTGGGCTACCTAATTGGTACCTTATTATATTATATTCTTTCTAGACTGCATAAGGGAAAAGGCCATGGGATAGGTGGTTGATTAGGGATAGGGAATAGTGTAGGGAATCAGACTTGGTTTGAGACCTATTTAAGGAGTCATAGTCTATTTACCTTTAGTTTCATTATAGACACATAACACTCATATTGATATATCAGTTTTTCTTTTTCTGTTGAGTATTGTATATCCTATTTGGTTATCTTGTGACAGGAGTATTTTTTCATTTATATATGCTTCCTCTATTGTTCATTTACTTCATATTGGTTTTTTTTACTCTGAAAAAAGACAATTTACAATCTCCCCATCAAAGAAATAATAGACCCTCACTGCTATTCGGTAGCCTCTAGAATGTGGGGAGGTGTATTTGTGGTCATGTGATGAACTCGCTCGGCGCACTGCCGGGTGGCACCGTTGTAGGGACATTGTAATGTGGTATCTGAGAACCAGTTTTCGTTCTTCTAATTTTCATCATCCTATTTTTATAAAGGTATACTAGATACGTGGGAGAGTCTGGTATTGGTATTGAACTCATGTATGGGTGTTTCAAATCCATGTATGGTAGAAAACCCAGGTACTATGGGTGGGATTGTTGTAATTTTTTTTGCTATTACAGTTGAATATTTTTTCACCAAGGGTAAAGCAGTTGTGGTGTGATATAAATATTGTTTCATAAAATATTGACTATTGATTAGTGTCCCAGAAGGGCATGACAATTGACTATACGTGCATCATTCTAGGAACTCAGTGTTTTTTTGACATGCATCATTTTAGGCACACATTGAGAAATATGACATGGGTAAGTTGTTGAACATATCTTGTTTTTCATATTGTAATATTAAAATGAAAAGTGATGCCTAACATGAATTGTGAAAGATTTTAAAATGGCATGAAATGATAATAATTGGGATCCTAAATGAAAAACATGATTATGATAATGTGATCACATTGTTAAACAAAACCTTTGTATAGAAGGGTTAAGAGTAGTGATATCAGATCGGTTTTGACCGTGTGGAAAGGATGAGGGAATAAGATTTTTTTGATTGTTATGTTCCTATTACATAGTCTTATAAGGTTGTTATATGTGACCCAAAACTAGTTTTTGGATTTGTAGATAGTATACCTCCATAATTCTCGTTGATGGGATGACCAAGGGGCTTGCCTATTAATGTTTTTCCCATTAGAGAACACGAGGCACCTGATCATTCTTATTAAAGATGAATGGGAGCAGTTTCAGGATAACATCGCTCACTTCAAGAAATTCATGGAATGAGATTCATTGAATGTTATGAAAATTATGACTGAGTTAACATGGGAGTTTTATTTTTAGTACCCTCTTACATTTACTAGAGAAGCCGAAACTAAGGGAGTTGAATTCTGTGATGAGTCCATAAAGAAAATACATAACAAATTCTGAGACTCTTGTTGATGGAAGGTTCAAGTTGGCCACTTATATGCTATGGGGATTAGAAATGAACAAGTGGGAAATTCCAGCAAGAACTGGATAGGCTGATGGTATTTAAGGAGGGACTTCTTTGTGATATTCTTGGAGAACTTTTATCCAAATTTTCTGAGACTAGATAAAGATTCTATATTAATGAATCTGACATATGGAATAATATCACTGATAGACTATGCTGGAAACTACACAAAGCATCAATGCTTCTCTCCGATGTTATTAGAAGATGTGTCAGCTACGAAGAAACATTATTAGGATGGAATTAAGTGTGATATTAAGTCTAATGTCAATATCTTAATGCTGAAGAAGTTTATAGATGTTTTGGATTAGGCTCTCATTGTTAAAGGGAACATGAGGGAGACTTACAATGCTGGATATGTATTATTTACAAGAAGATATAGAGTTATGGCTTTCCAGAGTTGGAAGAATAATTATGACAATTTTAGCCAAGGCATTGGAATAAAGAGTATACATACCGGATGGTCAGTTGGAACAAACCATTCTAGGGTGATAAGGCATCGGTGTGGTAGGTTGGGACACTATCATAGACACCATTCCTAACCACTAGCATAGTGTCGATCTGGCGGTAATATGGGACATATATATAAATTCTGCAGGTTATGGTGATCATCATGTACTTATGGAGCAACTGGGCAGTGTCAGAGTGTGGGATGATGAACTTATACACAAATCGTGAAAGAATTTTGAGTTCTACTAGCCGATGTGGTATATGTAGTGGATGTTTTTTTCTTGGGTATGGGCACCCACATCAGAAGAGTTGTGCTACTCAGGGGATTCAAAAAACATCAAAAGGTTGGGGGTATCATAATTACATGAAATAAAAACTACAGTTGTGGATATCAAGGCTGAAAAATATACAATGAGATGTAGTATTCTAGTACATTCCACTTTAGATAGGGCATTGTTAGATATTTTTTCCTCTCATTCATTTATATCAGTAATGTTTTTTAACAGTTTGAGCCTAGTGGTGGACATTGTGAGTGTGACCATGACTATAGATACACCGTTTGAAGTATGTTCTAGAGATATGTTTCTATGCATGTGATATTTGGTAGAGATTTGGTAATATTGTTTCGAATATGATCCCTATGTTCTTGATATGATGGGATTCAACCTAATTATGTGTATGGACTTAGTAGTCGCATACCAAGAACATATCTATTGTTTCCATAAGAGAGTTACATTTACATCTCCTAAGGGTGACTAGTATATTAATCGTGGAGAGTGGGATATTCAAGGAATCCAGACATGGCCATTTACTCAACAACTGGGAGAGATCACAACCCATGTTACTAGTCTATTTTTGGATGATGGGGGTGTACGGATTGATTTCCATCCACCTATAGAGGAACTATTTCAGGATGTATTTCCAAAATAATTCTATGAACCTTCACCTAGTATATATGTGGAATAAACTATTGAGTTCCTTAAAAGAGCTGATCTAGTATTTATCCCAATATACAGAATGGAACCGACTGATCTTCAAGATATTATGACTCAGTTAATGTCATTTGTGGATAAAGTATTTATCATCCCAATTACTTCACAGTGGAGATCACATATTTTGTTCCCAAAGAATTCTGATAAACTTTTATGCTAATATTTCACTTACCAAAAGTTGAAGAAGATTAATTTGAAGAACTGATATCTAATTCTACGTATAAATGACATATTTGACCAATTTAAGGAGATTGGGTGTTCTTGATAGATCATTTTGAGATTGGGGTACTTTCAGTTGAAGTATGGAATTCTGATATACATAGTACTTCTTTCAGAAGTAGTTATGGCCTTTATGAGATTGTCATAATGATGTTTGGGATGACAAATGCCCCAGAAGTGTTTATGGAATCGATGAACATGATATTTCATCTTTATCTATATCAGCTCGGGGTAGTATTTGTGGAATTTTTTTCTACTTCAAGAAACATGACAATCATGTCCAACATCTTAACATCGTACTGAGTACATTAAGAGAGAATCAGTTATACACCAATCTATATAAGTGATAGTTTTGTATTAACTAGGTACACATCAGGGAAAACCTCATCTTGGAGAAGGGTATATCAATAGACCCAGGTAAGGTTCAGGTAATTGTTTCATGGGTGCAACCCATTAATTATCTTGATATCTGTAGCTTTCTTGTATTATATTGATATTACTAGTGATTCACCCATGAATTTTCCCCTTTGGCATCACCACTTTTAGAATTGGCCAATATGGGTGTGAAGTTTGAATGGTGAGAGGCTTGTGAGAGAACAATTCAAGAGTAGAATAATAGTTTAACATCAAACTTATTTTGATCATAATTGAGTTAAATGAGGTGTATATAGTTTGTTGTGATTCATTTGGGATTATACATGGGGTTTTTTGATGTAGGGAGATCGTGTTTTGGCAGATGGGTCTTGACAGATGATGCCTCATGAACATAATAACAATACACATGACCTAGATTTGGAAACAATAGATTATGATATTTTGTGTTGGCAAGAGTATCGTTTTGGATAAAAGTTTAAATTTTATAAAGCTCACAAGATCTTGATGATTATATTTTTATACTATTATTTGAATCTAAAAAAGTAGACATGGGTAGAGTATACGCAGTCCTTTGATTTTGAATTGGCATATAAGTATAGGAAGAGAAACAGTGTGGCTGAAGCTTTGAGTAGGAAAACTCACAATCAGATGGTACAAGATTAACGTGCAAAGTGGAGTCTGATGACCTTACTAGATGAAATGCATTTGGTGGTTTAGGAGAGTCATGAGCATATGACTCTGGTTGCAGTTATAGTTGAATATACACTTTTGAGACGAATCATGGATACATAGTATGAGGACATAGAGTGATTATCCTTGAGGGAATGTTTTGATGGTGGGGAGGCAACTTTAGATTGGTTGATATATGAGGATGAGATAATCTATGTGAATAATCGATTTTTATTTCCTAAGAGCATGTGATGGGATCTTGTGTGGGAATTTCAAGCCTCAAAATGGGAATTGTGTGCATGTGTGACAAAAATTTATCATGACCTATGATGGATTTTTTTTGTGTCCATGCATGATAAATTAGATAGTAGGGTTTATGATAAGATGATTCACATGTCATCAGGTGAAGGCAGAGTATCAATGTCCTAGAAAATTACTATATTGATTTCATATTTCTGAATGGATGTGGGACAACGTGACCAGGGACATTGAGTTGGGTCTTACAAAAATTCTTAAGAATAATGATGCTTTTTGGGTCATTGTCGATTGAATGAAAATGTGAGGGGATTTATTGCATTTAAGGGAAACCATTATAGTATAACAGTTAGAATAATTGTATTTTAAATATATATTCTGTCTGCATGGAATTCCATAGACTATAGTTTGAGATCATGATTCACATTCTACTTCAAGCTTTTGGAAGGACTTGTAGAATGTTATTGACACACAAGTATTATTGAATATGGATTTCAACACATAAACTGATGGAATGTCATAAAATACTATATATATGATTTAAAATATGCTACAGGAATGTGTTCTTAACTTCAATGGATCATGGGGGAAGAACTTCACTTTAGTGGATTTTGCATATAACAACAGTTATGATGAAATAATACAAGAGGTTCCATATGATAATCTTTATGGTATACCATTTGGATCACCACTATGCTGGATATAAATTGGAAATTTAGTGTTGTTTAGACTCACTATCATGCATGAGAAATCTGAGTAGGTGTTTTTGATTCAGAAATGTATGAATATGTATTAGAGTAGACAGAAGTCATATGCTCATAGAAGGAGATGACCGCTATTGTTTGTATAATGTGATCATTTTTTCATTTGTCTTTTTCCTAGGTTGGGTCACCGCATGATATAAAGGCAGGGAAATATTCTTCCCAGGTTAGTTGTATCGATTGTGATAGTGGAGAGAATCGGTTCGGTGGTGTACTGATTGGCTCCTCTATAGCGATACAGTTTTATTCATGACATTTTGCATGTATTAAAAAATCAGAAGTATATCCCTGACACTTCTCATGTTATATATGTATATGAGGTTGACATTGAGATAGATGCAACCTTTGAGGGGAATCTGATATGTGTGTTCGATCTCATTGAGAAGGTGTTGTGGTGAAATACCATGTTGATAGTTTGTTTGTGATAAAAACATTGATATATAAAATAAAAAACACAGGAAAGGGAAGAATAAATGAGGTAATAATGGAAAAATATTTTTGTATTGGAATCTTATAAAGGTTTGGAAGTGAAGTATGAGGATGAGAAGATATAAGGTTTTTAGATTGAAAAATCCGGACTTTCTCTAGAGTCATCTCACACACATTTTTAGGTAATTTTGGTTGTTTTTATGTTCCTTTATTTGTAGTTAGATTTTGAGTTTCATTTTTGTGGGGTTTTATGATTTTTTAAGGATATATGGGCTATGCATAGTTTGAATATGGTATGAAATACCATGCGCCTAATCCCAGGTAATCTTGTGTCCTTAAATACTGAGTTCTGCATGGCTAACATGTGGGTTTCTTAACTATTCCCCCTTACTATGGAAAACCATGAACATGGTTTAATTTTTTCCGGAAATTATTTTAACAGTTTTTGAACAACCATAACCCCCCTATTTTGATATATGCTTGGTCTTTATGTATTTTGGACAATACTAGAGATTTATAGAGGGTTTACAAGGTCGTTCCACCTCCATTAATTAAGATTTAATGCCTCCATCAAACATCCACTCTTCTCTCGGCATGTTGATTTCATTCTCATGTCTATCCCAATCATTACATCTTCATCTCTGGATTTAATAGTGGAGTTTATCATTTAATACTTCAGATATAAATTTATGTGGTGATATCTAGATCTAGTATTTTAGATATAGATATACATTTCTTATATGATTTAGGGATATAGATTTGAAATCACATAGCTACGTCATTGTGCTTCTCGGATATTAGGCATTTCTATTGAGAAAACAACCATGATTGAAATATGGTGGGTGGCCAAAACATAAATCCCATAGTTTTTAATTTTATATGTATATGCATGATTGTAGAATTTATATAATCCTTTATCAATTCATTTCCTTGAATTGGTTATATTAGAGGGACCCAATTAGTTATTAAAGCCTCGTTGAAATTGGTGATTTATTGGGGAATTAATCATAACATTAAATGGATGACCTATTAGATAGTAAATTTTTGGAAATTGATTAAAATATGTAGGTGTTTTGATCAAGATAATTAGTAATGGGATTAATTATGAGATAATTAAAAGGATCAGTTGAGAGAATTAAATGTGTATTAATTATGTACCATCAATAATAGGATTTCAAAAATTAATTGTGGGATTAATTATGGAACATATTGATTAGAATATGATAATTAATTCTAGAAAAATAATTATGGAATATAAATTGTGTGGTTGATAAATTTATTACTGAAATAAATAATGGTTTAAATAACATAGTTAATTTATGAGTTAACTAATGGAATGAATGTGTGTAACTAATTATTTATTTATTAATGGTTTTGGGGTAGATATTTAATTTTTTAAATAAATAAGTGATAAATAATGGGAAAATGGTCATTCTAAATTGAGAAGTACAAATGGTAACATGGCCCTCATATATATGAGTGAAGATAATGGTAACACATTTATTATAAATAGAAATGAATACATGGTAACATGGTCATTATACTTTTGAGTAAAGAGAATATGAACATGGTCATTCAATTAATGGGTAAGCATTGTAACATGATCACCTTACTTACATTTGATATTTTGGTATCTTAGGATCTGTGGATTTAATAAGTGAAATTAAAAAAGTGGAAATAATGGAAATCTGATATATGGCCTAACATGAGAATATTCAATCTCTAGTATGAGTGAAATCTGATACTAAAATATCATAGAACCTTGAATACTTTGAGTTTTGACAAGATGTAAGTTTTATGTTATGATATTATTTAGGGAACTCTTCATGCTCCGGTATGAGATGAAGTTAGTATTGAGGTACATGTATCATTGGGTGTACTGGTGTTAATATAGTTAAATAATAATAAATTAAAATGTGACATAATTTTTAATATTTCATTGTAATTGTTTCCTTTTTGATCTGCATGCACTATCCCATGACTGGAAATGTTTTAGACACTTTTGGTAGTGGAAAACTGAGGTGTACTCACACCCTAATTGGTTTTTCTGATTGGTACATGAATAGATTATTTTGTTCTAAAATTGGATAATGTCAAAGGACCTGGTATAGGTGGGTGATTGGGGATGGATCGTGGAGGAGGTAACATGACATGGTTAAAGGCTTTTTTGGGGAGTCATAGTGTATTTACATTCAATTGCAATATAGACGCCTAAAACTAATATTGGTAAATAATGTTTTTATTTTCTGTTGACTATTGTATTTAACATTTGATTATAATGTGACATGACTATTTTTCTGGTAAAATATTCTTCAAAATTGATCATTTACTTCCGCTGGTGTTTTTACTCTGAAAAAGAGGGTATAGTCTCTCCATGAATTACTTACCTGACCCTCGCTACTAGTTCGAAACCTCTAGTATATGAGGAGGCACACATGAGGTCATGAGGCGAACTATCTCATGGTAACATGGGAAGGGAGTTGCAGCCAGGTTGGTTTTCACCCGCAAGAGGGGGGCTGTCTTAGAGAAGTCGACCGATAGGAGATGGGAGAGATGTTGGTCAAGTCATGCTGAATAGGAGAGGGAGGATGGGGGAGAGGCTGCCAAAAGAGGATTCGTCAGAGGTGAGTGTGCCGAAAAGGGGGGGTCACTGTCGGACAAAGCTGCTACACAAGGGGGACATTTTCGGACAGTGAAGGCATGGATGGGGGCACGAGTTAGTGCGACTGGACAAGGAAGGCGTTCTGCGGGCGGCTAGTCAGAGCAGGCGAGAGGGCAGCGCCGGCTTAGAATCCTGCATGAGGATGATGGTCTTTAGAGAGGGAGGGGCACGACACAGCCACTGCATAGTGGTAGGGTCGAGGAAGTGGGATTTGAGAGTGGGTGATGCAAGAGTTAGGTTTTAGGGGAAAATAGTATAAATAAAACATAAAAAACCAAAAAAATAAAAAAAAATTAATCAATAATGAAAACAATACGCATAAAAATTAATAATAAGAATAATAATAAAAATAAAAAATTTAATAATTACTAAAGAAATATGAACAAAAATAATAATTATTATTATTAAATTAATAACAAAAATAAAAATTTTAAACAACACAATAAACCACAAACATTAACCATTTTAAATTTCCGAAGGCAGGTGGACTATGTCGTTTCCTGGGCGTTGCTGCAAGGGGTTTCCAAAATGTGTTCCGCCCATGCACCCAGTCATGTCAACTCAAAAATGCGCAATTTGTTTTTGAAAAAACTCAAATATATCGTTTGAAATTTAACTTGAACAACGAAAATAAATTTAAAATCCATATTAAATAATAAAATAAAATAATAGATATTCCAGGGTGTGAAAATTCTCCCCACCATAATGCTTTCTTCCCTTTAAAATCCAAAAGAATATCAAGACCCGAAAATAAAACAACTTACATGCCACCCACTTCCAAAAGTTTAAGCACCTCCAGTTTATCGATCCAAATAGAAACCGAAAACCGATCACACACAACTCATCCATAAAACACAATCACCTTTACAATCCCCAAATTGAAACCAACCCATCTATTTCAACCAAGGAATGAACGAACTTAGACCACCTATGACACTTATCCCTATAATATTTGTCCAAAATAATCGTTGGGTGTAGTTGAACCAAATATTTATTCAATAGGATGAACTTAATATTAAAGGGTTCCAAACAGGGAAACCTTCCACCAAACTATACATGAAAAAAGCTATGATATTGACATGGGGAGGCCCGAATAGACTCTCCACCATAAGGATCAGTCTAAAACTAAACGAATTTAGGTGTAACTCTGTGAGACCCACTATGAGTCTCACCACCATAAGAACAGACAAGATTAATCGAAATTAAAAACATTACACACAGACCAAAAACCTCCACCATGTGGGGGGATAAGGGAAGGGATGAACAGATAGAGGATCCCAACTATCTCCATCATTATGTCAAAAACAGCACACCCTCTAAAGAACAAAAAACCATTCCACATTAAGTGATTTGATTAAACCAAGGCCCTTTTCACCGTTGGGGGCCTCTTGAATATGCGCTAGCCTGACTTCGGGACCTATGGTTGGAGAAACAATGGTTAAAGCATCAATTACATCACTATCAGGCATAAAAAATTCCCAAACATAACTCACGAACATAAAATTCACTAAACATAATTCCATTAAAATTATAGTTTCAAAGAGTTTCAACAAAAACCATTCTTACAACAGATGGAAAAGAAACACCATAAAATACTACAGGTGGCGATCACTACATCTACGAAACACTACAAAGGGAAAACCTCAATTGAAGCCCAGACATCGCCCTACTCCTACTGATGGGTTGTGGTGAAATTCGACGAGCCATGACTAGCTTCATGACAGTTCTTGGAAATACCTCGGCAGAATCGCTGCAAGTGACCCAAACGTCCACACGTGTGGCAAGGTCTTAGAGAACATAGACACGTCAGACTCTTATGACCCTACCTTCCATACTGGTGAAAGATCACGTAATTGCACTATAAATAAATTATTGAAGGTCTGAATGCCTATTGATTCCACTATTAGAGCCACCAGAATCAGGTCAATTCTCATTCTTCCAATTTCCATCCTCTACACATATTCCCAAGGCTGTAGGATTCTCCACCTGATGTACTCCAGTTAATTTAGCTTCAACAAGAATGGATCTCCCCACAACATTTGAGAATTTTGTTAGGATGAGCTCTGCCACTTTCGATCGTAGTTCTGGTCGGAGTCCGGACTCAAATTTTCAAGCAATCCCGGGATTTTTTACAAAAAACCATTGGTCATATAGAACTAGGTCTACGAAACATTGATAGAATTCTAGTACTGATTCAGCACCCTGCTCAAGATGACCCAACATCATCCTCCTCCTCAGCTTCATTAACATATAGAAATATTATTGGAATAATGACAACATGATGAATTCCCATGTGAGATCTTCTCAAGGATTTCTTCAAGACAATTACTTCCACCATTTCAAGGGTGGACTGTCCAGAAAAATGGTAGCCAACTACACCATCAATGAATCAGTAAAACCCAATGAAACTAAATCTTCTCTCAATCTTCCACAAACACTCCTCCACCCCAATAGGATATTCTTGACCATAAAATAGGGGAGGGTTCTGCTTTCAAAAATCAAGGACATAGTCTATTGGTTGATAACCTGGTGGATTTTCTAAGGGATCACCACCCGAAGCTACACCCTGGGAATTCATCAAACATCCGTGGGGGTGAACATTGAGGAATAAGGAAAAAAAGAATTTAATAAAAAATGGTGATTTCGATTTCAATTACAAAAATAACTCTTTTCAAGAATATTTTCAAAATTAAGGAAAACCCAAATGATCCACAAGGGGAAACTAGCATTGATGGGTTACTCAGACATATGGTAAGCAGACACATGCCAATCACTCCACCATCACAGAGATCAGTCTAGGAAAATGTGATGGGGAAAAATCCCTCAAGCTTTTATTGTAGTATTTTTGGGTTGCTTGTGTTGGTTGAAAATGAAGATTTCCATGTTGAATTGTCGAGTTCCATAGATGTTGTTGACAATTAATGTTGAAAAAGAACCATTACAAAGGAATGAATGATCTGGAGGTGGTACAAAATAATAGATACAATATGGTGACATTTCCCAGTGTTTTCCATGATTTTGGTGTCCAAAATTTGGGATTTGGTGAGCATTGACAAATATGGATTTCCTTGAATATCTCATAAAAATATGTATAAGGAATGAGTCTTGTAAAGTTAGGCTTCATGGATTGGATCTCACAATGACAAGAAGAATGTTTACGGTGTTCTTCATGGTTACAACGAGCTTCGAGAATGGAAGAGTAGAATTCCATTGCAAGTGAGCTTCACTACAGCGGTGTGAAGTAAATGACGGAATGCTACACGATTACGATGAGCTCCGCAATCGAAAAATTAGCGTGTTACATTACGATATTGATAGAATTTTGGTGGAAATTTATAAGCTTTTCTATTTGAGATGACATGGAATTGACATCGTGTGGAGGGTTTGAGGGTTGGTGGAATCACCTATAAATAGTCCTCGACCCCCTAAATAGATGTAGATAGTTTTTGGAGATAATATTTTTCTCTCTGCTCGTGATGGTGGTTCATGAAGGTAGTGTTATTCTTGAATGCAAGGAGCATCGTGGTGGCTAATCTAGCACCGTGAAAGTTAAGTGCTCTGTATTGGCTTAGTGTGCTTCGTGAAGTAATTTTTTCTACGATGACTTGAGATCTGCAATAGATTGATCTTTGCGATGGTGTGAGCTTCATGAAAAGGTAGAAGCTTCAGGAAGGATGGTTTGAGAATCATGAAATTGGGACCCTCACAAAGTAGTGTGCTTTGCGAAGGTATTTCAAAAGGAATTTTTCATTGTTCAGGGGAAAAGGTGAATTCATCAGTTGATAACATTTGTACTTCAATAGAGCATCAACATACAGTGAAGGATGAATTTATTAGTGATAATGAAGAGACTTACAGGTCTATAAACTGTTAGTGGATCCCTTCCAAGTGCAGTAAGTAACGAAAGAGGAAGAAGGTTATCCTTTCTATTGGAAGTGGTCCAGAGAGAGGAAAAGAATGTGACCCATGGGAAGTAGTGATCTAACCCTAAAAATTATAAAGGTAGTGAGCCTTGTCATTGATATGACCTAGTCCAAACATTATTGGAAGTGAGATTTAGTTGATTTTTTATAGTGCCACATTGCAGTTGTATGCTCCATGGACGTAGCCCAGTGAGGGTGAACCAAGTAAAAATATGTGTTTATGCCTGGTTTCATCCCTACATTTCATCTAAAGCATAACCATCAGATAAAGATAAAAATAAGTGATCATCATATACACATAATATCAAACAAAGTGAAACTTATAACATAGAGTTCAGGATTAAGTGGGGAAAGAATAATTTTGAAATAGAATATCCATACCCTGATTCACCCACCCCCCTCTCTGGGTATCTAGGTCCCTTTTGGTCCAAAAAATTCATATCAGAAGAAGGTTTCTATTATCATATTTGTTTTTTCTAACCTTCTCTAGTCAATTTCTTTGTTTAAATAAGTCTTCTATTATCTCGGTGAGCCATGGAAAAGGGAAAAACATCAAAGAAGATGCATAAGCCGAGTGGTATCTAAATCCTCAGTAGAGCATCACACACCTTCCTTGTGTCTTCTAGTTTCCTATCCAACTTCAACGTCTATGGCTATATGACTAAGCATTCATTAACTACTAGCTGAGCCTTTTCTTGATAAGTAGATTTTTCAGGCCTGGACTTTCTCACCATATGGGGTTTAAACCCTCTAGCACAAATTTTCTTCTCTGATAGACCACCAATATGCCATTTTTGTGACTCTTTATTTGAGTTGGACTCATTCCACAAGTCATATGCTCTTGCTTCTTCTTCCATTGGAATGTTCATTCTATTTCTGAAATCCAGAAATGATAATCTTGCTACAAATCTACCTGAACTAGTTTAGAAAAATAAAAGGCTACAACAAGAGAATAAATCCATATCTAAATCTGTTACTTAAAAAAATTGATAGTATAGGAGAAAAGTCCCATGGTGGATAATCTGACACATGAATTGGAAGATAAAATGAGAATAGGGTTGTTTATTAAGATAAGAATTGATACCCAACGTGAATCAAGGGATATAAAGATTCAAAAGTTGGAAGAGGATCTATAATCATTAAATAAGGAAGTGGAGAAATCCAGTACCAAAGGAATATCTAAAATGAAGGATGCCTTGCACTTACAATTTGATTATCCTTCAACAAGTGATGATAAAATGAATAACAAATATTCTATTTATAAATATAAACAAAAACATATTTTCTCAGATCAAAGACTATATTTTTGGGAAATACTTTAATTGGATTTGATGAATCCCCTCTCGTGCATGATAGAATGCGAGTCATGAATAGTTCTAGAAGTGGTTTTGCTAAATCTGAAAATAAGAAGAAGTTTTATGAGAAATCATAAAGAAGAGTCTCTCAGTGGAAATCATTTATAAGATGCCATTAATGTGGAAGAATGGGGCACACCATGAGTATGTGTTAGGAAGTTCAATAAATCAATGTCAGAAGAAGGAATCAAGCTACATCAACATCTCAGCTGAGAAATGATGAAATGAGGTATGCCATTGATGGAAAATGTATTATATGTTCAGATTATGGGCATTTGGGAAGACATTGCAGGGATAAAAAAGATATAAAGGGAAATGGACTCGAAAATAGACTCTCGACTCCATTGATGTATAATGAGAAATATTGCATTGAAAGACAGTGTAGTAAGAAGAAAAATAGGTCTAGAGTCCTAGGGAAATCACATGGTGGTCAATGGAAGGTGTATCAATCACTCACTATATTAAAAAAACAAAAACACCCCTCTAATGGACATGAGAAATCCTGGATGAATAAGGGCGGAGATTCCACAATTGTAATTAAAAAGAATGTATATTCAGGGGAAGACTCAACCAAAAAAACAAAAGGTGGCGTTACTTGAAAAATTGATAAAATAAATATTCCTAAAAAATGTTCTGGAAAATTCCCTTACCATGCCACATAACGATAAGTGAATGAAATATAATGATCATTCCAATGGAGGATGAATCAAGATCATATGACTTGTGGAATGAGTCCTACTCAAATAAAGAGTCACAAAAATGGAATATTGGTGGTGCATCAGAGAAAAAAATTTGTGCTAGTGGGTTTAAACCCCAAATGGTGAGAATGTCCAGGCTTGAAAAATCTACTTATCAAGAAAAGGCTCATCCAGTGGTTAATGAATGCTTAGTCATATAGCCATAGAAGTTGAAGTTGGATAGGAAACTAGAAGAACCAAGGAATGTGTGTGAAGCTCTACAAGAAGGAATCAATGGGTTGATCTATCAGGATCATCCAAAATCCTCCCCTTGAGGATTCCAGAAAGTCCCCTATCCCTATGTATACAAATTCTATTAATTGATGATTCAAATATTTCAGGTTTTAGGGAGATACGATCCAAGGGGAAGTGGAATCTAAAGATGTAATGTGGAGAAGTGATATGCTTCAAAGTTTTAATTGACTCAAATCAGGTACCAAAGTTGATGAAGAAATGGAAAAAAGATCATAATAGGAAGTTAATGTGTTATTAAATTTATCTCTTGTTTCTTACACTGAGTTCCAACTCAGTAGGCTTAGAGATTTGGTTAATGTATCAATGTCGAGTTCTATATTAGAATAAATGATGCAGGAAGATAAAATAGCTATAGGACTAAGTAGTGGGCCTAACAACTAGAAGAGTTTCATAACACAGGGGGAGCACTCTATATCCTAATCAAATGAAAGATCTCGATGGGATGTGAAGGATGAAGGTATATGATCATGAAGAATGATAGGAGGAAAAGAAGCAACCCACATGTTTTTCATGATTATCTCTTTTTTTCTAATAATATTGTATCAACTGAGTGGTTTCAGGATACTAATAAGCTATAACAGAAAATAAAAGGTGTTTCAAAAAATATCAAAGAAAATTAGTTGAATGAAATGACGTCATTGAACAATGACATAGTAACAAGTTTTCTGTTGAAACTGAGGAATTTGTAAGAGACTCAGGGGGAGTAGATGTGGAAAATGCTAATTCAAAAGTAGACACTGGTAATGACCATGAGGAAGGAAAATCCTTATCCGCATGAAAGTTGAAGAGATGAGCTGAAATTGAATTGAAAGATATTATTGGTAATCAGAAAGTGTCAGTGCATGCATTGAGGATGAAGACTCTATAACAAGAATCTTACTTACTACAGGTAGATCCTAATTGTTTTAGTGAAGACATTGAGGATGATAACCTGGTTTCTAAACTGTAGAAGACATTATATGGGCTGAAAAAATCATAAAGATAATGGTACTCAACGCTTGATCTGTATTTAAAGAATCTTGGTTTCCAATAAGGGGGAATTGATAACAATTTCTATTTAAACAACTACTGTAATAAAAGGATCATGGTGCTAGTTTATGTCGATGACATAATCTTTGGGAGATCAGATGAAGCACAATGCAGATAGTTTTCTGAATTCATGAAACATGAGTTCCATATGTCTATGATTGGTGAGATGACATTTTCATTCGTCTACAGGTGACACAAGAAAACAATGGAGCATTCATTTCTCATTCAAAATAGGCCAAGGAGTTTTTGAGATAATTTAGAATGGAAAATTTCATGGGGATGAAGATTCTGGTAGCTACTTGGTTGAAACTATCCAATGATGAGGATGGCAAGGCAGTTAACATCACAGAATACAAGAAAGTCATTGGAAGTTTTCTATAAAAGACTTCGACAAGGCCTAAATTGTTTTTGCCACATGCCAAGCAGTGATATATCAGAGTAATCCCAAGGAATGCCACATGATATTAGTGAAAGTAATACTTTGGTATATAACGTGAATGATTGATTTTGGCTTGATATATGATGACAAATCTCAGTCAGAATTACTAGGATGTACTGATGAAGATTGTTCGGGTTCAGTGGATGATAGGATATCAACGTCAGCAGGTTCTTTATATATTGGTGGATTTTGTGTGTCTTTGCTAAGCAAGAAGAATGATTTCATTTCATTATGCATCGTAGAATCTGAGTATATTTCAGACACTCATGATTGCACACAATAATTTTTGATGAAGCAGCAAGGTAATGATATGGGCGTTGAAGTGAAGTCTCCAATCAGAATCCAGTGTGATAACTCAAGTGCTATAGATAATATCAAAAATCCCATCCATCACCCAGGGACAAAGCACATTGAGATAAATAATCATTTTATGAAGGAGATGTTTGAGAAGGGAATCGCATAGTTGGAGTATGTGCCTACAGAACTACAGGTTACAGAGATTATGCCAAAGGCCTTACCCAAGGAATATATTGAGAGACATCAGCTGGTTTTGGGATTCCAGTCAACTCCCTGCACTTGACAAAGTATGGATGTGGGACCCCCTATCCTTGATGTATGGTGTCTTTATCTCTACCATGCTAATCTGTCTTCTTTCCAATGTCTCAGACCATAGAGTTGTTCCCTTTAGTTTCATTGACAAAGGGGGTGAAATAGTTACTCCTCAAGAGGGAGAAATTGTGGCTAGTAAAGGATGAAAATTTCTTTGTCAAAGACATGGGGAGAAGCTGACAGGTGGAGTATCGATATAGGTGGAGAGTAATGAGAGAGGGGGAAGGTTTTAAATATTACTAGTTTTAAATCTGACGATGGTACAAGTGAATGATCAAAGAATAGATATCACGATAGATGAGGATCGTGATAAAAGATGAACAGTGATGTTGGAATGGTGCGAGAAGTTTCCAGTTATCAACAACTGTTATTAGTGTGGTATCAACAATTGGAATCAGTTTGGAACTAGGTATCATTTGGGTGTCAAAATTTAGTGGCCGAAATGATGTGATTCATTGATGATCATTCCATTTACATTTGTTTCTCACGAGGAGCATTACTCATGTGGTCTTAGAGTATGTAGTGAGTGAATCACTAGTCGCTATATTAATTGCCAAAGGCGAAGGTTGGGTGATGATGAACGGATCATTGGAGAGGTATCAAAGTGCAGAGAATTATTTTGAGAAGAGTTGTCAACAATCCCAAAGGGGGATATTGTTGGGAAAAACATCCCTCAAGGTATCATTGTAGTATTTCTGGGTTGCTTGTTTTTGTTGAAAATGTATGTTTCCAGGTTAAATTGTCGAGTACTAGAGATGTTGAAAATTCATGTTAACAAGATCCCTAACAATGGAATGGACAATATGGAGGTGGTACAAAAGAACAAATACAAGGTGTCGGAATTTCCCAGTGATTGCAAATTTTTTGGGGTCTAAAATTTGGGATTTGTTGAGCATCGCGAAATTTGTATTTTCATGAAGATGTCATAAAAATATGGAAAATTCATGAGTTTCAGAATGATAGGGTTCATGGACTAGATTTCACAAATAAAAGAAGAATATTGATGGTGTTTTTCACGGTTACGACGAGATTCGTGAACGAAATAGTAGAATGGAAATGCATGGGAAATTCACGGTGGTGGCGTGAAGTAAATGACCGAATGCTCCGCGATTATTACAAGCTCTGTGATTGAAAAATTAATGCTATGATTTGCGATATTGAGAGAATTTTGGCAGAAAGTTCGGAGCTTTGCGATTTGAGATGATATGATGCTGACTTCACTTGGAAGGTTTGAGCATCGATGGAATCGCCTCTAAATAGTCCTTAACCCCCTTAAGAGATGTAGAATGTTTTTAAAGAAAATAGTTTTCACTTGGCTCGTGAAGGTGGATCATGAAGGCAGTGTGATTTGTGAAAAAAAGGTGGTTGGTGATGGCCAATCTAGATTCGTGAAAGTTGAGTGCTCCACATTGGCTTAGTGAGCTTCATGAAGGAAGTCACTCTGTGATGACTTGAGCTCTGCGATGGCCTGAGCTCTGTGAAGGTGTGAGATTTTTGAAAAGGTTGGAGCTTTGTAAAATATTGGTTGAGCTTTGTGAAATTGGGATCCTCAAGAAGTGGGGTGATTTGTGAAGGTATTTCCAAAGGAATTGCCTAGTGTTCAGTAGCATAGGGGTATTAATTAGTGGATGAAATTTTGACTTCAATAAAGCATCAACACACAATGAATGATTCATTCATTATTGATAATGAAGAGACCTACAAGTCTATAAACTATTACTGGGTCTCTTCCAAGTGTAGTGAGAAATGGAAGATGAAGAAGGTTATCATTTCTACCGTCAGTGAGCCAGAGAGAGAGAAAAAGGAAGTGACCCTTGGGAATGAGTGAAAAAACTGTAAACATTGTAAAGTCAGTGAGCCTGGGCATTGAATTGATCTAGCCTGAACATTATTGACAGTGAGATATAGTGGATTTGGTAGAGCGGCACATCACTGTTGTATGTTCTGTGGATGTAGCCCAGTGAGGGTGAACCGAGTAAAAATCACTTTGTCTACCTGGTTGCATCCCTACATTGCATCTAAAGCATCACCATTAGATAAAGATAAAAATAAGTGATCAATATAGACACATAAGAGCAAAAAAAGATACCCTTATAACATATAGATCAAGATCTAGTGGGGAAAGAATAATTTTGACATATAATATCCATACACAGATTCACCCCCCCCCCCCTCTCAGTGTATGTAGGCCCCTTTTTCTCCTAAAATTTTTTCCCAAATTCCACATGGATTTCCAGTCCATGCAAGCTTATAGGACTAATTTCCCAACTCTCTTTTCATTTCCCAACATAAAACAATTCATATGAACAAAAAAGACACAAAAAACGTGGACATCCCATGGTAACCCATGGTTTTGAATGAGCAAGGGTTCATGATGTCCTTCTCATCCGTATTCCTTGAGTCCTGACAATTACATTTATTCTACCATGATAACCCAAATAATTATGTGCGCTATGAGAAACAAGGTCCACTCAAGAGCCGACCTCCTATGATACCATTTTGTCACTAACCATCCTAGTTCGACCCTAAAACGGTCACCCGAGTCGATCCACGGTACGACCCAAGAGTCGATCTCAATCTTCTCAGGCTGGGGAGAAGCGCCGAGGAATCAGTAGAGTACACTTGGAATGATTTCTCCCAATGAAAATAAACCAAGCAGTATAACTAAAATAGAACACTGCAATGAAAAAAATGACACAAAAAAGAAAGAACAACCAGCAAAACACACTAACCTTTTCTCAACCAAAAACTCCTCGTGACCCCAAGAGTCACACTCCATAAGACAACCAACTCTCTCCCATGGTGAGCAAGCTCATTTCGAACTTGAAAAATCATCTAAAAAAAGAAAAACACTATAGGAACGAGTATTTAAACTCAGTAAGTATGCATGACTAATATATTCCCAATTTCCATGCATTAAATAATGAAAATATTGATTAACATGTTTGAACTATAAATATAAGATTAATTTTTTTCCTACTCTATGTTTCACAAACCAAAATTCATAACCAAATACCCTATTAGAAAGAAATAGTAACCAAGGGGAGAAGCAAAAGAAAACAATGAAAGGTAGTGAAGACTTATTTTGCTAACACTGAGTAAAGGAGAGAACGTTTACTCTTTCGAAAACACTTTTTCTTTAAAACCTTTTTTTAACATTACCAAATATCTCAATTTACCAAAACAACATAAAAACCAAGAATGGGGTTACGATTCCACATACTGAGGGTAATGGTATCAAGGGTAAAAGTGTTGGAGGAACACATTAACACCAAGGATCTCAGAGGAAGACCAGCACATACTATACATATGACTCATCATAAAGGCATGCCCTACTCAATGACGTCATAACGCCCTAATGCCCGACCATCACCCTACCTGGCCTGGTCGAGGGTCCCAATCCCATAGAAATAAAAAAAAACATCCCCCTACTACGGGGTACTAGCAGTACATACCCAAACTAGTTCAACAACCATTCTTAGTAAACCTCTTTGCTATGCAAGATTCCCATGTATATTTCACAAAGAGGTGTTCCACGCCACTTAAAAAACAAGACTCATATATATACATATATCACCACACAAAAACACACCGCACAGACCAGCACCACCCTGACTACCTCAAATTTAGTTATCTTCCATAAAATGTTTATTATATGTGGGAAATACCATACCAAGGACCCTCCAAACTCACAGTCAACCAACTAGGCCGGAGGCCCAACCATGGAGGGGGTTTTCTAAATAACCAATCAAAGATCCAAACAGGCCTTTAGGTTCACAAAATTTAACCAAATAATCATTTTCACCAAATTAAATCATGAAAGGCCATTTTTAAGAACGAAAATCACCTTTTAAACTACATTTAGTAAATTTAAATAACAACTTTAATCCTAAACACTCTTTATAAAGGCCAAAGAGACATCGAAACAAGCACATAGCATGAAAACCTATTTGAAAACATAAGTCATCATTTATGAAATTTTAAATACATTTACTAAACTCAAAACATGATTCTAAAAGTTATAAACCATGTGTAATTGAAAACTAAGAAACTTAACCAACATTTGGTGCACAAATCCCAAATAAAATACACAACGCATTCAAAGTCCATTTTAAAATCATTCGCGCACCACTTTATCAACCATAGTAAAAAAGACAACTTGGGAACCAATTTATGGAGAACCAAACACCATTTAAATTTTATAATCAATTCATAAGGTCCAACCACGCATTTAATAAACCCTTGGTATGCACTACTTAAAAAAATGAAAAACATGATAAAATTTACATTTGAAATTATACACACTTCAAAACGTTTCCAAAACATGATTCACAAAATTTAAATTATTTAAATAACTAATTACAATTTTATAAATAATTTATTTAATGAGTGACCATAGCTTTATGTAAACAAAACACATTCAATGAAAACATTTGTAATCAAATGCATACTAACAACCTACTAAAACAGAATATGGATAACTTGCACAGTTAAATGAACTAGTTGCATAGTTTATGAAAAGTGATTAAATAGAATAAGATTGGTTTTCATCCAGAGATTCCCTTTATACCATGAATACACAATACAAAATAGTGAACACAACTAAATTTAAAAAAAAGAACTATTTTTCTCCAAACTAATTAATAGCATTGCATGTCAAAACTATCAAGAAAGTAAAATAATTGGCCTAACAATGAATATCTGAAAAGCCAAATAATTTTCCCCCAAAACAATTATTTTATAAATAAAAAATTTAACTAATTAATATTCTACGGATGTTAAAATTACAATAAATCAAAGAATTTATAAATTTAAAGGGCAAGGAAAAGGGATCCTACCTCGAGCGCAGATGGACCTCCCAAAGCTAGTGGGATACCACATTCGCACCATAATCGGACCTGCGGGAAGCCAAAACCAACAAATAAGACAACAATGAACACAAAAAAAATTATAATTTAACCCCAAGGAAAAAACACCTACAGTGGGGAACACCAAAAAAAATCCTTTACCATAAAGGAAGAGAACTGTCCCCAATGGTAGAGGGTTTCGCGCCATCAAGCATGGGTTGCTCTGGAGGGTGTCATGCTAGCCAGCAGGGGCCGCACCGGTGAGGCGAGGGCAGAAGAACAGTGGGGTGCACCTATAAGAGGGCCCCATGGTATGGTCTTTTATTGAGAGGAGGGTCGTACATCATGGAAGAGGGATGCAACAGCAGGACACACTGGCTAGAGAAGGTTGCCGAAAGGGAGTCACGACAGACCAGGTTTGCACTAGCATGAGGGGGGGATGTCCTGGAGAAGCCGAACAACTATATATGGGATAGATTGGGGTCACTCTATGATGAACAGGAGAGGGAGGATGGGGGAGTGGCCTCCTGAAGAGGCTCCATCAGATGTGATTGTGCCGGAATGTGGGGGTCACAGTTGGCCGGAGTTGCTACACATGGGGTGGCCCCTTCGGATAAGAGAGGTGCAACTAGGGGGCACAGATTGGTGCTACTCTTCAAGGAAGGCGTTCGGTGGGCAGCTGGTTAGATCCATAAAGAGGGAAGCATCGACTTGTAATCCCACCAGAGGAAGAGGGCCGCAAGGGAGGTATGGGCACCCCGTAGCCACTACACATAGGTTGGGTTGAAGAAGGGGGTAATGGAGAGAGGGTGGCGCAAGGGTTTCAGTTAGGAGGGAGAATAATAAAAATAAAACATAAAAAAAGAAAAAAAATAAATAAAATAAAACAAATTATTATTCTATAATGAAAACATTACACATAAATATTAATAGTAATAATAACAACAACAACAACAACAACCACAATAATAATAATAATAATAAATTTAAAAATTACAAAAAAACAATATCAAAATTAATAATTTTTTTCTAAAATTATGAACAACAACAAAAATTTTAAACACAATAAATCACAAACATTACCCATCTTAAAATTTTGAACGCAGACAGACAATGCCATTTCCTGTGTGAGGCAGTGCATGGTTTCCGAACCATGCTCCTCCCATGCGCCCAGTGACGTCAACTCAAAAACACGCATATTTTTTTGAAAAAAACTCAAAAATACCATTCTTGATTTATCCTGAACCTCAACAAAAAATTTGAAATACAATGAAAATAATAAAATAAAATAATAGATAGGTCTGTGTGTAGAACTTTCTCCATGAACATGGTAATGATAAAGTTATTACCTAATTTAGATTTTTCAAGGTTATTACTCATAAGTAAATTTATATCAGATCATAAATCCACATGTATTATTACAATAATGATATGATTTCTTGGAAACCCATACACATCAGACAATAATAATATGTCGATGCATCATCCTATAATTATACTGCTTTATTGGGTCTAAAATTATTATTTCTAACCCTATTTTTCAATTATTGCTTCCATAATATTAAAAAAAACTATAAAATATTTATTTTATACCATATAAAGGGTTCCATGATTAAGATTATATTATGTTAAAATATTTAAATGATTTAAAAATTTAAAATTCATATATTATAATTTCCCATGGACTGATAGGTTTTGTGGATTCGGAGATTAGTTACATACTACTCTTATTAAAAAAACGGGTGATCATTTAGCATTAAAGAATACATAATGGACCATCTTATTGAAACAAAATAATTAAAACCCATACTAAAAAACAATGGAATGTAAACCTAATAATGAATAGTGATAAATTTCATAGTAATGGTTGTAAAAATATTTTATAATTGATTAGTTTATAAGAATATCTAAATAATGATGATATGAGAAATATCATTATATCATGATTGTTAATAAAAAGTAAATAAATGAGTGTAAATATACATGGAATAATATCACAATGATACAAAATACCAGCATGGAAGAATAATAAATATAACATGGTTTATACATACATGTAATAAACTTTTTTTCCAGAGATCATATGACCATCATGAATAATATCATTTATCTATATCATGAACATATGTTTAATGAAGTATTATATGAATGAGCAACAAAATTATTTTCCATGATTATGAGAAACAAAAATATAATATTTAATAATTATCACATGATATATAAACTATCATACAATTCATTTTAGGGTGATGAAGGACCCCACATATCAGTGTTCCATACATACATGTGGGACTACAAAATTATTCACTTTACACATCATAAAAAACCATGGAATTAAAATGTGTTACATAATCTATCAAAATTAATTAATTATCCTTTAATAAATAATCCACAAAAATAAAATAGCTTCTATAAAACACCCCAATGGAAATAATTAACATTTTATAATGAACCCATGATAATAAAATGGTTATCATATTACATATAATGGTATACAATAATTTCATCAAATAAAATTTCCAATAAAATAAATCATCAACATAATTATTCACTATTTTTAATTAAAAAGGGATAAAAAGTGAAACACTACTCTCTCATAGGTAGTTAATTTTGAATAAAATGAAATCTAAATAATCAATTTACTAATTTGAAAAGATTTTGTTTATAAAATTCAATGATACAAGTTATTTTTAAAGAAAACTGTAATATTATATAAAAAATTATAATATAACATATTCTTAATTTTTGTGTTGATAAATAAATATTTTCCCCACTAATAAAAAATAGAATCTTATTTAAAATTCAAAGTCATCGAATAATGAAGGTCAATATAATATTTTATATATCAAGGTAAGGTGTTTAAGATACCGAGCCCTTCAACTATAACATTTTTTTCAAGGGCAGTGATTTAACCTTCTATAACATAATTATAATAATATAAATTACCTATTTATGAGCAATATTTTGATAAATTTTAATTTTTATTATTCATTAATTACAATTCCCATAAAGTGTTAAACAATTATAATATCATTAAAACATTAGGTGTTAATAAAAAAACTATTTTTTTAGTAGTTTTGTGAAAGAGGATTCTATATTCCATTTTAAACAAATTTTCATCATTTAAAACATATTTATGGTAATATAAATAATGTCTTATAATTTCCTAAATTTATATTATTCCATTATTAAAATGTCCCAATTCGAGGAGCCGCACAGAGGTTCCCCGTACCCGGTTGGTCACATGGTCTCAAGCACATTTCGCCGAATGCCATAGGATGCTA
This sequence comes from Viscum album, assembly GCA_963277665.1. NCBI lineage: Eukaryota > Viridiplantae > Streptophyta > Magnoliopsida > Santalales > Viscaceae > Viscum > Viscum album. The sequence goes on along the minus strand of OY728165.1, from coordinate 2,141,769,438 downwards.
ACTAGCTGTGAGGGCATTGGGTGTGATAGTGGGGAAACTGTGACCTCATTGGAAGAGTAAGAAAAATAAAGTAAATCAGATAACAATAGTAGAAGCTGTAAAGCATGCAATAATAAAACAATTAAAATAATAAACAAGTGGATCACACAGATATATATAAATGATGCATGATACTTATGACTAAGAAAACATATAAAAAATCACCAAGATAGAAAAAAAGTTCTAAAACAAAGTTAAAACAAATAAAGTAAAAAACTCCATATCATTGCAAGTTTCAGCTTGGTCCCATGCTCCCCATCTCTATTGCAATCAAGTACCATAATTAGAAGGGCACTTTACCTTATCTATACCTTTAGCAAAATAATATGTTTGGGCCCAAAAGCATGACACAAATAGTATGTGAGACTAATACTTGAAGGCAAACAACCAATGATCTATGCCTATCAATTAGTGAATATATATGGCTGAAAATAATCAAATTAAGTGAACATAGAAGTACTCAAAAGTAAATAGTCCAATAGTTTCAATTACAAACATTAACATTTAAGTATTTAATCAACCAAAAACAAATAAAAGAAACCCTATAGGTTGTTCTCATATCTTAAATCCTCATGTTCACAATATAATAGAAGATATAGAAATTACTCTTTGAGGAAGAACTCACTATAAATTCCCTCTTTTAGTCTTATATGATAAACGACTCTATGAGGAAGCAGTCACCGTCAATTCCCCCTATAAACTTTTAATGGTAACCTACAGGCACTCTGAGGAAGCACCCAAAGTCAATTACTCTTGTGGAATCATAACATAACTATATACACATTGATGGAGCACTCAACGTAAATCCCCCCAATGGTCTTGCAGTGGGGTAATTCAAACAGACACTCTTAGAAATTCCTAAACGTCAATTTCCCATATGGTCTCTCTACACCTGGTTCCTGCATCCCCGTGTAAAGAAATCGTGCCCTAATGATAATCAGTAACCATTGTAAACATAAAGAACTAGTTGGATAAACCACTACATCATATAATATCATGTCAAATAATAATCACTCCACCCAACAATACTAGGCATGGAAGGCAAGTAGCGGCCAAACATGCAAGGCTAGACCAAACTATCAAAAATAAGAAAACATGGGAAAAACATCCATTGCATGGAAAAGATAACCATATTCTTAAATAATTAGACTTTGTCCAATCATATATGGAATAACACGCAAATAGAATGGCTAAAACCGTTAACACACAATACCTCGAACGAGGGTATTGGAAAAATTTTCACATATAACTCAAATACTAACTACAGAACGGTACAAACCACCTACCTCAGCATTGTGGGATCTACATATGTGAACGTTAGGCCTATAAACACCCTAGAACGCCATTTATCTACCAAAATGCTTAATACACTCAACTGGGGATATCTTGTGGAAGAGAAGAAATCAAGATATGATATTCAAGAAGAAATGAGAACTCACTGATGTGATTCCAATGCAATCGATGGAGGTCGATTCAGAGAACGGACAACGAGTCAGGTGCTCAAGAAGATCTGTAGTTGTACGGATGCTCCTGGATGAAATAGGTTGAGAAGAAGTGTGTTTTGTCCGTTAGACATGACCCCAGACCATTTAATGAAAAAAATAAAGAACATGTCATGTTCTTTAAAAGTACACAGAATGTACATGTTTTTTCTAGGTTCTACATTAGGAGGTCTCCAGGTCACCATACACAGACATGTGGTCGGCCGTTACACAGCCTGCACACTGTCACCTATGGAAACTAGATCCATGGTGTGTACTCCTGAAATTTCCATAAACTCCTATTTTTTCTAAAAACAATTATAAATGAAAAAATACCTGAATGAACGTTCAGGTTTCATACAAACTTTCCCCCATAGTGAAATTTTTCCCCGAATTTCTTTAACAAGGCGGTGTAGAAGTTGAAACCTTGAACAGCTCCATCCACTACAATCGTACATCGACCTCCATCTCCTAGGTCTCATATAGTACTCACCTGTGCTGCCATATCACTCGTACTAGAGGAACAGAACAGCCTTGGAGATCCTTCACACTTAGATCAACAATCCAGATAGGATGCTCATTGAAAGATGTGTCCACCTCTAACTCAACCTCTTTGGGATAAAAAACTTGAGACGGGTATAGAAGTAACGTCGAAGTTGAGAAACAAGGAAGATTTCATGCATAGCCTGGTACCTCTGAGGTTATGTAACTGATAGAAACCAGGCCCGACTCTACCCAACACCATGAATGGTCAGATGTACCTCGGTGAAAGCTTGACCTATCCTCTAATCCCCCAGTGTCCCATTCACATTGTGACACATAGAAAAAACCTGATCACCAACCTTGAACTCTAGAGGTCGTCTCCATCGATCAACATAAGACTTCTTTCTTGACTGACCAGTATCCATCCTCGTCTGAATCAACTCTATTAACTCTGTGGTCTCTAAGATTAGTTGAGGTCCCAGGAAAGCTACCTCTCCTTCCTCCAGCCAGTAGAAGGGTTATCAATATGTCCTACCATACAAGGCCTCATGAGATTCCATATGAATAGTTTTTGGAGAACTATTATTGTAGGAAACTACAAAAGAGGTATGTGCATCTCCCAAGAAACACCAAAATCCTTGACACATACTTGAAGAATGTCCTCTCACACCTGAATCATACTCTTGGACTAGCCATATTTCTGGGGATGATATGCTCTACTCAGAAGTACCTTTGTACCCAATGGCCTCTGAAGTCCCCGCCAGACCTGAGAAGTAAAACATGCATCCCTATCAGAAACAATATTGTGTGGAACCCCATGTACATGTATAATCTCTCGGATGTACAGCCATCATATCCCATCAACAATGAGGGTCTCCTATATCTGAAAGAAGTGAGCAACATTCGTGATCCTATCAATGACAACCCAAACTCTATCATTCCCTCAAGTTGACCTCGAAAAATCTGTCACGAAATCCATTATGGCATCATTCCATCACCACTTGGGAATGTGTAACTGCTGAAAAAGACTTTTAGGTCACTGATGTGACACCTCCAATTGTTGAAAGGTGGACCAAATCATGAAAAAACCCGCAACATCTCTCTTCATACCTTGCCACTAATACCAACGGTGTAGATCTCGATTCATTGTGGTGACACCAGGATGAAATGACTAAATAGAGGAATGAAACTCTCGCATCAGCTCCCCGTGTATGTCTGCTGGCACACACATGCATCCATGAAAACAGAATATCTCATCCTCACCTACTGTCTATCCATGAATAGGGTACTCTACTGAAACACTCTCTTGTACAACTGGGCCTTTAGAATCTAATAGCTCCCTTGTTCACACTCGATCAAGTAGATTAGAGGTAACAACCAAATTAGAAAAATGCATATACCCCTAACTTATGTGCACCTACAAATTCATCTTAGAGGATAAAGCCATATGTTGCGACTCACTACTGGCCTCCTAAACTACCTGTATCTAAGTCCTCCAGCTCAACGCATCATCCACATTATTGTATTTCCCAGGCGAGAAAGCAAGCTCAATGTAAATGGAATAAAGGTACTCAAACCACCTTCATTGTCTCAAATTCAGATCATGTTGAGTTATGATATACATGAGATGATTTTGGTCAGTGAAAACCAAAAAAATGATCTCCTAGAAGATAATGTATCGAATAGCGTAAAGCACGAACAACTGCATCCCATTCGAGATCGCGTGTCGGGTAATTTCACTCATGTCGACTTGTATGCCTGACCCTTCAACACTAGTAGCATACCACCTGGATACCTGGAGGTGCATCCCACCTGCTCGGGTCTCCACGTGTAGACTCCATGCAGTGCTTCCTGCTATCTTCTGGAGAAGCACTAAATCTTGATGCAGAACCGCCCAGGCTCACAGCTCCAGAATCTTTTAGGTTGAGCTCTGTGATCAGCTCTTGGTTGCCTATAAGGCGTGTTAGAACTCTTCCCAAGCCACTACCTACTGGTGTCCCACTTATGAGATCAAATCCCACCATATCTTCTTGGAATATGGAATCATATACAAAGCGATCTTGACCCTCCCCTTCATAGCATCTCTAGATGATTGAAGATTTTCAGCATGGCTTCTATCCATGACTCTATAGCCTGGGGTCCTCCATACCCATAGAAAGTGGGAGGATGCTGATGTTGAAAAATCCGAGTCATATCTACTATCAATAGGATAGGATGTATTACTCCTTGGATGATGTACATAAACCTAAAAATCCCTCTTATAATTGTGCCTCGACACCAGTATATGGGACGACAGCTACTTCCAAGATTGGAACAACTAGAGGATCCGCCGATAGTCCCAGATCATCTATATCTAGTGTCTAATAACTACCTTGTAACTGGAGGACAACCAGAGGACATCTCGGTTTCATGAATCTATAAGGACAAGTGCACACCTAAGATCAAGATTAACCGGGAGAAAAACATAGATGTGTATGAAGAGAATAAGAGAAAGAAAGCATTCATGTTTTTCAAATCATGGATACACTGTGTGTATAATGGCTACACAACGTGATTCCTTAAGCCTCCACATGGGTGTGTACTTCTGCAATCCTAGGTCATGTAACACCCCTTACACATGGTATGTTGTCCCTACACACAGCATGTACTTGAATCCTCTTCCCCTGCACGAGTTATTCTATATGGCTAAGACACACATTTCTCTTTGTACTAGATTACACGGAGTGTTAGTGATAGACATGGCATGTACTAGATAAAAATCATTGACCTGTGTTGTTATTTACATGGACGGTTACATGGATGACTCTACATGGTGTGTTTTTTACTGACACGACATGTACTAGTAATATTTCACAAACACGTGTTGTTCAATACAGGACCGAATACATGGGTTACACTACACAATGTGTTGAACATTGACACGATGTGTATAACTTATGTTTTATCCATCCATGTTGTTAGTCACAAGGGTGGACACATGGTCTACAATACACGTTTTGTACAACCGGTACACTACGTGTTCCCCTAAAGATTTCCAAACCCCATGTCTATGCCCACAAATCCAGTGACATAGTTAGAGACTACACGACATGTACATACAGTACACCAAATGTATTTAAGATAAATAGTTCCTTCTTGAAAAGAAGGACTCATGACATGTATTCAACATTACACTCCGTGTATTCTGGGTTCTTTCAGACTGTAAGCCTCTGAAACTACTCCATAATCCAGAAAAAATTGAAACGAGCATTAAGGTTCCAGATTCCGATTCAGAAAGTCCCATACTCTCCACTAATAAAATCTTTTCATCTTATACATGTCATTTTTAGGCATAAAAGTGTAATGATCCACAATATTTCGGTCAATAATGGCCCATAACACCTCAGGAACCCATGTTTGAAATCCATTCAAATGAAACCTTAAAAAATTCAATACCATATCAACAACAGTTATTCTACCAAGGAATATATCACAATAGCATGAATATCCAACACAACATCTATCATAACAACTTAAAATCACTAATGCACCCTAAATGGCCTAGTAGGAATGCATGACTTGTAATTTCTAACTAGTTCCTATATAATGCATGAGATGGAATACCCTCATCTCATTGGGTTTCAATAGAAAATGAACCTTAGTTATATCAATGATAACAGTACAAAACATGTGATCCACCCAATGGTGAAATCAAATCAACCATAACATTGAAATACTAGAAAAATATCAATAACTAGGTAGATTGGATTTTCCTTGTACACAGTTTAGATACTCTCAGTCACAACTTATAACCAAGTACCTATTATTTCCAATATTTAGCTATAGGCTCCAAACTGTATGTTAAGAAAAATATAATCCTTCTCATAACACTTTGTAACATCCCGTTTGCGGGAGCCACCTAGAGATTCCCCATACCCGGTTGATCACATGGCCTCATGAACATTTCCCCGGACACCAGAGGCTGCCGACTAGCAGCGAGGTCCTTGGGTGTGATCGTAGGGAAACTGTTCCCCCATTACCAGAGTAACATAAAGGAAGTAAAAAATATAGAAATAAAAAAAGATATAAAACATGAAATAAGTAAACACCATAAGTAATAAAAAACAGGAGCACACACACACACAAATATATATATAAATGATGCATGATGCAAATTCTTATGAATGAACCCAAACAAATTGAAATGCTGGAATACAGTCTTAAACCAAAGTACAAATGAAAAGAAAGTAAACAGCTCCACAACATCGCAAGCCTCAGCTTGGTCCCATACTCCTCGGATCCACACCAATCAAGTACCTGAAGTAGAAGGGCACATTCCCTTACATATACCTACAACAATATAATTTGTTTGGGACCAAAACAAGGACCCAAACCGGGTGTGAGTGTAATCTCAGAAGGAAACCAGTTAAAGATCTTTTTCTAATAGTCAGTGAATATATGTGGCAGGCAACAAGCATAAAATATAGTAGTGAACACATAACAACTCAAAAGTAAATAGTACTATAGTTTCATTTACAAACATTTACTTCTAAGTATTTAATCAACCAAAAACAAATACAAGCATCCATACAGATAGTTCTCATATCCTAACACCTCTGGTTCACAATAAAAGAGTAGATATAGAAAAGACTATATAAGGAAGCACTCATCATTAATTCATCCATTAGTCATGTGTGATAAAAGACTCTTTGAGGATTCACTTACCGTCAATTCCCCCTATAGTCTTTTAATGGTAACCTAAAAGCACTCTGAGGAAGAAATCACCGTCAATTCCTATTGTGGCCTCATAACTTAACTATAGAAACTCTGAGGGACCACTCAACTTCAATCCCCCCTGTGGTCTTATAGCATGATAATATAAAAAACACTCTAGGATAGCCCTCAACATCAATTTACATTAGGGTCTCACTAAACCAGTTTCCCGCAGCCCTGGGTAAAGTAATCATGCAGAAATGATAATCAGGAGCCAAGGTAAACCTCTTGAATTACTTATCTAAACACACACATCATATCACAACATGTCAAATAATATTAATTCCACCCAACAATACTCGGTATGGAAGGCAAGAAAAAACCTAACAGGTAAGGCTAGACCAAATGGTCAAAAACAAGAAAAAAAGGGATCAAATCCATATCGTGGAATACATAACCCTATTCTCAAACAATTAACATCTATCCAATCCAATAAGGCATAAATAGAAAATAAAAGGGAAAAACCCATAAACAGACAAATAACCTGAACGAGGGAATTGGGAATTTTTTAACATATAACTCAAAGGCTAACTACATAAAATCACAAAACACCTACCTCATTGTCTTGAGATAGATATACATGAACTTCAGGCCTTTAATCTCCCTATAACACTGTAGATCAACAAAAATTCTTATGAAATTCAAAAGAGGATATCTTGTGGAAGAAGAGAAATTAAGAGATGAAGATCAAGAAGATTGGAGAACTCACTATTGCGATTCCAACGCAGTTGATAGTGGTCGATTCAGAGAATAGATTGTGAGTTAGGGGATCAGAGAAGATACACATCCATATGGATGCTCCTGGATGAAATAGGTCGAGAAGAAGTGTGTTTTGTCTGTCAGACAAGTCCCCAGTCCATTTAATGAAAAAAAAGTACATGAAATGTTCTATAAATGTACACAGTGTGTAATTGCCTTTTCCAGCCTCTATTTTAGGCAGTCTTCAGGTCACCACACATGGCCATGTTCCCGGACATTAGATGGCTTGCACACGATCACCTGCGGCAACCATGTAACAAGCGTGTACTTAATGTACACAACATGTACTCCTAAAATTTCTAGAAACTCTTATTTTTCTAAAAAACAACCAGAAAGGAAAAACATACCTGAAAATAAGATCTCGTTTCTTACAATTAAATTGTATTTTTAATTTTTTTGATGAAGATGAAATCAGTTTTAAAATAGTTCTGGATTATTTATATATATATGTGGATTAATACACAATGATTACATATTATTTTATCCATAATGAAATATATTAATGAAATATATTATATATTAATATCACATATTATCTAAAAAATAATTTAAAACCATTTATAAATGTTATTGTGAAAAATGGAACACATCGTTCTATAGAGGCAATCGTACGCACAAACACATAGATGGTGATTTCAATTTTTTATTGTATGATGAAAATATAAACATTGTAAATTTTTGGGAACTTAAATATGATAAATATATAAAACATATAGTTAAATTAATTTCTTAAAATTTTATTACTTCTTTATGGAAAGTTAATCTTGTTTCATTGTGGTGGTAGCAGTCTGTATGTATGCACAATTCACGATTTTGTTCCTTATAGGATAAGGTAAAGGTTGATAATGACTATATATTATTTGTAATAACAAATAAATATACCAAATAAAATTATATTAAAATTATATTTTTTTATAACCTTAATTGAGTTAGACGGAATTCACATTATTTAGAAAAAAAGATAATGGAGTTGCTAAACTTTTATACATCACTTCTTGGGTTATATAATATTTATTGAGGGTTAAGCCTTTACGGGAAGGTATATTGATATTACAATAACCTCATGAAGGTAAATAAGACATTTTAGGGGAGGTAGGATATATTTATGGTATTGACTTTGATTTATCTATATTATGGGGATGTGAAGACATTCTTTCCACTTTCATAAGCGAAAATGGATGATATTTTATTGAAAACCCAAGAAAATTTAATTAAAGAAAGTCAGTCCCAGGGAAGATGGATCCAAATTTTAGTGAAAAATGGAAAATATAACTTAAAAGGTAACTAAATTCCACATACAACTATTAATGAACAACTATCAATCATGGTTATTATTTATCCCTCTAAGCATAACCATATTTAAAACTTTTAATTTTTAGTAAGGTAATCATTTTTTGGAATGTAATTTATCCATTTTTATTGAAGATAAAATTGTATGATAATAAATTATTTGCAAATTCTGGTTGAAAATTATAAATCAATATGATTATATTAATTTTATTAAAGAGGTGAATATAATTTTCAAAATATTATAATTATAATGTACATAAAATAAATACATTAAAATATAAATTATATTCTAAAATGTCGAATATTTTTTTTGTAAAATAGAAGCATTATTTTTATATTTATTGAGTATCATATTATATATTATTATTCTCAAAAAAATGATTAATGTATTTATAATTCATAATTTCTTAAATGGCCATTTATTTGTAATAAATATTGATTTACACTAATAACATAAAAACAAAGATTTTAATATTTAAATAATTATTATTAACTATATAATATTATGATGTGGTTAAAAATTATTTTAATTTTTAAAAACTAACATTTCAAAATATTAATGATTTACATTAAAATAAGTTCATAAAAATACGTGGAAAAAATATTTTTATAGGAAATGACCCTTTAAATATTAAGTATTATTTTAAATTTTCATATATTTATTAATTTGTAAAAATTTGTAAATATTCAATTTTTAAATTAAATTTTAATAATACATATTCATTTATTAACTTGATACAATATTGTTGAACTAGTATTAAAATAGGCCATAATTTCACAATTTTATAATAATTTTTTTGAACCACTTATTCATTAACTATCATACATTGGTAATTATCAATGTTCATAAACATTATTTCTTCTTTAAAGGGTTTGGTGTTTCAGGTGGAGAATTATTTAAAAAACATATTTTCATAAAGAAGAACATTTCACTACTACTTCAGCTTTTATATTGCCACTATTTCCCAACACAAAGGTTCTTTCGATTATACAGAAACAAAAATCTCCTTCCCTCTAACCTATCACTACCATGAATCATTGAATTCATGATAAACCCCACATTCCACACTCAAGAGAACTTTACTCATAGTAAGTGAGACTCACACCATAAATAGTCAATATTACCATCGTATGTTAGCCACAATAATATCCAATTTTGAGAAGACAACATGATCCAAAAACTATATTTCTAAGAGATAACTCCATATAAAAGGTAATATATCACCTCCATCAACATGAGAACCCTCATTACTATTAAGTGGTAAGCCAATGGTTACCCCATCGAATGATGCTTAACATAATGTCACAGATAAGCATATGAATACAATACTAATAATGTTTTTCTTGTTTCATCTAATGGTAAACAAGTCAAGAACCCTAGTTCGTCCATATCCCAAAAATATCAGAAGATCCTCTTGGAGGAAGGGCTCTAGAAGTAAAAACGGGGTTCCTCCAGATCTAGGTTCTAATGAATTTTATATTTTTGAGCTGTTAGGATATTGAAAACCCTGAAACTTTTATTATTCATAAAAGATTTTATAATTATCATCATCCTGTGATATTTTACATTAATAAAACTAATGTAAAATTCCCTTAAAAAATAATACATCTTTTCTCAAATGGTTTTAAATTATTAGGGGCTTGAAAAGAGTGTGTTTATGTTGAAAACCATTGTTTTTTATCACTCCTCACTTAAAAATGTAAATATTTTCCTTGTTTCATAGAAGATGTTTACCTTTGACATTTAGTTTGACCATTCACACATTTTTTGTTCTATGTTATATGATAAAAACAGATACCAAGATAGAAGGCTCGTTTGGAATAAGCTATCATTCTTTTCAGATATTATACATGATCCTTGGTTTGTGATTGGTGACATAAATGGAATCCTCACCTCAAGTGAGAATATGGTCCTAAATCACTCATTTATATCATCAAGAGATCTCAAAACATCGATCGTGGATAGTAATCTTATAGAAATCATCATTACTGGTTCCATGTTCACTTGGTATTGAATGAAATACAATAGGGATGCTTCTAGTAAATTATAACAATCACTCACAAATTAATATTAATTTATAAATTGGACCTCCATCTATCACATAACCCTTCCTAGGGTGACCTCTAATCATAATCCCATCCTTTTTAGTAACTAAACATGAAACATACTCTACCTTTCATATTCAATAATGCATGACATTCTGGTCCTGAGTGTTCTACAATTATCAAAAAATATTTATGTCTGTGAAACATCACAATTACTATTTTTCTTGTATTACCAATTATAAAGATTACAAATAGTGTAATAATGTTTATTGTCTTTCTAAATCTAAAGAATTGACATTGACATTGACTCTCTTGAAAATTAACATATCAATCTTCAAAACATAACACTAGTTTTTAATTCACTACTGATACTCAAAATTAAATTAATACATATATGATACGTAATAATTTTCTTTTTGTTAAGGATTACATGTGTAAAAATGTTTTCAATACAAAATGTCTCTAAAATGGTGATATGAACACTAAATTATATAATTCATTTCAAATAATCAGGAATGTTAATTTACATATCACTTTTCTTATAGACGGAGAACCTCATTGACACTAAGGATGGTATTTCAATTCATGTTGTCTCTTATGTTGAACATATATTCAATGGTCCTGATATCAACAAATATCATTTATATATTTTCATTCCAGTTTTGGTAATTAAGAGAGATAACTCATATATTTTAAGCATTCCTCTTACCACTAAAATCCAAGACACGATATATAGTCTTAATCCAGATTGTGCTCCAGGTCCCTATGGTTTCAATAATAGATTCTATCAGTAATTATAGGAAGTCATCCAATATGATGTTTTATAATTTTTTAAAACCATTTTTCACATGTTTAGAATCCCCATGTATTTATTATAATGTTTCATTCATTAATTACCAAATAGAAAAATACAATAGATATTCATCTCTTCAGACCTATATTGCTCATTAATTCTTTTTAAAAAAGTAACACCAAACTCCATGAAAATATACTAACTGATATATGAAGTAGAATTTTTTCCAAGAATCAATTTGTCTTCATCAAGGGCAGGTCATTACATGATTTTATATGTTTTTTATCCAAATTTACTAGCACCTTAAATAGATCCACCAAGGGGTGCCATATTTACAGTAAACATGATATTATGAAGGCCTTTGAAACCATTTAATGGAGTTTTATCTTCAAAGTGCTTAAATATTTTGGTTTCAATGACTTTTTCATTACTATAATAAAGACTCTTATAAAATTGGAAACTATGTCCATCCTCATCAATGGTTTCCTTTTGGGTTATATTAGATTTACAAAGGGAGTTAGGAAAAGTTATCCCATCTCTTCCATCATTTTTTCAATTGTTGAAAATAACCTTAGTATATTTCATTCTCACATTGTCGATTAGAACAAGCATAAACCTACTAATGATTCTATAAACTAAAATATTCCCATTCATATCTTCTAATCTAATAATGTTATCATGTTATTACAGGGTGATAAAAAAGTACATTCAATGTCTCAAAAAGTCCATTTCTCATAATGATTAAATCTCTGTCCAAAACATTAGTTTGAACAAATCCTTGGTTTTTGTTGGAATTGTTTTCCCTTAGCTAGAGAAAATGTCATTATCAATCTTCTAGATATCAAAGAAGGTTACTTCCACTTCATTTATCTTGGAGTTCCTATTTTTTGGGGAAGAAAATAATTTTGTATCTTTTTCAATACTATAGACCAAATTCTCAATCATCTCTCTTCTTGGAATGAAAATCCCTATCAATGGTTAGGAGAATATTCCAGGTTAAATTAAAAATTATCTCCAAAATGGTCTACTCGTTGATAGTCTAAAAATGGCCTGGTGGTCTCCTCAAAAAAATAAATGTATACATTATGAATTTTATAGACTAGATGAACACATGAAGGTAAACTTGTGACCACACCTTGGAATACATATTGTAAGCCTTTGGATAAATGAAACCTTATAATTAAAAACCATAATATAGTCAATGATTCCTTACAATATAGACTCACTAATAACCTCCTTCAAAATGACTCAGACTCCACTGACTTTCTCAAAAAAATGATTCCTTGATAAGGTAAACAAAGGCCTTTTGAACAATATTAGCTCTTATATTTTCTAATCCCTCAAATAGTTCTTTGAAAATAACATTATTAACTTGGTATGGATGTTTAAAAATGACTCTTCTTTGAATTTTTTGTTGGAAAACTAGATTGGTACCCCTTTAATATATATGATTCCTAGAGATAATATACAAGATAACACTAATTTTAATATTAGGGAAGGGTTAAATTATCAAACATATAACCTTTCAGATAACAATACTCATGTCATTTACAGTTATCCATATTAAAAATTTTATGACTTCATTATTAGTGAACCAGCTAATAATGGTGCTCTTGAGTCATTTTTTTAAAATAAAATTTTCTAAATTTAGATAAAGTTTTCTTTTTGTTCGTTTTATTTGATAACCATGTACTAATCCCTTGAGGTTTACTCATTTTTGGTGTATTTATAATCATAGAGTCCTCATTATTGTTTGTATTAAATATTTTTCTATTCAACTTTACTCAAAATGTAACTTATGTAACCAACATAGAAAATATATTAAACATATTTTCTTATCTTCTGGTACATATTATACTATTTGGAACTATATTTTAGACAATTTTTATTTTAGATGGATTCTTCTTGACTCCCTCATCCAGTAACCGAAGTGATGTATGGAAATTGAATCCTCTTAGAAAGTCAAAAATCTTATCTTAGATGATATTATTGAGTTTCTACATTTGATCTGGTATGATAAAAATTATCTCATTCATTATTATTATTCAATCAATGTAAACATTGATTAGATGCAGATATTCATATTTATTCTAGAAGCAGCCTTATTTTTGAAGGCTTATTGTCACAACTCGATCCCAAACATTGAGATTCATTGATGTCGTCAGATTGATAGAATATACCATCATCCTAAGAATACATTTTAAGTGTTATCTAAATCCTCATTCCAATGATGGATTAATGTGAATGTGGACAAATCATTTGAGGGAGATCATATCCCTCGTGTTGTGGGGGTATCTTTAGATACCACCTTTGGAAATGCCTCGATTGTTTCTATGGAAGATGTTGAATTTCATTATCCCTGGAAGTGGAAATGATGTGTGTGGTCTGCTGAATCAGATTACATCAAATATACACAAGAGGGGGGTGAATTGTGTTTTTTCAAAAGTCTTTGTGTAATTGTGTTCTACCTTTTAACTTTAATCAGATAAAATGATGCAGCAGAAATTTAAATAGCAGAAACATAATTTGTATAGTGGTTCGAGGAACAGAAGGCCCCTAGTCCACTCCACCAATGCTCTACTCCACAAGCTTGGTGATTTTCACTATCGGGTCCTCATTTCAACTGACCAGTTCACAACTGAGTACGTGCAGTTGACGCCTTTACAATCCAAGGCAAAACAAAGACTTCTAGTTCAAACACAAACCTACTCAGCTTAGTACAAGAAGCTGGTTACTCGGGATAAAAAGAATTTTATAAAGAACATTTCCAGTTGATCTTCACAATTGCAACAGAATGCAATTGATAGCATATGGATCGTCGTCTCTAAAAATATTGACTTTCAAGTCGAAGCAGTTTTGAGTCAATCCAGTTCTAGTAGATATAGATATATAATTCACAACTTCAGCAGTAGTAGATCCACAGTAGATATTTGATGTATCACAATTGAATCTTCTATCGAGTTCCTTCTTCTTAAATAAATAGAGCTTTGCCATTTATTTTGAATCAGTAGATCAGTGTGATTTTTGTAGTCTCTGTTTTCCACCTTTTTGAATAATAGATTGATCACCACACTTCAGTGCCTCGTGTTTTAGAGAAAACATATATAATAAAGCCAATCATATTCCATACACATTTAGATCCATAAAAGTAACCTTTTGACTCGTGATATTCAAACATTTGAATTTACAGAGCAGTCGTAACTTCCCTGAAGACTCGGCAAAAAAATCTCCTTTTAATTCGATCTTTAATCCATTAATAAAACAGCTTTGAATCAGTCAAAGTAGTATTTTAAAATTGTCTTTAAATCCGGCTTGAAATCTGCCTAATAATCTGCTTGCGGATGGTTGCATAAAAAATATCATCTTTCAAACTTTCTGACGCTAAACATAAGATTGATGATGTGGCCTCCAAATATGGGGTTGAAAACATATGGTTGAACATAAACATAGGGTTCATGTTACTTTCTTCAAACATAAGGTTGATCATAAACATTGGGTTAATCATCCATACATTTTCTTCAACTCTCAAACGTTTGGTAAAAGATCCATACTTTTATCTGATCCATACTTTTACAAGAACGTATGGTTGTTTACAAAATTAAGGTTGATGAACCATAATTTTGAGAAACAAACGTTACCTTTAGTACTTACATACGGTTCTCCTTCCATACTTTGTTGATAACCCAAACGTAAGGTTCCTTCATAACGTAAGGTTCTTCTTTCATACTTTTCTGATAACGTATGGTTGATTAACCACACTTTTCTCTTATCTCAAAAAGTATACATGTTTTTCATCCTTACGCAAAATTTATCCACGTAGGGTATGAATAGTTATTCTAGAACACGCTAAAGCAGATTCTGAATAAGTAGTGCATGAACAGTGTTTCCAGAACGCACTAAAATAGTTCTCGAATAAGTAATGTATGAACAGTGTTTCTAGAACGTGATAAATACGAATACTTTAATGATAGATTCCCTGTAATTTCAAGGGTAAAATAAATTAATTAATTCCTGAAAAATACTAAATAAAATCATTAGAAAATAATTAAGGGTATTTGTGAGCATAAAAATTATCATAAAGAGACAGAGTATTATTTTCAATAATCTCCCCCTTTAAATAACATTATTATGTATTGATGAAAACAATACTTTTCTCAAAAATCTCCCCATTTTTGATGATCACAAAACCCATAAAATAATAAGACTTAATAAATGAAATTAACTTTCAAAATTAGTTACATAAAGTTTTAGAATTTTGAGAGGATAAAATAATATTTAATTTTAACAAAATCATTTCAATAAATAAAATTTTCTCCCACTTCATGAAAATAAAATAATTTTTCTTTAGAAATAAAAGATTCTAGTTTTATCCTAATTTCTCCCTCTGAATAAAAAGAAAAAGAAAATTTCCATTTATAATAAACTACTATTAATAACATAAAATAGTTTTATGTAAAAGTAGAAATCTGTATAAATCCAAAACATTAAATATACCGGAAAGCATTCAAATAAGGTTTTTAAAATAAAATGTTGTGTTTATCGAAATTTCTCCCCCTTTTTGTGATATCAAAAAGAATGATAAATCATGGATTTTAACACATTTAATGTAGCACTGAACTGTAGGAAAATGCCATTATTAACTGTTTATCAATAATTAAATCTGGAGTACTGGCATATCAAAATAAAGACAGTAAAACAAATAGAAAGAAAGAAACATATTTTTATTTAAAATCAAAAATATATACAATTATAATAAACACATGAATCAAGGATTGGGCAAGATAGTCAATAGGTTCTATCTCGTCTGGAATGTAGACATGATTTTTGTAAACTATTCCCTGAGTCTCTTCATCATCCCATATCCAAGTTTGATAATGAGCTCTCTGTTCTCCTGAGTCATATTAATATCCTTGATTAAATTGACTTTGAAAAACTCATGCATCCTTTCCTCTTTTTCTATAAGCACTGACAGCTTCTCTGACATCTGATTTAACAATGTTCTGATTGGTAGCTCACTAGATGTCAGTTGATCCACTAAAACATTCTGATTGTCTAGAAACACTAATAATGGAGGACTGTTACATTGAAGATCTTGCACCTTTTCATTCATGTTGCTCATCGCGGCTGTGAGAGCTTGAAATCTTCAGATTAAATCAGGAGATGTACCTGATCCACTAACAACACTATTTGCAACTGATGCAAATTGTTTCTCCATATCCAATTTTAGATATGATAAATCTATCTTTATAACCATTTCGGATTTCAATTTTGAAACAGAATTTTGCCTATCCTCTTTGAACATTTCAACATCTTTCCTTGAGACTGTACTCTCCTTCAGCTTTTAAAATCTCAATTGTTCTTAGTCTAAGTTAATTCTCAGAGTGATAATCTCAGATTCCAACAGAGACATCTTTTTATACAATTCATTAACTTATTTCTTCCTTGAATAAGAGGAACCCTGTGCTTGATTATCATTCTCAGGCTCTAGATGATGCAGAATTACCAAAGGTAATGATTCAGCACCAGATTTTTCCTTCTCCTTGTCCTGAGTAGGTTGGTCCATAGATTTTTCCTCAGAGTCCTTTACAGACTCTTCCATAGAAAAATCCTCTTGAAGTACCTCTGTTGGAGTATCAGGTAGATGTTCATCACAAACATCCATATCTTTGTCTTCCACTGGAATTTCAAGTATAATATTTTCATGAGTTTCCTGAGGTCTGGCCACTTCCTCACCAGGCTGTGCCTCCTTATCTTGTTCCCGTTGAAGTGTAACTTCAACATCAGCTAAAATCTATTCATAATTCTCCCTTTGAGCTTCTTCTTGAACTTCTGATCCCTCCACTAGTGTTGTGCTTTCATTAACATCTTCTATTGTCTTATCAATAACAGCTTCTCTTACAAAAGTATAAGAAAATAAATCTTTTGTTGTTTCCAATGCAGGGGAAGTAATTTCCTCATTGACAGGTCTAGTTCTTCAAGATTGAAGTCCCTCTTGACTTCTTTCTTCCTCTGCATCTTCCACTTCAAATCGTATCCTTCTTGCTACATTGCTGACTCTTGATTCAGCTTTTCCCTCCTTGGACTTAGCAGGTTGAACCTGGGCACTCTCTGAGTCATAATTATCTCCTACTGGAAAAAGTTTTCATTTAATAGTGCTCCTAAAATATCCAATATTCCTTAAATTTCCATCATTAAACACATTACTATGATGACAGTGTACGGGGGCATCCACTAATCTCACCATGTCCTCTTTAAGCAACAACTTGGAAATGAATCGACCAAAGGGATAAAAGTTCTTCTGGGCATCACTATGACAACAATATCTTAGGTATCTAACCATATAACTAGGAAAATTGTGTTTGACATCACTGATCAAAAGATACATTATATACTTATCAGGATATAATATTTTTTTCATCTCAGACATCCTCGGTGAAATCCATGTTTGCACAAATTTGACCAAAATTTTCCGATCAGGCTCCAAATCCATGATTAAAATTTTATTTATAGTCTTAGTACCAAAAAGATACTATATTATGTCTTTGGATTTATGCACGCAATCTCCAATAATTTTCAAATCAAAATTAAAAACTCCCTCATGAGGGCAGTTGAGAATATGACCAATTTCTACTGACGAGATTGAGAAATCCATGTCCTCTATCTTAGCCGTCATACTGTCCTCAGTATCTCCCAGACTAAACTGTACAGATTTGAAGAATTATCTAAGTTCTACCTCATATAGAAATTCTGTATTTTCACTGTTGAACATCTTTTCAAGGTTCTGAAACTACAATGCTTCTTTCAACAATATATTTTTCGGAAATAACCTGTCGAGATAGATTACCTTTCCCTATAAGATTTTTCTTCCTTCAGAGCTTTGTCTCTTGGAATTTCTTGTCTCAGCTTCACTTGCTCTTTTAGTCCTTACAATCTCTACGAGAATCTCTGAAGGTTTGAAGGTTAGGGTTTCAGAGGATCGAAGATTAGGGTTCACGAGCAGAGGTGTGGTTTACGGATTCGAAATGGTTTCGATAGAAATGAAATGGTTTAGAAGATGAGAGGGTTTCTGACAACCTTGATTCCTGTGTTTGTAATAATCATTAAATATATTTAAAAATAAATAAAATAGATTACACGGGGAAAGGAAACTTATTCTATTTGAAAAACAAAAATAGCAAAATCATTTTAAGCAGAATTAAAATAAATAACTAGCATTTTAAAATAACTTTTTATTTAAAATCAAATAAACATAGATACCCCTTAATAAAATCAAACCTTGCAGTGAAAAGTGGTTTAGTAAACATATCGGCTAATTTAATTTATGTATTTATAAATTATAAAAATATATCATTTTTAGTCACATGATCTCTTAAAAAATGATGCCTTATATTAATGTGCTTAGTTCTAGAATGACTAATAGAATTTTTTGAAATATTAATTGCACTTGTATTATCACATAAAATAGGTTTATTATTAAAATTTAATCCAAATTCCATAATAGTGTTTTTCATCCACAAAACTTGTGCACAACAACTGCCAGCAGAAACATATTCTGCCTCAGCTGTTGACAGGACAACTGAATGTTGTTTCTTACATGACCAGAACACTAAAGATTTTCCTAAAAAGTGACAAGTTCATGAAGTTATTTTCCTATCTAATCTACAACTCCCAAAGTCTGAATCTGAATATTATATCAAATTGAAATAAGAAGTTTTGGGATAAATAAGAGAATGAAAAATAGTTCCTTTTAAATATATAATTTTTTTAACAGTAGTTAGATGAGATTCTTAAGGATTTGATTGAAATATTTCACAAAGACATACTGAATACATTATATCTAGCCTGCTATCAGTAAGATACAATAAAATACCAAACATACCTCTATATAACTTTTTGTCAACTGATTTTCCAGTTTCATCCAAATCATGTTTTATATTAGTACACATAGGAGTTGTATATGTCTTGCTGTTTTCATGTCCAAATTTTTTCAACAAATCAGTAATGTATTTGCTTTGATTCAAAACATTTCCAAAATCTTTTTGATAAATTTTAAGTCCAAAATATAAATTTAGTTCTCCCATCATACTCATTTCAAATTATTTTTACATTAACTTTGAAAACCCATGATAAAGGGTTTTATTAGTTGATCCAAAAACTACATCATCAACATAAATTTTAACTAATAAAATATTATCTTTCACAGTTTTATTAAAGAGTGTTGGGTCTGATATTCCAACAGAAAAATAATTTTTCAAAAGAAAAGAGCTTAATATTTCATACCAAGCTCTAGGTTCTTGTTTAAGGCCATAGAGAGCTTTAGTAAGTTTAAAAACAGAATCATGTTTTTCAGAGTTTTCTAAACTAGGAGGTTGCTCAACATATACTTCTTTCATTAAATAACCATTTAAAACGGCAGATTTAACATCCATCTGAAATAATTTAATGTTCATATGAGATGCATAGGCTAAGAGGATTCTAATGACTTCTAGTCTAGCTACAGGTGAAAATCTCTCATCATAATCTATACCTTCTTCCTAATTTTTTCTTTTATCTACTAATCTTGCTTTATTTCTAGTTATCGTGCCTTGTTCATCCTATTTATTTATAGAGACCCATTTGGTTCCTATTAATGGAAAATTCTTAGGTCTTTCCACTAATTCCCAAACATCATTTACTTTAAACTGGTTTCATTCATCTTGCATTGCTATTACCTAGATTTCATCATCTAAAGCATCTTCTATAGTCTTGGGATCTTGTTGGGATATGAAGGTAGAGAATTCCACTAGGTGTCCTAATTTTCTTCTAGTTTGAATACCAGTTTCTAAGTCACCTATCACAGTTTCTAAAGGGTAATTCTTTAGGGTTCTAGACTGTCTAGGAAATATATTTAAAGGTTATTTAGTATCATGTTCTCTTGAACTGGACTAAATTTCTTATATATCATTTTCAAAATCATTCTTTATGTTCTCAAGTCTCATGTTATCATTAGAGTCAGGTTCATCCATTTGATCTGTCCTTTTCTCAAATGGATCAGATTCATCAAATATCACATGAACTGATTCTTCATCAATCCTTGACTTTTTATTATAAACTCTATAAGATTTGGAGGTAACATAATATCCTAAGAAAATACCTTCATCAGATTTTGGATCGAACTTACCAAAATTATCTTTGGTGTTCAATATGTAAACCTTGCATCCAAAAACATTAAAGTAGTTAGCTTTAGGGTTTCTGTTATTCCAAATTTCATAGGGTGTCTTTTTCAAAAGAGGTCTAATTTAAATTCTATTCATTATATAGCAAGTTATATTTACAACTTCGTCCCAAATATATATCGGTAGGCTATATTCATTTAACATAGTTCTAGCCATTTCTTGAATTGTTCTGTTTCTTCTTTCTACAATCCCATTCTGTTGAGGTGTTCTTGGTGCAGAGAAGGTATGCTTAATACCCATGTTTGAGCAAAAGGAAATGAATTCGTGATTCTCAAATTCTCCACCATGATCATTTATCAATGAGATTATATTAAAACCTTTTTCATTTTGAACAGATTTGATGAAACATTCAAATAAAGAAAAAGCTTCATTTTTAAATTTCAAAAAGAAAATCGAAGTAAATATAGAATAATCATCAACTAATACATAAACATATAATTTACCAGCTACGTTTGCTACTCTGGAAGGTCCAAAAAAATCTATATGGATAAGTTCTAGAGGTTTAGTTGTAGCAACTTTATTAACAATTTTTAATGATGATTTGTGTTGCTTGCCAAGTTGGCATGCATCACATTATCTGATTCTTTCAAATTTGAGACTAGGAAAATCAGAAACTAGATGTTTCTTTCATAATTTATGTAAAACATATACATTGCAATGTACAAGTCTCCTATGCCAGATCCAAGATTCATTCATTTTAGCAGTTAAGCAATTTACTTGTTGTTTACACAAGGATTTTGAATCCAGGGTATACACATTATCAGTTCTTGGTGCTCTAAATTTAAGCGATTTATTTTTGAAAATAGAACAACAATTGTTAAAAAAATCAACAGTATATCCATCATCACAAAGTTTAGAGATACTTGTCAGGTTGTGTTTTAATCATTGTACATAAAGTACATTGTTGATTGAGACAATTTTTGGATCTCCAACAGTTCCAGTTCCAATGATTTTTCCTTTGGCATTGTCACCAAATGTGACAAGTCCTCCTTCCTTTTGAGTGAGTGAAGAAAAATTTAATGATTTTTCCCTGATATGTCTTGAGCAACCACTATCCATGTACCATATATCATTTCTACTCTGGTGGCCTGCTACCTATAAAGACATTCAAACAAATTGCTTTGGTACCCATATTCTGTTGGGTCCAGGGGTGTTAGCTAGCAATGATCTAGGTATCTAGATTTTCTTTGTTATTTTAAAATTAGCTGAATCATATAAATCTTTTGAAACATAGGCTTTATTAATACCACAAATTTGAGGTTGTCTTAAGAAACAGTTTTTAGCTATATGTCCCTTTGTCCCAAATAAGTTACAATTTACCCTTTTAGAGCTAGGAACAAAATAATTTTTATATAGCTTAGCTTTTTCTCCTTTACTACCAATTCCATGTCTCTCCTTTTTAATGACAATTTTCCCAATAATTTCATTTAATGAATTCTCTCCTTTTGTAAAAACCAATGGATCTTGTTTGTAAGATTCTACTTCATCCTATAGTGTTTTTATTCTTGATTCATAATTAATATACTTAGTGTTAATAGAAATGTATTTATCAGTTAATTCCTTATGTTGTTTCAGCATTATATCTGAAATAGATTTCTGTATCTTTTTTAGTGACTTATGTTTCTTAAATAGCGAGTCATATCATTCTTCAAGCATATTGCAGTAGGCTTCAAGTTTTTCATTTGTGTAGCTTGATTCAGAATTTGATTCATTATTTGAGTTAGAGGAGTAATATGAGTGTATCTCATCGGTTTTTGCCATGAAACACAAGCTTTCTTTTAGATTGACTTCTTCTCTCTCTGATCTTGATCCATGTGAGCTACTGGAGTCTTTAAATACACTCTAAATGGATTTCATAGCTTTCTGGTCTTTCTTCTCATAGTTATTTCTTTTAAAGCATTTTTTCTTCTTTGCATATTTTAATTGTGGGCAATCCAGTCTAATATGCCCCATCTTCTTGTATGCATAGCATCTTATTTCCTTATCATCTCTCATAAATAAATTTTTAAGCCTCTTTTCTTGCTATAGAATTTTCTAAATTTTCTGGCTAGCTGAGCAGTTCTTCATCTGAGTTTGATGAGTCAGAGCTCTCTGATTTAGCTTTCACTTCTCTATTCTTCATCTTTCTATTCTTTTGTTGTGAAGTTACCTTCAAAGAATTATCTTCTCTTTTGATAAGAACTTTATGTTCATTAGCTTCATCTTCCATCTCAACTTCATTCATCATTAATCTTCCAATCAGTTCTCTCACGGTTAAGTCTTTGATAGGTGTTAACTGTCTAATTGCTACAGCGATTCCATTCTATTTTGTAGGCAGTACTCTCAACACTTTTAAGGATTGACTAGCTTGCTTAATGGGATCTACCAAGGTAGTTATGTTATTGAAAATCTCTATCAATCTTCCATTCATTTGAGTAATACTCTCACCTTCAACCATTCTGAATGTATCAAATTTAAGCTTATCAGTGGAATATCTCATTTCCCTAATATTTTTAGTTCCTTCATAAGCAACATCAATTGTTTTCCACATTTCATATACTGTTGGGCATTGAGATACTCTGTTAAACTCATCAGGTCCTAGACCACATATAATTTCATTCATTACCTTCGAATTCATATCATATTCTACTTCAGTAGCTGCACTCCATGTTTCAAGTTTTTTTGGTATTTCATATGGAGTTATAATTATAGAATAGGCTCTGTATCCATGATTTTTCAGATAGATGATCATCTAAGACTTACAGCATCCATAGTTTTCTCCATTGATGTATGGTGCTCTAACCATAGACATTCCCTCTCTTGTATCAGTCATCTTGATCTATGTATAATCACTTCTAGCTTGTTAAATCTTTTTCAGAAACCTCATCCTTCGATACCAATTATTGGATCAGAATACACCAAATATACAAAAGAGGGGGGGGGGGGTGAATTGT
The DNA here is from genome assembly GCA_963277665.1 of Viscum album. Taxonomy (NCBI): domain Eukaryota; kingdom Viridiplantae; phylum Streptophyta; class Magnoliopsida; order Santalales; family Viscaceae; genus Viscum; species Viscum album. The sequence continues at coordinate 2,141,745,647 of OY728165.1, read as the reverse complement.
GTCTTTTCAAAAATATTTGTGTGATTGTGTTCTACCTTTTAACATTAATCAGATAAAATGATGCAGCGGAAATTTAAATGTCAGAAACACAAGATGTATAGTGGTTCGGGGAACAGAGGGCCCCTAGTCCACTCCACCAACGCTATACTCCATGAGCTTTGTGATTTTCACTATCTGGTCCTTGTTTCAATATACTGGTTCACAACTGAGTATCGGCAGTTGACACCTTTACAATCCAAGGAAAAACAAAGCCTTCTGGTTCAAACATGAACCTACTCATCTTAGTACGAGAAGCTGGTTACTCAGGATAAATAGGATTTCAGAAAGAACTTTTCCAGTTGATCTTCAGAATAGCAACAGAATGAAATTGACAGCAGATGGATCGTTGTCTCTAAAAATATTGATTTTCAAGTCGAAGCAGTTTAGAGTTGATCCAGTTGCAGTAGATATAGAGATATAATTCCCAACTTCAGTAGTAGTAGATCCACAGTATATATTTGATGTAGAATTATGGAATCTTCTATCGAGTTTTTTATTCTTAAATAAATAGAGGTTTGGCGCTCCTTTTGAATCAGCAGATCGGTGTGATTTTTGCAGTCTCTGTTTTCCACCTTTTTGAATAATAGATTGATCACCACACTCATGTGCCTGGTGTTTCAGAAAAAACATATATAATAAATCCGATCATATTCCCATCACATTTATATCCATAATAGTCACCTTTTTACTCTTTATATTCAATCATTTTAATTTAAAGAGCAGTCATAACTTCCCTGAAGACTCGGCATATAAAGCTCCTTTTAATTCAATATTTAATCCATTGATAAAATGGCTATGAATTGGTCAAAGTCATATTTTAAAATCGACATTAAATTCGGCTTGAAATCCGCCTAACAATCATCTTACTGACTATTGCATAAAAAATATCGTCTTTTAAACTTTCTGACGTGAAATGTAAGATTGATGAAGTGGCATCCAAACATAGGGTTGACAACGTAAGGATGAACATAAACACAGGGTTCAAGTTAATTTCTTCAAATGTAAGTTTGATCATATACGTAGGGTTGATCATCCATACTTTTTCTTCAACTCTCAAATGTATGGTAAAAGATCCATACTTTTACTTGATCTATACATTTTCAAGAACTTATGGTTGTTTACAAAAGTAAGGTTGATGAACCATACTTTTGAGAAACAAATGTAATGTTTAGTACTTACATACTGTTCTCCTTCCATACATTGTTGATAACCCAAACGTAAGGTTCCTTCCTAACGTAAGGTTCTTCTTCCATACTTTGCTGATAACGTATGGTTGATTAACCATACTTTTCTCTTATCTCAAAAAGTATACATTCTTTTCATCCTTACTCTACGTTTATCCATGTAGGGTATGAACAGTGGTTCTAGAACATGCTAAAGCAGATTCCGAATAAGTAGCGCATGAACAGTGTTTCCAGAATGCGCTAAAACAGTTCCCGAATAAGTAAGGTATGACCAGTGTTTCCAGAATGAGCTAAATACGAATACTTTAATGATAAATTCCCGTCATTTCAGGAGTAAAATATATTAATAAATTCCTGCAAAATACTAAATAAAATCATTAGAAAAAAATTAAGGGTATTTGTGAGCATCAAAATTATCATAAAGAGATAGAGTATTATTTTCAATAATCTCCCCCTTTAAATAACATTATTGTGTATTGTTGAAAATAATACATTTCTCAACATGGTCCACGTTGTATCCTTTTCTAAGAAGTAGTGCTGGAAAAAAATTTGGATTGAATGGGATTTGACCACTATTGTGCAAGCCATTTGGAATAGAGTGTTGAATCCTTCGTGTTTTCTTACAACTCTATAGATAAACTATATCCATTCACTCCTTGAGATCAATTACATTGTCACTCATTCCTTCCATAAAGCCAATACGGTGGTAGATGGTCTTATAAATAAGGGATTTAACATTGACATAACCTGGTCGATTGTCCTTACTAATTATCTTCTTCTGATTTATCGTAATGATTGTAAAAATATTCTGTTACATTGACTTTTGTAATCCACACATCATTTAATATAATAATTTTTTTATTATCTTTTGTCCAACGTTTCTCCACTAAGAAAAACACCATGTGCAAAATCTCTAGAACAATGTGAATTTCATCCCAAAAAGTGATGTTGAGAAGTAAAAAATAAATTTTAATATCCTATAAGTACAAAATTTTCCACATAATCAAAACCTCTCACTTATTCATTTAATTCAATATATAGACCAAATCAGGAAATAGTAAATAAGCTAAAACAAGGGGGTGCTGAACTAAAAAAGTGACTCAAAAATGAGAATCAACACATTTAAAATCCAAAAATCTCTATTTTATAATCCATTGATAAAATTAATAAACACCATCACCTCACTATGAGTAAAATAGACACCATGGAAGGTACCAACACAAAAAAGATGAAATCTACTGGAGCAAACTCTCTTCAGACATCCTCACAACTCAACAATCACTTCCGGGATATTAACAATTTAATAGAACAATGTACCATTATAGGGAAATAAATTCATTTTTTGTAATCTATGGAATGTGGATGGGTTTTTTTGGGTTCAAAAATAGTTCCATAGTTATGTTAGGGATTGAAATAGAGTCGATAACCATCAAATCTAGCGGTATGGGAATCAGTAGTGAACAACCAAGAGAGAGTGAATATGTAAATCAAAATTGGAATAAGTAAGGAGTAAATGTACTATGTGGGAGATAATACATTAATTAATTATCATAATAATACCTCAATCATAGTGGGTAATAATATTATTATCCCTATAACCTTATTTATTAAATTAAATATTTCTAATGATTGGGTTAATTAACACTTTGGTATCAATAGTTATTTGTGTTTATCTCATAATATAAATTTATAGAGGTCTATATTGGACCCTTGATGATAACATTGGTTTGTTTAATATATCATTTAACCTATATATATGGGGATTTTAATATTTAACTAAGATTTTGATAATTTATATTTATGTTAAAAATTATTATTTTTAATAAATAGTATTTTTCAAATATTGATTTAGGACTTCATGAGAATTTTCTTGAACATATATTTTTTAAGAAAAATAATTTTACCTCAATATTGTTTCCTAGAAAATATACTTTTCCTTCCAAACTATTTTCATAATCAAACATGATTTTCATTTTTTGGATTCTTTGTTTTAGTAATTTCTCTTTCAGTTTATTTAATACCTTATCCCCCAAGGAAATTATTGGAATATATGTGATCAATTATTATTCTATTCGATATAATATCATTCTTCATTTCATTAATTTCTCGAAAGGATTATCTGTCTAAACTTGTAGTTGATATTTATTTACAAATTTATATAAATATGACATTTTTCTTCTCTTGGCCTCCATATTTCCCTATATGAAATTTTGATATATATTTTAAAAGTATATTTATTAATTTTATATTTTTATTTATCATTTATGCCCTATTTTAGTGAGAATAATTATTTCAATAATTTTTACATCAAAAAAATTGAGATTCATATGCCGAAACACCATCATTGTTGACACATACTAAACTATCTTCAACTCCTTTTCCAATTGATTGTATTTGTCTTTTCAAAGATATAAATTAATATTTATACCTTCATGTTGACTGAATTTTCTATAGATAATTTTTATTTTTGATAACCTTAATGTCATGGAAGGAACCCGGCTCCAGTATCCCAGAATAGATTATTAAATAATTACATTACAATAAGATACCATTTATAACATCATAATGGAAAAAATACTATATTTCTCTAGGTAATCTGGATACAAACTTGAGTAATTCATTTAATTTGGAAAAAAATTATAACATATTGTGATTAAGTACTATTCATACAAGAACCATTCAAATATTCCTTCTTCATATAATTGAGAAAGAAGAAATATATATTTAGGCTCAATTTTTTAGTAAGGGTTACATATAGTAAAAGATATCTTCACTGAATAAGGCATAATAATTATGGAAAGATAAATAATTAAACACAAATTCTTGTTAATTATTAACATGAGTATTAAATAAATCCATGGATAACAAGAATACATTATCTAATAGATAATGGAAATACAATTCTCAATGAGGGAAATAAAAAATATTGATTTCATGATATCAAACATCCTGACATCTATCTCATCAATAACATTATCCAATAATATTTCCAACTATTGGTAAATACCCATTTAATTATATCCTACTAGTTTGTAACATTAGAATTGTAAATCCACTAAGGGGTATATAATTCTAAGAAACATAGTCCAGTGCATGTCCAATGAATTCATCATATATCAAATAATAGGTTTGTTACATAAACAATATGACTTATCAAAAAATAGTATAATTGATTAAATATTACATATTATCAATTTTTTACTATTAAATAAAATTAATTTCAAAAAATTAAATTGTAGGTATAAAATCCACAAATTTTATATAATAATTATATCATATAAACCATATGTATATACTTATTTAGTGTATTTATCATGTCTAATGATCAATAGAATGTGATTGTTTCAATAAAAGGTTAATAACCTCATAATTAATTAGGAAATTGAATTTTAGTACATTCCCTTGTCATATTGTTCATCAATCTAATATTTTTAGAATAAGGGTGGTAATATTATAAAATCATTCATTATTAGTGTATAAAAAATAAATGTTTTTTTCATCAATAAATAGAAAACCCATAAATAATATGACTAAAAATTAGTAGGAAAAAAGATTTTAAATATAAAATTAACTTAAAAATATAGATAATTTCATAATATTAGGTAAAACACATTTGATCATAAGATTTTCTAATTTTAATGGATTCTTCCATTATATGAGTGGTCATAATGGCGTGAAAATTATGTACATGCTTAGTATATTAAAAAAATTATTTATTTCACATTTTGTCTGAAATTCCAATATGTTCCTTATATAGAAGAAATTAGGGAGATTCCATTTAAAAAATAAAAAGTAAAACATGGTTCATATTTTATTTACTAAATCATTTCATATTATTTTAAACATTCACTAAATCATTTTTAGAATGCATCGATATTATATAAAACTGATTTTTGATAGAAAATATAACTAAATTTATATTTTCATAAAGGCATTTTATCAGTGATTTTAATTTAAAATTATTGGAAATTTTTACTCTTACCTGAAAATATAATGAATATCCAGAGGAGAGGATGATAATAGGGTTTTATAATAGAATGATAAAATATTTCATTTAGTGTTAATTCAAACATAAACAATATATATTAAATTTTTATTATGAAATAAGCCATTCCATTAATATTAACATTGATATTACAATTGATCGAAGAAACTATTATGTGTTTAGAAGGTTGATTCACATAGAAAAGATTAAATGTATTTTAAAATTATAAAAATTCATTACACACAATACATTATAATTTCAAATACAATGATTATGTAATATAACCCAATGCTATGAAATTGATTTATGAAAATTATAACTACTTGGAAAATTCCATGTTAAATACCCTCATATGAAATAAATAAAATAGAAACACAAAATACCTTTAATTATGAAAGATTCACTAAATTACTAATATATCCGGTATTATTTACTCAATCTAAATTTCATTAGGTACATAATTTTAAAATATGCCTCAGTATAAAGAAATTAATATGATGTCCCTTTCCGTACTTTTCCCTATAGTTTATTACAACATAAAAAATGTATAATGATTTTAAATATTATCTTATATTATAAAATAACAATATTACTATTTATATTATCATACATGGTCTTGTTATATAATGTTATCACAAGTTTACTAATAATATTTCACTATTTCCATTGTTTTGGTTGTTAATTAGCTTGTTTACTCTTGAATGTTTTCCATGGATGTTTTGATTATTGTGTGTATGATATATATCAATCATCTGTAGAATGATATTAGAGATATAAACATCATATTTATTCGAAGGATATATTTTTGAAATGATTCATGAATGTTATCCATGAAAAATATAACTCATCACTTCTTGGAGATGTTCGGTCATTCCTAAGTATGGGTGAAAATATGTTTCTCTTAATGGGTGAAATGGTTAAGAATAGGATGGTGTATCAATTTTATATAATTTAGATCATGTCACATTTAGCACATATATTCACTATTTCTATCATTATTGTAATGGCCCGGACCTCTCCGGTCCATTACTTTGTGGAATTGTGGTGTTGGAGGTGTTCCGGGTGGACAAGGTGACATATCCCCTAGCTGCTGCCTACCGGTAGCTCGGTCTACCGGTAGCTGCTGATTACCGGTAGCTCGGTCTACCGGTAGCTGCTGATTACCGGTAGATCGGTCTACCGGTAGCTGCTGATTACCGGTAGCTCGGTCTACCGGTAGCTGCTGATTACCGGTAGCTCGGTCTACCGGTAGCTGCTGATTACCGGTAGCTCGGTCTACCGGTAGCTGCTGATTACCAGTAGCTCGGTCTACCGGTAGCTGCTGATTACCGGTAGCTCGGTCTACCGGTAGCCGCATCCTACCGATAGCTGGGTTTACCGGTAGCCACGGCATACTGATAGCTCGGTAGACTTGTAGCCGCAGTCCAGCAGTAGCTCGGCTAACACTTTGCCAAATTTCTAGTTCTGTGAACAGTGTTTCCAGCTTCGCAAATTTGACGTTTTCTTTGACGTAAAATACTTTTAAAACCTTATTTTAAGGACTTTAAGGCCGATTCAAAGGCCATAAATCCTATATTAATTATTCCTAAGGCCAGGATGTATTTTTTTACTTGGTCAAACCGCGTGGGTTAATGCGATCCGTTTTTAATGGAGAATAAACCGGATCTTAAGCTGTCGCCTCTATAATTTTTTTTAAAAGGAACGAGATATCATTATTCATTGTTCTTCCTCCTGGTTCTCATCTACGAGACGCTTGAACCTTGCAATCATTCTCGTAGGAGTTTCACAATCAAACGTTACTCAGATCAGTTCCGCTCTGTTGATGCAACCAAGTTGTGTCGATCGTTCTTCGATATAAGGTATGGTTTATCATCGTTCCTTTGGGGATCACCTTCTCTTGTTCCTCCTTCCATATTAGCATGTAATCTCCATGGTTCTAATGGGTTTTCTTGGGGTTGGTTTGTACTGTCATACCGTGGCATCCTCTGGTGGATGCAGCTATCGTGAGGAGAAGAGGACTGTGACCCGTTGTGTGGATAAAGGACGTCAAGAACTCTTCGAGGTAGGGGATTCATGGCTCCTCTAATTGTATATGTGCAATCGTAGAATTAGCATGATTTATCTCTTTGGATCACAATGAAATTGACCTAATTAAATACTTGAACCGGATTAAAAGAATTGGTTGATCGCATGCTGTTGCTTTATACCGTGATAACGGTTTGCCTCATGTTTTCCTAGATATTGTGATATTTATGTTTTCTTTGATTTGTTGTTCGTTCATGATACAAATTGATAATGAACGTAAAGCCAGAATTAATTGTTAATTAATTGGTTAAAGATAAAGAGGCATGTAAATTAATCTGGTTATTGCCGTTGTTGTAGTTGTTCTAATTTGAGGATAATCAAATTAGGGAAGTAAGCATGGTTATTTAAATTGTGATAGCTTACTGATTAGGTATCCATGATTGGAACCTATGAATAACAAGTCTGTTAATTCAATATGGATTAGAGAACAGATTATGTGGGAATTTCTAAAAGGGTTCTGAGTTACCGTCTGGTTTGTTAAAGGGCCGAGAGCCCACTTTGTGATGTTTGTTTTCCTGCTGCTTGTGCTGTGATGTGAGCCTGGATGGCTGTTGTGATATGTGGAGGCATGGAGACTTGTGGTTGTGGCAGCGGATGACGCCTAGTGTGGCGAGATGCATCGGTTTATGCATATGGGTGTCAGGGAGGACACCAAGGGTGATGGTATGAGATGAATGTGATGGTTTGATATTGGTGGTTTGGTTTGGTTGCTTATCTGCTTTACTTTTCCCCACTGCTCAAGGCAGCTGGTCTTGCTTACCCTCTTTCCGAAGGAGGCGAAGACACGCGGGGTATGCCACATGCTTTCCGTGTTTAGCCTCTCGATGGAGGATGGGTCTATGCTCTTTCTATAGGCGGCAAAGACTCGATGGGTAGTATATCTACTCACCGTGTTGAGCCTCCTTTGTGTTTAGAAGCATAGGATGTTTTTCTAGAATGCCTGGGAATGTGGAAAAGTAATTCTGTAATGAATGTTTGATTAAATGGTGAAAATCCACGGGGATGGAGATGCTGGAATTTAAAGGTGATGTGAATCTTAAAAAGGAGCAGTTGTTTTTGAAAGTGATGCCATTTCAGTTTAATGTCAAATTCTTCATTCTTAATGAATGTTTAAAGAATTAATTAATGTACAGTGGAACTGGTAAATGAGAATGGAGTAATCTAATAAAGCTCTTCATTGTTTGTGTGCTTATAGGATACCTAGTCTTAGAAGTAGCAGCCTGGAGTCTGAGAGACGTTAGCTGCAGTTGTATCTAAGTCTAGGTAATGCCCATAGTGTGGAGGTGAGTTACTTATATATTCTGTACTTTTTGTGTTTCTATACTCTACTCCACCCTGTCGGTAAGGGCAACTGACACCCCGGGGATTCTGAGCCCTGGGGGGGTGTTTTCCCCAACATTCTGATGGGAGGTTGAATGGATGACTACCCCCTTTGGCCTCGCTCTCTTCTCTTGGTAGATCCTTGTGCTGGTAGGCACAGTGGTTAGTTTTACCCATATATGTGTGTAGAGGGCTGTAATGGCTTGTGGTTATTTCACACACATATACTCTGGATATAGTATCCTATGGAATACTATAGGTGTAACGTGTATAGGCTGTGATGGCTTGAGGATCCTTACTCGGTGTATGGGCTGTGATGGCTTGAGGAATAATACTCGACGTATGATACACGTTATACGAGCTATGGTGGCTCCCGAAAACTACCTGGTTACTTTGGTTGTGAGGATGGTGTGGTGCTTCGCCCAGGTGTCTGCGGGAAATCCTTCGTGGTGCATGAGGTGCAGATTGTGGAGCTTAGCCCAGGTGTCTGCAGGCAAGCCTTTGGAGAGAGATGCACAGGACGTATGTTGTTGGGGAAAAGCGGCAAACCAGTGGGGAAGTAGTAGCGGGGTACCCTTGATATTATTTACTATATTCTATATTCTTGTATGCGTTACTTGGTGAGAGTAGCCATGGTGAGGTTGGGAACATAGTATACCTGTTTAGATAACGAGTTAGTTTCACTTGTTGTTCCCTGGGCTTTAGCATGCTTTCTTTACTTTATCACGAGAGTCTTGGGGAGGATCCTACTGAGTATACTGTTATACTCACCCTATGTACAAATAAACTGTTTTTCAGGTCACTTGGAGCAGGTTGGGGATCAAGCTGGTTACTACTAGCTTGCAGTTGGAGGAGGAGCTGTTCGGGCTTGTGGTCGCTGCCGTTTTTCTTTCTTTTGGGTACTTTTAGTTTTCCCTTTCAGTTGTAGTAATTTTGCATGACATTTCATATATGTACTTGGTTTCCTTTTTATATTTCAGTTCTGAGTTGGAGTTGATTGGATTCTATTCTATCTCTCTCTTCTGCTTGTGTTCTCTTAGAGGGTAATGCCTCCCATTTGTACGTTATTATACCCTCGGTGCTAGTCGCCAACCTGGGGCCTACTGGAGGTGGGACTCGGGGGTCATTATCTCCCTTTTCACATTGCCGGTCCAGGAGGGGTACACTTTGTGGGGAGGGGGTCGTGACAGAGTGGTATCAGAGCTCTGGTTGAGGGATAGGATGGAGTTTGGAGTTAGGCACAGCTGAGGATGCATGGGATGGTAGGGTAACGGTGTCATTCATGTATATAAAGTGGGGTAAACACTGGAGACCGGCAGAGACATAGGCGTTCAGGGCCCCCTATGATCTGTTGCACGGACCTTTATGTTTACGATGGCTACTAAACAAAGTGATACTGGTTGCAGGGTAGAGACCTAGGAAAGGATCATGCATCATTATTCTTTGCGTCTGTGTTTGAATGGGTAGACCTTGGGATAGGTAACCAAAAATTAATAAAACAGATTAATTAATTAATTAATGTTGATTCTTCCATATTCCAGGCTTAGGAGCTCTAACAGTTGTTATTTTACAGGTATGGCTCCAGGTCGACGTCCTCGTCAGGTTTGCGCCGAAGGTGCCCAGCAGGCTGTTCCAGCAGATCGCTGCCGGGTAGAGGTTGACGACGATGACACTTGGAGGAAGACACTCCGAGAGTTTCAGTGCCAGAGTCTACAGAAGTATGAGGGCTCCGTTTCAGATGCAGTCACAGAAGACTGGTTGGAGGAGGTCGAGATAGGCTTCAGTTCGATTCGTGCTCAGAAGGAACACTGGGTGTCCTTGGTTGTGAAGATGTTGCGTGGAGCAGCGAGACAGTGGTGGTTCTTGTTCCTCGGGGATCGTGAGGAGTCAGCGATCTCGTGGGAGGAGTTTCGAGACAGGTTTAGAGTCGAGTTTCTTTCATCGACCGCGAAGGCGTCCAGTCGCCAGGAGCTTCTTACCCTTCGACAGGGGAGCTCCAGTGTTCGAGAGTTTGGAATCCGTTTCAGGAACCTTCTACGATATGCTTCAGACCTGTTACCAGATGAGGAGGCCAGGGCGAGGCATTTCGAGGAGGCTTTGCGTCCAGAGATCCAGCGCCAGGTCACCCCATTTATGCTGAAGACATATCTTGAGGTGCTGGCGAGGGCAGAGGTTGTTGAGAGGACTTTGACCAGGACTGAATCGTCACGAGAGGGGAGTCGTCATGATTCCTCACGAAGCAGAGCTGTGGTCCGGGGTTCCCGATTTTCAGGGCAGAAGAGTTTCCGTTCACCTGGGGGTAGGTCCCAGCCCTTCCCATCTCGTTTCTCCGGAGGTAGCAACTCTCAGGCCTATTCCAAGGGATCAGGCACTTGTTTTTATTGTGGTGGTCGTGGTCATCAGCAGCGGGAGTGCCCGACTTTTCAGAGCAGTCATCGTGCACCAGGTGCTCTACTCCAGGATCCTCCGTTGAGGCAGTTCCAGCCGAGGCAGCAGCAGCAGGTTGCACCAGCTTTAGATCACCCGAGGGTAGATGGAGCAGGCAGAGGACAACCCCATGACACTCCCGTCCTCAGAGAGCAGAGCGCGGCCGTGGTGGTGGTCGTCATCAGGCTCAGTGAGGCTGTGGAAGTGGTCGTGGTCAGCTTCATGCTCTAGCGTTGCCAGCCCCAGGCGAGCCAGACGTCGTCCGAGGTACCCTTTGCTTGTTTTCTACCTTGGTGTATGCCTTGTTTGATTCAGGAGCGACACACTCCTTTATATCCCCTACCCTTGTCCACGCTTTGGGACTTGAGGTAGAGAGGCTTCCGGTGCCCTTGGCGTTGACTACGCTAGTTGGTGGTCGAGCTAGCTTGTTTGAAGTATGTAGAAACTGTGAGCTAGTGTTGGGGCAGCACCGCTCTTGGGGATATTTCCATTGTTTTCGAATACAACCATATGATGTCATCCTCGGCATGGATTGGTTGTATTCGGTGCAGGCTATTGTGGATTGCTACAGGAGGAAGGTCGTTTTCTTTGATGAAGACGGAGAGGAAGTAGTGTTTGTTAGTGAGAGAGATCCTTGGATGAGTCATAGACGAGTTTCATCCTTATCATCCATGATGGCTGGGATGATGCTGAGTTCTTCATAGGTTCAACAGTTGGCGTTTCCTAGGGTCATAGAGGAGTACCCTGATGTCTTTCCAGAAGAGGTTGTATCCTTACCCCCTCGACGAGAGATCGAGTTTGGGATCGAGCTACAGCCAGGAGCGTCTCCTATCTCTATGTCTCCGTACAGGACGTCCCCTTCTGAGTTACGAGAGCTACGTATTCAGCTCGATGGTCTGTTGCAGTGTGGTTTTGTTCGGCCAAGTGTGTCACCGTGGGGTGCACCAGTTTTGTTTGTGAAAAAGGCTGATGGCTGTTTGCGGTTGTGCGTCGATTATCGTCGCTTAAACAAAGTGACAATGAAGAACCGCTATCCTCTCCCACGGATTGATGACCTATTCGATCAACTGAAGGGTGCATGTTGGTTTTCAAAGATCGACTTGCGGTCATGATATCATCCGATGCGTGTAAAGGATGAGGATATCCCGAAGACTGCTTTCCGCTGTCGTCATGGGAATTATGAGTTTGTTGTAATGCCATTCGGTGTGACAAATGCTCCAGCTGTTTTCATGGGGTTGATGAATGCTGTGTTCCGTGAATTCCTGGACAAGTTTTTTGTGGTTTTCATCGACGACATCCTTGTATACTCCACATCAGAAGAGGAGCATGCAGAGCATCTGCGAGCCGTTTTGGGAGTTCTTCGCCAACATCGGTTGTTTGGGAAGTTGTCCAAGTGTGAGTTCTGGGCTCGAGAAGTTCGTTTCTTGGGACATGTTGTGTCCCAACAGGGAGTAGCTGTGGATCCTTCGAAGATAGAAGTAGTGGTGTCTTGGCCAGCCCCCAAGACAGTGTCAGAGGTGCGAAGTTTCCTTGGTCTCGCAGGCTATTATAGGAGGTTTGTGGCTAATTTCTCCCGAGTTGTGAATCCTCTGATAGCATTGACCAGGAAGGATCAAGCGTTCATATGGACTGATCAGTGTCAGACAGCTTTCGAGTATCTAAAGGAGAAGTTGGTAAGTCCTCCAGTCCTTTGTCTTCCAACGGAGGGAGTCCAGTTTGATGTTTTCTGTGATGCTTCACATCTGGGGCTAGGTTGTGTTCTTATGCAACAGAGGTCCGTTGTTTCTTATGGGTCTTGACAGTTGCGTCCCCATGAACGCAACTATGCCACCCATGATCTTGAGTTGGCAGCCGTGGTGTTTGCTCTGAAGTTGTGGAGACATTACCTCATTGGTGAGCACTTTGTGGTTTTCACCGATCATAAGAGTTCGAGGTATGTTTTCTCCCAACGCGACTTGAACTTGAGGCAGCGTCGGTGGATGGAGTTCTTGCAGGAATACAACATCGAAATATCGTATACACCTGGGAAGGGAAATGTTTTTGCTGATGCACTGAGCCGAAAGTCACGTAATGATGTTGTGCGTGAATCTGGTGATTCCTGGAGAGTGATGGAAGAGCTATCATCTTTGCATCTTGATATGGGAGAAGTTGGGGGAAGAGGTTGTCTTTTCCAGATGACGGTGCAGTCATCCCTGATGCAGAAGGTGGAAGAGTCTCAGTTGGGTGATTTAGAGGTGGAAGTTTGGAGAGACAGAGTTGTTTGTGGGGAGGCCCCTGATGGTTGGTCGGAGGATGAACAACACCGAGTGTTGTATCATGGCAAGCTTTTTGTTCCCTTGGCGATGCGCGAGACGGTTCTCCGAGAGTTCCATAGTTCACCCTTGGCAGTACATCCTGGTGTGACGAAGATGTACCGATCCTTAAGGAGTCAGTTCTGGTGGCCTGGGCTGAAACGTATGGTTGCAGAGTGTGTGTCTCGATGTTTAGTCTGCCAGAAGGTGAAGGTCGAACACCGTGTTCCTGGTGGTCTTCTCCAACACATAGAGATTCCTCAGTGGAAGTGGGAGGACATCTCAATGGACTTTGTTACAGGTTTACCTCGAGCTCCGGGAGGACATGATGCTATATGGGTGGTAGTGGATCATTTAACTAAATCGGCCCACTTCATAGAAATCAAGGAGTCGAGCTCAGTGGAGGTTTTGTCGAGGCAGTATCTGGAGGAGGTGGTGAGGCTTCACGGAGTACCTAGGACGATCATTTCTGATCGAGATCCTCGTTTTACCTATAGGGTGTGGAGAGGTCTCCAACATGCTTTTGGATCTCAACAATGCCTTAGCACTGCTTTTCATCCTCAAACAGATGGTCAGACAGAGCGAACCATCCAGACTCTTGAAGACATGTTGCGCTCTTGTGTTCTTGATTTTGGAGGTTCATGGGTGAAGCACTTACCCTTGGTAGAGTTCGCTTACAATAATAGTTTTCACTCTACCATCGGTACAACGCCGTTTGAAGCCTTGTATGGCCGGCCATGCCGTTCTCCGTTGTGCTGGACTGGGGTCAGAGAGTCGGCAATTATCGGACCAGAACTAGTGCAGAATACAACAGAGATGGTTCAGGTGATTCGTGAGAGGATGAAGACAGCACAAGATCGTCAGAAATCATATGCTAATCAAAGAAGGAGACCGTTATAGTTTAATGTTGGGGATCATGTGTTTCTAAAGGTGACTCCCCATCGTGGGAAGCGAAGGTTTGGTCGTGGAAGTAAGCTTTCTCCCCGGTTTGTTGGGCCTTTCGAGGTGTTAGCTCATGTTGGATCTGTGGCGTATCGAGTAGCACTTCCCCCTCAGATGAGTCGGATACATGATGTTTTCCATGTATCGCAGCTCCGTCGTTATCTTCATGATGAATCTCATGTTATCGATTGGGGAGAGATCGATATTGACGATGATGCAACCTTCAAGGGGTGACCTGTGGAGATCCAAGACCACAAAGAGAAGGTGTTGCGTGGGCGTTCTATCCCCTTAGTTCGTGTCCTGTGGCGACACGGTGGCATGGATAAGAGTACCTGGGAGCGTGAGTCACAGATACGTACTCAGTACCCAGAGTTGTTTAATGTTTAACTCTTTCCATGAAATGATGTTTCCTCTCTGGTTAGACCTTTCATGTTTTATTTATGTACCTTTCATGTGATGTTGTGAATGAATTGTTTGGGTATGGATTGTTTGTTCCCGGATGTCAGAGTTTTGTTCCAGCTTTCGAACAACTCATGGTGGTTTTCCCGTGAGAGGTATCTTATGGGGTGGTTGTTCGGACCCCTCTTTTCTTCTGGGTTGGTTTTTAATTCTCGAGGACGAGAATGTCTTGAGAGGTATCTAATGTAATGGCACGGACCTCTCCGGTCCATTACTTTGTGGAATTGTTGTGTTGGAGGTGTTCCGGGAGGACAAGGTGACTTATCCCATAACTGATGCCTAACGGTTGCTCGGTCTACCGGTAGCTGCTGATTACCGGTAGCTCGGTCTACCGGTAGCTGCTGATTACTGGTAGCTCGGTCTACTGGTAGCTCGGTCTACCGGTAGCCGCATCCTACCGGTAGCTGGGTTTACCGGTAGCCACGACATACTGATAGCTCGGTATACTTGTAGCCGCAGTCCAGCAGTAGCTCGGCTAACACTTTGCCAAATTTCTAGTTCTGTGAACAGTGTTTCCAGCTTCGCAAATTTGACATTTTCTTTGACATAAAATACTTTTAAAACCTTATTTTAAGGACTTTAAGGCCGATTCAAAGGCCATAAATCCTATATTAATTATTCCTAAGGCCGGGATGTTTTTTTACTTGGTCAAACTGCGTGGGTTAATGCGATCCGTTTTTAATGGAGAATAAACCGGATCTTAAACTGTCGCCTCTCTAATTTTTTTTAAAGGAACGAGATATCATTCTTCGTTGTTCTTCCTCCTGGTTCTCATCTACGAGACGCTAGAACCTTGCAATCATTCTCGTAGGAGTTTCACAATCAAACGTTACTCAGATCAGTTCTGCTCTGTTGATGCAACCAAGTTGTGTCGATCGTTCTTCGATATAAGGTATGTTTTATCATCGTTCCTTCGGGGATCACCTTCTCTTGTTCCTCCTTCCATATTAGCATGTAATCTCCATGGTTCTAATGGGTTTTCTTGGGGTTGGCTTGTACTGTCGTACCGTGGCATCCTCTGGTGGATGCAGCTATCGTGAGGAGAAGAGGACTGTGACCCGTTGTGTGGATAAAGGACGTCAAGAACTCTTCGAGGTAGGGGATTCATGGCTCCTCTAATTGTATATGTGCAATCGTAGAATTAGCATGATTTATCTCTTTGGATCACAATGAAATTGACCTAATTAAATACTTGAACCGGATTAAAAGAATTGGTTGATCGCATGCTGTTGCTTTATACCATGATAACGGTTTGCCTCATGCTTTCCTAGATATAGTGATATCTATGTTTTCTTTGATTTGTTGTTCTTTCATGATAGAAATTGATAATGAACGTAAAGCCGAAATTAATTATTAATTAATTGGCTAAAGATAAAGAGGCATGTAAATTAATCTGGTTATTGCCGTTGTTGTAGTTGTTCTAATTTGAGGATAATCAAATTAGGGAAGTAAGCATGGTTATTTAAATTGTGATAGCTTACTGATTAGGTATCCATGATTGGAACCTATGAATAACAAGTCTGTTAATTCAATATGGATTAGAGAACAGATTATGTGGGAATTTCTAAAAGGGTTCTGAGTTACCCTCTTGTTTGTTAAAGGGCCGAGAGCCCACTTTGTGATGTTTGTTTTCCTGCTGCTTGTGTTGTGATGTGAGCCTGGATGGCTGTTGTGATATGTGGAGGCATGGAAACTTGTGGTTGTGGCAGCGGATGACGCCTAGTGTGGCGAGATGCATCGGTTTATGCATATGGGTGTCGGGGAGGACACCAAGGGTGATGGTATGAGATGAATGTGATGGTTTGATGTTGGTGGTTTGGTTTGGTTGCTTATCTGCTTTACTTTTCCCCACTGCTCAGGGCAGCTGGTCTTGCTTACCCTCTTTCCGAAGGAGGCGAAGACACGCGGGGTATGCCACGTGCTTTCCGTGTTTAGCCTCTCGATGGAGGATGGGTCTATGCTCTTTCTATAGGCGGCAAAGACTCGACGGGTAGTATATCTACTCACCGTGTTGAGCCTCCTTTGTGTTTAGAAGCATAGGATGTTTTTCTAGAATGCCTGGGAATGTGGAAAAGTAATTCTGTAATGAATGTTTGATTAAATGGTGAAAATCCACGGGGATGGAGATGCTGGAATTTAAAGGTGATGTGAATCTTAAAAAGGAGCAGTTGTTTTTGAAAGTGATGCCATTTCAGTTTAATGTGGAATTCTTCATTCTTAATTAATGTTTAAAGAATTAATTAATGTACAGTGGAACTGATAAATGAGAATGGAGTAATCTAATAAAGCTCTTCATTGTTTGTGTGCTTATAGGATACCTAGTCTTAGAAGTAGCAGCCTGGAGTCTGAGAGACGTTAGTTGCAGTTGTATCTAAGACTAGGTAATGCCCATAGTGTGGATGTGAGTTACTTATATATTCTGTACTTTTTGTGTTTCTATACGCTACTCCACCCTGTCGGTAAGGGCAACTGACACCCCGGGGATTCTGAGCCCTGGGGGTGTTTTCCCCAACATTCTGATGGGAGGTTGAATGGATGACTACCCCCTTTGGCCCCGCTCTCTTCTCTTGGTAGATCCTTGTGCTGGTAGGCACAGGGGTTAGTTTTACCCATATATGTGTGTAGAGGGCTGTAATGGCTTGTGGTTATTTCACACACATATACTCTGGATATAGTATACTATGGAATACTATAGGTGTAACGTGTATAGGTTGTGATGGCTTGAGGATCCTTACTCGGCGTATGGGCTGTGATGGCTTGAGGAATAATACTCGACGTATGATACACGTTATACGAGCTCTGGTGGCTCCCGGAAACTACCTGGTTACTTTGGTTGTGAGGACGGTGTGGTGCTTCACCCAGGTGTCTGTGGGAAATCCTTTGTGGTGCACGAGGTGCAGATTGTGGAGCTTAGCCCAGGTGTCTGCGGGCAAGCCTTTGGAGAGAGATGCACAAGACGTATGTCGTTGGGGCAAAGCGGAAAACCAGTGGGGAAGTAGTAGCGGGGTATCCTTGAAATTATTTACTATATGCTATATTCTTGTATGCGTTACATGGTGAGAGTAGCCATGGTGAGGTTGGGAACATAGTATACCTGTTTAGATAACGAGTTAGTTTCACTTGTTGTTCACTGTGCTTTAGCATGCTTTCTTTACTTTTGCACGAGAGTCTTGGGGAGGATCCTACTGAGTATACTGTTATACTCACCCTATGTACATATAAACTATTTTTCAGGTCACTTGGAGCAGGTTGGAGATCAAGCTGGTTACTACTAGCTTGCGGTTGGAGGAGGAGCTGTTTGGGCTTGTGGTCGCTGCTGTTTTTCTTTCTTTTGGGTACTTTTAGTTTTCCCTTTCAGTTGTAGTAATTTTGCATGACATTTCATATATGTACTTGGTTTCCTTTTTATATTTCAGTTCTGAGTTGGAGTTGATTGGATTCTATGCTATCTCTCTCTTCTTCTTGTGTTCTCTTAGAGGGTAATGCCTCCCATTTGTACGTTATTATACCCTCGGTGCTAGTCACCAACCCGGGGCCTACTGGAGGTGGGACTCGGGGGTCATTATCTCCCTTTTCACATTGCTGGCCCAGGAGGGGTACACTTTGTGGGGAGGGGGTCGTGAAAATTATTACTATCCATGTGAGTCAGTGATGGAAGAATAGTAAGTATAAAAGATGGAGAATAGTGAATACAATTACCTTAAGTTAAAATGACCTCCTTTGGGTATCTTATTCAGGAACCTTAGGGACATTATTTTACGAATCCAAGTATCTCTAGGATGTTTTATGAATTTTTTATGTGCTCTTTTAGGGATTTTCATGAAAAATATCTTCATATGTGTGGTGATGTGCGGGGAGGAGGTTCCCTATTACAATTGATTATGAGTTTTATTTTTGTAAATACTCAAAACCATTAAATAATTGGATGTCAATACCACCCCTTGTGACATAAAAAAAAACTAAATTATAGATTATATAGATGGTATGGTCGATCCACATCTCCATCATAAAAAAAATACAGTTTTAAAAAAAATTTATTTTAATATCCATTATGTTTCAAATTAACATTTTATTTTCCACCATGGTAATTAGTTTTTTAACATAATTCATTAGTTTGTTAAGAATAAAATAATATGGAAATTATAATATCATTTTGACACACTAATTTTCAATATGAGATAAATTTTAACAAATAAAAATTCTAGGTTTGTGGAAAATTAATTTTAGCAAGTACACATAAAACACACAATATACAACTTAAACATTAACCGTGATAAATAATTTTTATTAATATTCGTTTTGAAAAGAAATATAGGAAAAATTATTAACTTATATTAAATAATTTTCTCCCAAAAATGGAATTAATTTTTTCAAATTCAATTCTTCGAAGTGGGAAGCTTTAATTTAAAAAATAACCCACAAAAGTAGTCAAAATGTGGTTTCATTAAAAGTTCTTTCAAGAATGAAATATTCTTACATAAAATGTATTTTTGTTGACCATAATTATATTTAAATAACATAATATAGTTATGTATACAATCTATAAAGTGTATATCAATAATTTATTCATTGTGTTTATTTTAATTATCTATAATAGATGTACATAATAAAAAAAATAGATATAAAAAATGCCATTTTTATCATAAAAATAAACATATAAAAAACCATTATTAAAATGAGTAAAATATAATTAATTAAATTTAATAAAACTAAATAATTCTTAAAATAATATGGAATAATTTTTATAAAATAATGGGAATATTAATTTTACTAAATGAATGTTTTTCAAGAAGTGCAATTTTTGACCTTTTTAATAAAAAATCTCTATTTTTATAAAAAATCAAAAAAATAATGATCTTTTATTATTTATTTATTATTTAAAAAATGAATTAAATTTTATCAAATATAAATTCAGAAATCCTAAAAAAAATATTCACAATATATTCTAACAATGTGTAGTAAAAATTATTTTTGACGAAAATATATATTTTTTAAAAATAAATTGATATTTCATGAAAAGATTTAATATTATAAATATTTATTTTTAGAACTATATAGAATTATATAACATTATTATTTCAATTCAATTATTTCCAAGAAATTGAATAACTATTTTATAATTTTTATATTTAAATATTAAATTTCACTATATGTTTATGCTCAATGTTGTGTGTTGTATACACTATCGATAAAAAACTTCAATTAAAATTCATGATTGTTAAATTCTCTCAACCATCAATAAATTATATCATCAATATTTTAATTAACACAATGAAATCATGGTTTGGAAATTTGTAAATACTTTTTTCGGAAATCCAAACTGTAAAATGGTCAATAAAAATTCTTCTTTAAAACATAGAAAGGGAAGACGATGGTAATCCAGAATAACAAATAACTATGTAATAAATTAGTGGATCATTAGTGGTATATGAAAAATTGATATGGAATTAATTTCCATTTTGAATATAAAAATATAATTTATATAAGACATAATAGATCATCGATTATTCGAAAATGTATTACATTTTTATTTCAAGATCTTTTTGCTAATGATGAGGTATTATTTTAACATATAGACTATTAAAATAGAAATATTTATTTTCTTTTCTAGTATAATTTAATCCTTTAATAAATTTGAAGAAAAATTATATATGTAGATCCAAAAAATGAGTTTTTATTGTCAATATTTTACTCCCCATGTACTAATAATAACATTTATTTCATCATACAATCAATAAATGAATAATAATATCTTTCACCTTTAATATTATATTATGGAAATAGATAATGGTTATAAAATGATAAGATAATAAAAATGTATAATCATTCATATGAAAAATAATACATTTTTCATAAAATTTCACACCATGGTTTCCAATTTGATTTTCAATAAATTTACAACACTATAAAATAATTGAAAACTATATTTTAAATAGTAAACAATGATTTTACCTCAACAAAAGTCTCATAACATTTAAATAACATCCCCCTTTATTTATTTTCATTCATCACTAATAATTATTTTTGTTCATCTTAATGGTTATGTATACCTCAACCAAGAAAAATATCTCCAAAAAATCATTAATTTCCCAAATACATGATTATTTGATCATAGAATATGATTCCCAAAACTAAAAATCATATTTATACTTGAATACATTTATGTAAATGATATTTCATAAATACTCGTACATCACATAGGTTACTAGTAGGCATTGCACCCATATTTGCCATTAGATGGTGGTCCAAACCCTGCAACCCTACTAGATGTGATGGGTTATCTTATGAGAAATTGGTATTAAATTGTATAAAACCATACATATACAGTTCTTGTAATATTACAAAAAGAATATGTAGATACATGAAATAAATATAATTAGTAATTTTTTTATCAAATATGGTATTATAAATATATTATTTATTCACAATATCAGAAATCATATATGAGTACTATTAAATTAACATTAGTTATCATATTGATCGTATTGATATAAATACCCTTAAACATATGTCCAAAAAAGTTATTCCTAAAATAAAAATATCACCATATAAATCAGTAATTGAATTAGTATCATTCGAGTAGATTTTTTCTTAACAAAATCCGGAATAATTTTGTAATCTACGCCAACAAATTTTTTAGAAGGGATGTATTTTTATTTAAAATATTATCATAGTTTGACATATCATCCAATGAAACAACAAGTTTATCTTATATTAATAAGTATGGTTGTAAATTAGTTCATAATAACACGAATTCTAAATCATTATATATATTTATAAATCGTATGTTACCAATAAAATAAATTAAATATTTGGTCATTTTCTATCTTTGAATAATCAAATTAGTTTCTTTAGTTATACCATTATTTTAAAATCATTCATAATAGTTTTAATGAAAATATTAATAATCATAATCCAATCCCCCAAGAGTATCAAATTGGGTACGTAGTAAAGATAATTGTTACGAATTAGGTGAATATCGAGTCAAATACCAATAATAAATTTTTAGAGTTATTAGCACTATGTAAAATTATACCACAACCACGTCAACTAGTTTTATCAATTCGGGTAATTATTTATTGGAAAATCCTCCTAATATATTTAATAACCCATTTTTTATATTATTCCCCAATTTTAAATATAACTAAATTATATTGAAAGGTTGTGTTTATTTATCTATATTGTCATAAATTTAGTTCCAATGGATTATAATGTAATTCATAGAATAACATTAAATACCCCTCCTCCATTATACTAGAATCAATGGACACTTTATTAAATTTCCATTAGAAACAAGTCATCACATCTGAATGAACTAAGTATTTTATTAGTATTAGTAAACTTGATACTTACTAGAGTCTTGAATTATATTTGAAAACATAAAAAATAAAACATAGTGATATTAAATATATTTCATTTTTTAACTCAATCAAAAATTTCTACTTCATAAAATGGAGTATGGAAATAGAATAAGGGTGAGCTCAGATGCTTTGTAATGGATACATACATCTGAAGATATGTTGAATAAAAAAGGTAGAATATATATGACAAATAAAATAAATGACATCACATGACAATTAATCAATAACATGATAAAAAATGGAACCATGAATAAAACAAATACAATAATATCAAGGATAATAATAACTAAATTATAAATAAAGGAAATGATTAATATTATGTTTCAAGATCTTAGAAAATATGGTATCTATTTTTTAATGACCTTTCAAAATGAATGTTTCAAAATATGTGTAGAAAAAATTAAATTTTAGATTAATTATTTTCCTTATGATACAAGTCAATATATTAAAGAGATATATAATTTTCTACCCCACTTACCACTATATTTCCAATGCATTCATCATATATCTAATGATAGACTTAATTCTTGAATAGTATTCCTTATCCAAAAATTTATATATGTTGAGTATTGAATATGTATTATCATAAAATAACCATTTAATTAAATAACATTCAATGTTTAACACTGATTGTATAAATTTTATACATTTTAATAAATAATTATATCCATCATACAAAGTTTATAGATATGTAATGTAAATGTGATTTCTAAATATCACTAGAGTGTTCTCCAAAAGTGAAGGTTAAATCCCACAAAATTAATAGGGAATGTGAGTATCAACACTTTCTCTAGTAATAATAATCATAAACCATATACATAATTAATAAGTATGATATTATTAAAAAATTTCATCAAGTGATTATAAGTGAAATAAAGGATTTTTTTCATTGTTGATAAATAGAAATGCCATTGGAAGATCATTAAAATCATTAATAAGGAAAATACCAATATAAAATTGAATCTAATTTAGAAAAATATATATTTCCAGGATATTAGGAAGTTAATTTTTTTAATATAACCTTCTAAATATGTTATTTAATTGATCATTACATGACATGTCACAACTGTGAAAAAATTCAATAGTTATAGAGTGTTAACATAAGTATTCCATTGACATTTTTATATGAAACAATTAATTAGTACTTAAAACTGAAAACATTGTATGATCAATTATAAACTATTTTTTAATATAACAAATGGGATAATTTTTAAAAAAATAATTGGGGTTTATTAAAAAAATAATTAATACATTTTGATAAAATATAAATTTTGATGAAAAAGGATTCACAATCTTATGGTGAAATAATGGAGTATTTTCATAAAAAACATTTCATTATACATATAAGTACCGAAGAAAAAAAATGTTACTATTAAATTAAAATGTCATTATTAACCATAAGAAAATAAAATTTACAAAGTGTTAGTAAAATATTAAATAATTTACTTCAATGTAAATTAAATAATAAACAATAAAAACTAAAATTAGATAGTGAAATAAATCCAAAAAAATATAATGAAACTAATTTGATAATTAATAACAGAATTGAATATATGTGTGGAGTATAAATAAATATAAAATTAGTGGAAATACATCTTAATGTAATAGAAATTAATTAAAATTATAATCATTTAATATTAATGATAATGAATAATTAATATAACCCTATGGAAGAATATTTAGTTATAATTTCTAAAATAATTAATAACATAAATTTCAAACCATAATGGATTAAAAAATTCAAATTGAATATTTAAATATCATTATTTTTTTATTATTCATAAAATTATAGGTAATATGGGTAATATATTCACAAAATAAAATATTTTAGTTTTATAGAATTAAAATTTTCTAGTATATATATATAGTATATAGATCTATCACAACCAGAATTTATTTAATGATATTAATATAATATTTATTAATCAGATTCATTTTTACATCAATTCATTAAATTAATACATGAAAAATTAATCCCACCACTTTATGGAGATAGAAGGTCAGACATACGGATGAGCAATGATATGATTCCATTAATTATTGAAAGGATGTGGAGGTTTTTTGGAATTATTTTTCCATAATTTACATCATCTCATTTTTATCAATCAAATTCTTTATTTCAATAATTTTTACTATCCATAGGATTAGGTAATAGAAACCTGATTACATTGAATCACAATACGGTAATCCACCCTAAACATGATAGATGTATCTATTTATTATTTTAGGGATTTTGAGAATGAAAAATATTATGACATCATCAAAATAATATATTAGTGTATGGTTGATACCGTTGTTATTATTTTCAAATTTCTATGACAAAATTTATTCCTGAAAAATAAAAATTAAAAAATAAGGAACATACTTAAGACAGTTTCCTTCTCTTAGAAGAACCTAATTTGGATATTTCATCAAATATACTAGGGATAGTATTTTGTGGTAAAAAATATTCTCTATAATATTTATAATTTTGTTGTAGAGTGTTGTTTGAATGGTTTGATAAATACAAATGTCTGGATTGGTGTAAATAATTAAGTGATGTGGTTCCATTTTAAAATTTAGTTGGAGTGTTATTTATATAAATATTGAAACATATTAAATAATAGGAATTCACTCTCAAAAAATGTTCCCAAAATGAATAAATAGTTTATTTTAGGGAAGGTATTATCGATCAACACCACTATTATAAAAATAAATCATTTGTAATCAATTTTTTTAATACACTATGTTAAATTACTTTTACCATTTTATTTTCTCACCACGGTATTTAGTTTTCAATCATCGACAATTTAACCAATAAGAATAATATAAAATGATAATTATTAGTTATTTATTACACATTAATTAAAAATATAAAATTACATTTATCTAATAATAATTCTATGTGTATGTATAATTAATTTTGACACAAGGGCATTTAATACAAGAAACCTTTTCTTAACCATAATAATGGAAATAAATGTTAAATGTTCATTATATTTATTATTATTAAAAATTTAGTTTATTAGATTAAATAATTTTAGTTATAGTAATTTAAAATGTAATAATTAAACTCAACACTATTTATGATCATTAAATGGATAAAAATTACGATATTTGGTTACATAATCTATACATATAATTTAAATCAAACTATTTTGAGGTTATTTAAATTAATTAAAATAGAAGATAAATATAACTTATAAAATGTTTTAAAAAATTGATTTCTTATGTTTACAAAAACATCAAGAAAAATCATGTATAAAAATGATTCAAATGTAATAATTTAGATTAAATATTACTACAAAAAATATATTTAATATTTAAATAAAAAAAATACAGTAATTAGTTTTAAATTAAATAATTTTTTTAAAAGAAAAACTAATTCAAAAAATGCACTTTTGACATATTCAATGAAAAAACTACATTTTTTAAAAATATCATAATTTCACCCAAAAATAATTTGGTTATTATGGTTCCCAAAATGATTCTAATTTAATCAAATAAAATGTTGAATTTATTGAAAATTAATTTTTTTTATTTTCTCATTAGGTGCATTAAAAATATATTTATAAAAAATAGATTTTTAATAAATAAAATAACATTACTAAAAATTTAATATTTATTATCAATAAAAATTTATTTATTAGGTAATATATATATATATAAATATTTCATTATTTTTTCAATACTATTCACGCACATTACAATAACACCTTTTTTATGACTATCATATATAAATTATTTTTTTTGTAATTCATTTATATTAGGTGTTCCATGGTGTATATATTAACAAATTTGATGTTATTATTTTAAAACATCAGGGTATTATATATTATCCAGATAATTTTTATGATGATCATTCAAAAACTAAACAGATATACCCCTAAGACAAGACTTGATATATGTCACAAATTGTCAAGAATATAAAATGGCTAATAAACATTTTTGTGGGGTCAATTAGTGTTTAGATATTTTAACCAATCCCTTTAGAAATCACTATTATTCAACATTATTCTCTAAAATCTATCACTTATTAAGAAAACTAGATAAAATCCTTAATTTATTCATGAAGTACACCTCCTAAAATTATTATTGCACCCAAGAGGTTATGTGTTTTATCCATGGAACATTTCTCTTCTAGTGTGATCGAATCATATTTATAAGATAGCATATATTCCTGAACATATTACAATGGATTGATTTGACTATTTAAAAATATTCATCAATATAATAATAAATTCCTTTAAATTATTACTCAAAAATTATTACTCACACATCCACACAATACTAAATAAATAATGATATTATTTTTCTCCCACATTCAATACACTTCATAGAATATTATCAATTCCAACAAGTATTCTTTTTAGATTATTTATAAACTATTTTAATATCAATTATTAATTTAGATTCATCCCTTTAATGGGGTACTCATTTTACCAATTTTTATACCTCTCACCTTCATTATTATTTAGATAAATTTAAAAATTTATTATCAATATAAATTCTTAAGGACTTGGTTTTTATCCATTTAATTCTGCAATGGACATTTATTTTAATTCACTCATTTAATTTGAAATATCATAAATTTTTATCTCTTATTATAACATACACATAGTAAATATATTAATGAATCCATATATACATGATCATTAGATATTTTTATTGTATTAGTTATTGTAACATTTTTGTATAATAAATATCTCTTTAAAATATATTCTCCATCGTACATTGAAGCATTCAAATTTAATTATGTTGCATTTCCCCATTATTTTCAATTATAAACATCAGATTTTTCTTATGTCATAATTCTCTTCAATGGGTAGATATTCATTTCATAGTTCATAAAATATCATGTTATTTGTTCTTAATTATTTTATATATATTTTTTATGTATAATAAATTAATTAATATTTTTTAGTGGAGCTGAACCATATAATGTTATCATGGATTTCATGCTATTAAAATATTCCATGTATCAAATATTAGGAAATGTGATGTCTCCTCATGTTCCATGAGAAAGTTCATTGAACCTTCCCATATTATTTAATGAAAATAAATCATGTAAGTTTCACCTTTTGATCCTCCAAGCATCCCCATATGATGATCAATGTGTAGAATAGAATATTTTTTTCTAGTATACATTATAATGATCTATTTTATACCACTTACATAAACCATAAAATGATTGTAACTACTGGTTTTAAAATAAATTGTTGATCCTTGAAGAATAATTATAAAATCATACAGGGGATTATCATGATAAATTTTAAGGATTTAATGAATCTTAAGCTGGTTTTAAATAATCCTTGAAATGATTTCCTTGTCTAATTTCTCCAATTTGACTCTCAAATTAAAACATAAAATTTCTATACAAGAATGTTAAAATGTCATAGATACAACTTATATTCAATTAATTAACTCTATATTAAACCATATAATGATATCAATGTTCCTTATGATGTTATGATATATTTTCAAATAAAATGAAAAACTATGCTTTCGAGATCTTATAAAAATTAACATATAAAACATCAAAATATTATGAAGCATATAAAATGAAAACAGAACACAATCACCGTTGACTAAAACATCATAAAATAATTATTTCTATATAAACAATCCTTCAATGTTTTTACTAACAGACTCTTACAAATTCCTAACTCTTCAAAAGTCATATATCATCCATAAAATGAAGTCCATAATCACTATTTTTAGAAGTACTTCTCATTACACAAATACAAGAATTTCACATGAAGAATAATAATTAATAGAAAATTATTTATCACCCACAATATGATTCAACAATTAAATTATATAGATTCATATTATATACACACTCATATATATCATCAAAGTTTTTGTTTATTTCTAATCAATTTTCATTATCAATTAGTGTAGATATTTTGATTTTAAACTATAATTTTTCTTGAAAACGTAATTATAAAATATATAATGTTTTGAGATATATTATACCTTTTCGTTATGTATATTGAGGTTTTATCATTACATGTATTCATCATATACATTCCAAAAAATAGTGGCAAATCAATATAAAGATCCATTAATAATTTGTTTGTGGTGGAACATTTTCTTCATATTTTTATGAAGAATGATTTGGGAATTTTTCAATACAATCCAATAAAATATCCATTTCAACATAGTTCTTATTTAGTATTTTTTTCTCATCATCTATTAAATTCTTTTTCATCCAAATTCCTTATATATACAAAAAAATCATTATTTATTATTTTAAGAATCCTTTATTTTGTTTTAAATGATATATTGTTCAGTTGTATTTGCATCAATGATTGTAATTACTTACACTAGTGGGTGAAAATTTATTCTGGTTTATTTATCAATCTATGAAAAATTATGAGAGGCCAAATAATTAATATTAAAATGAAATCTAATATCTCTATTCAATATTATATGAAATTTGTTTAAAATGTAAAATGGGGCATACTATAAAATAAAACATACACCATTTGGCCACAACACTATCTCTATCATATATACTTGATGATGATTACAAAGTAATAGTCAATGGATTCTAACCTCTGGAGGTATATATTGACCAATTATATTTTATGTCATATATTTGAAACTCTCCATCCTCTTTGATGTTCTAGTATCTCATGATGCAATGGATTTTAGAGAGGAGAGTTACAATTTATTTAAAAACTCATCCTAGTATTTTTAATCATGAATACCACTTGTATTATTTTGTATTTCTATATATATATATGTACTATCTTTAGGGATTCATTAGTTAAATAGTGGGTTATATTTCATCAGTTATTTCACGGACCCTCACATATATCATATTCAAGTATTGATAGACAAATTCTTTTTAAATATCACGTAACAACCCATTAATGATAGAAAATATAGGTAGCTCAATTCATTAATGATCATATTAATTTATTATACTTACTATTATCATAACCATTAAAATTAATCAATGTATATGATTCATGTAAAGGGGGAATCCTATAATCAAATTATAAGTTCCTTAAAATACATGAATATCTTACTCTATGATATCACATGTTATTGATCGTAGTTTCATGATAAATTATTTAATTAAATTTATTTTTGAAACCTCCAAATCAAAAGATAATACAATATACGGTATTGATTGGTTTTTTTAATTTACCCCAATGATTATGACACATCATATTTAATGATTTCTACATGTGAATCATATGAAAAAATTTCATTGAGTCATATACCACCTTCAATATCCATCTAGAACTAATGCCTAAAACAATTCATGTTGTTTCACCTTATATTGTTTTATGTGGAATAACATATGAAATGATACTCGCAACCCTAGTTGATATCATCTAGGGTTATATAGAAATGTTATTATTTTATTGATCATGAATCAATTCATATGTGATAAAATATTAATATTCATTTAAAAAAGTGATTAATTAACACTAAAACAATTATATATTAACTCTATATGTTATATTGAATCCCTATTTTCTAAAACAAAAAAAATAACCCCATATTACGTTAATTAATTGAAAATAATTATGAGCTAATATATTCACATATATATGAAAATATTGACCTCTAAAAAATCATCAATACTACTCATGATACAAAGGGATCATAAATGATTTATATCAAACAAATATATATTTATTGCAGTGTCAACTATCCACATTCCATGGATGAATGAATTATCATAACTTCACGTTTTCATATTCATTATGTCTGTATGGGATATGGTATATGTCAATCCCATATATCCTACTCATGTAGTCTTGATTCTCCAATTATTGACTGACATTATTGATTAATACAACCTAGGACAATCATCTTTAGGTATGATCATATCAAAGATCCAAAATTTAATTAAAAAAACATTATATATTCAATATAGTTTATTCTTCACACTCCCTACTCAATCATAATTTATATATTATATGAGAAGTTAAATTCCAAATTCATTGAGATCCAACCGATTATATGACTTATAATATTCAAAACCACTCCTTGTTTGAAAATATGTAATGGAAAATGTAAGAATAATATCATAGTGTGTTGTTTCTCATTCTTGGTATCATTACAAGATTTGGTGTTAGGGAATCGTATATTATCCATTAAATAAAACTCTTCCATTTAAATAATGTATAGAATTACATCTGTAAAATATTTTGAGCCATCTAAATAACCAAAAAAATATTTTTTCTTCATGATCATATTGTGTATATAACATATGGATATTAATCATGCAATCCATATAAATTTATCACAACCTATAAAAAAATGAACACCAGTGTGGGATGACTCAATGTCATAAATTAAGTTGTTAATAATCCTTACATTTCATATAATTTAAATCTATATATACCATTATACATATAATCTAAATTTATAATTCCTTATATGGGATACAAGTTATATTCTTAATACATTTCCAAGAAAACAGAAAATTGATTTAATAAGATAAGATATATTATATCATATATAATAAATATCCATATTATCCACATTCATTCTTTAGATTCTCAATATTTTGTAACAAAATTAGTTTTTATGTAATTGTATACAAATCTATATTTTAACAAATATTAAAAATCTCCCAAAAACACATTATTAAGAAACACCTATAAAGATATTGAAATTGAATCATAGTGAGATTTTGGAATAATATTTCAAACTGTCAAATCATTGAACATATTTAAACTCTATAAATCTATAGTATAACGTGCTGCGATTTCAACTTAAATTATCATCATAGACATTATTATTCATTCACATAACTTATTTGAAACTAGTTTCATCAATCTATACACCTAAAAAATAATTTATCTATTTAAATATGTTTCTATTAAGACATCATAAACTCTATTATGATTAAATAAGATCTAATATGTTATAGTATCAAAATTTAACTCCTTGTATTTCCACATATCACAAGAACCTTAAAATCTATAATGATATAAAGTGAAATTGACATTTACTTTTGACTGGAATAATCAACTTGGAAATATTTACATTTATTCATTATTGTATATATATATAGCACTTTTTATTTATCATAACCATTACATATAAAAAATGATATTGTGTCATAAAAATGATAATATTTTATTACTATAATATTTTTCTTGTTAACATTAAACACCTTTATTTTTAAACGTAATCTAACTAGATTTGTAGAAAATATATTATAATTTTAATAACTATTTAAGAAATAAAATCTCAACGAAATTAGAAAATAACACTTATATTTCATTTAATTTTTAATATTTAACAAATAAACTATTATTTATATATAATAAATGATATTCTATGTTTTGATAACATCCCTATAATAGATAAATATTAATATAAATATACCCTTTCCGGTATGGAAATAAAATTGCCTGATATTTTAGTAATCAATTTTATAAACTTATTTATAATATTAGAAATTTGTTTACCCTTATATCCATTCCACGTTATGTGATATAATTTGATGAATCAAAAACTATGAAAATTGTATTCATATTATCATAATATTAATAATTAGTTCATTTAGTTTTCAACTCATATTATCTTATAATCAAAATTATATAATAATTCAATTTTTTTAGTTTATCCAAATAGTTATGTATTAATTTTAATAAAAACTATTAATATAGTAACTATTTACTTCATCACCTGAATCAAAACAATATGATCATTCAATACACCCTTGTTTTATACTTATGTATATTTTGAAAATTTTAATTTATATTTTTTTATCACAAAAACTTCACAAAAAATAATTAATTACTATAAAACTGATAAAATATAAATCAATTTCTATGAAATTTCACAAACCCATTCAGGAAACAAAAATATTCCATAACATGGAATCATTACCCATTTTTCATGAAAATATCATTTAATTTCATTGACCACATCCTACTACTTTATGAATCATTATTTAATTCTCTAACTAATTTTTATATTTCTTGATTAAAATTGTAACCATTTCTATTGTCAAATTAGAACAAAAAACAACACATGAAATTCCTAGTTCATTTATATTCAATAGTTTTTATCTTTAAGTAATATATTAATAGATATATTTATATTATTAAAGAAATTCCATATATGAAAATGAAATAAATTTCTCA
This sequence comes from Viscum album, assembly GCA_963277665.1. Lineage (NCBI taxonomy): Eukaryota > Viridiplantae > Streptophyta > Magnoliopsida > Santalales > Viscaceae > Viscum > Viscum album. Next base: position 2,141,713,448 of record OY728165.1, on the reverse strand, counting down.
ATACGAATAATCCTGAAGTAAACATATTGTGTCTCCAATTAATTTGAAAACATTACAATATTATGTATTATATAAATGAAAAACTATATTATATATATAATATTATAATTTATTAGTTAATTTAGTATTTAATGGATTTTATTCTATAAGTAAATAATTCTATTATTCTTAAAAACAACAATATCCAATTGATAGTCAAAAGAAACACTAGGATACAAAGGAATGTCTTTATATAAAACATTGAATTTATATTTAATTAATAAATATTATTATGTTGTAATTCTTTTTAGTTCCTATAGGATTAATCTCAATGTTTAGTTTGAGGATTATGTTGATATTGTTGAAAAACATAAGATTTTATCATATGAGTGTCATGTATAATTACAATTTAAAAAGGAAACTTATTAAAATTATCCCAGTAAATTTTTTTCCCTTTTAGTCTCACCATATATATTTGTTGAAGAAGATCCATATTTTACTATTAAATAAAAAGATATTATAATTCTTTTCACCACTTATCTAATTAATTAGGGAATAATCTCAGTCAATTTAAAAATGGGAATCTTAAACATCGTGACATCATAATAAAATTCATATAAGATAAAGGAATTCATAAAAATATAATTCCATCACAACATAATCAAATCAATGTAATAATAGGGATAAAAATAGAACCCTTTATTATCTAAGATGGAAAATAATTTTGATAAAACACTTGAACTCCATTCTTGAGGAAAATATCCTTTCTGCTTCAAAAACACTTTTCCTTTCTTAACATGTCGTACAATTATAAACTAAAAGATGTTGATTAAAAATAAACTTGAAAACTTGTAAAGGATTCTTCTTGGAAATAATGTTTTAAAAATCCATTCATGTCGTATAAGTTAAAAAAACATTCTTTGTACTTTTGTCGGAAAAGTCAAAAAGTACCTCGTACGAAAAACGACAAATGATTCCTTTCATATCCTTTACTAAAAACTCACTGAAGGGTAAAATTGGATTTTAAAAAATCTAGGTGAATGGAAATAATATTAAATATTGAGGAAACATTGATTTGGATGATAAAATATACCCCAGTAAATACCAAAGTATAAACAATCTCGGGTAAAAATGAGATTGTAATATTTCCCTTACCTTAGGTCTGATTTGCCTCGTAAGTGTCTGAACCTCCTGTATAATGATTTAAATAAAGTTATTGACTTATTCCAGAATCATAATTATTGTTATGATATCATATATGGTCATATTCTTAGCTTCTTATTAGTAATATTTAATTACAACTTGTTATTCGGGGGTTTATTACTTTTTGTTCTTATGCGTGTTTTGTCGAATAAATTCTTATTCTTCTCTTTAGGTTATAGATACCTCATTTATAGAATGTTATTAGTGTAATATATATCATATTCATTCAATGAATTCATTTATATAATCATTATGCAATGAAGATCATGTAGAACGAGTCGCATCACATCGTGGAGACGGTATTCCGTACGTACGCACGAGTGATGATATCGTTCCCATGATCATGGAATTGTATTGGAGTGTATGTATACTATTTCAGAATCAGTATCACTTTACAATAATCATATACAGTCATTATTTACACCATTATACCCATCCATGTAAGGTAGTGGTGGAAAGTAGATTACACCACAGCGTGGAGATGGTATTCTTTACGTACGCACGCACGGTGAATTCATTTTCCGTAGGATGGATAGATGATGAAATTGGGTTGATTCAAACTTATAATAACATATCAGTATATGAGTGATACTGATGTTATTAATTCATAATGAAACAACTAAAGAAGAAGTAGTGGAAGAAGAAATAAAGATGAAAGAATCGGTAACAGACATTACCTCTTCTTTGAAGTGCTTCTTTGAGACCTCCTTTTAGGGCACTAAAATTGGTCTTTGAAGAAGACCAGGACCTCTAGGATGTCTCTAGTGAAGTGGAGAGGAGAAATTGTCAGCGGTTGGCTGAGCTTGAAGGCTCAATGTGGTGTGAGGAAGAGAGGGAGGAGGTGCCTTTTTATAAGGGAGGAGAGGGTCACCTTAGGAATAACTAAAAATATTATTTTATTATAAAGCCAAATTCGGTTTTAAATGGCTCCAATTTGATTTATTTCGAAGCTAAGGTGGGGATGGGCCGAAATCCTCTCCCCCAATAGAATTTATACAAGTTTAGGTTCCTATTTTGACCTTATAATTAAATTTAACATTAAGTTAAATAATTTTACTTTTACCGTGTCTTCTTGTTTTCTTACACTATAAGGTTAATAAACATACTATAACAATCCAAACGAACCCCATGTTTTTTATTATTAATATATATAAAATTATCTAAGTCATATGGATGAACCTTAGATTTTTAGGAATAAAATAACAATTAATAATATAATATTTGTTTTAAAAACTATTTTATGTCAATTTTGACACTATTTAGTAATTGATTTTTGTGAAAATCAGAACAACATTATTAGTTCGAAAAAAGTTAAATAAAATAATAACATGTCATATTAAACTATAAATTTTTTGAAATTCATAAAAAGTCTCAAATTACATTTATTTGGGTATTTATAACATCAATTATGTCAATATTTCATTAATAAGATAATTACTGCATCATCTTTGTGTCATAAATAAATTAAATTATTTAATGTCTAAAAATTACAAATAAAATACTATTATGTAGGAAATCTTTTTAGATTTCTAATGAATATTTATAGTCGAATTTATCTTATATATAACCTTATATAAAAAATTATTTACTTATTAAACATTGATTTTAACTATTTTAACCCTTCTTTAAATAAATTAATAATAAATGTCTTAATCTAATCCAAGTGGGCCTAAATGGTCATATTTTATTCCTAAGTTTGTTTTTGATTGAATTACACTTATCTAATAGAATTAGGACATGTGTTAGTGTAATAATAATATCATTTTTACCCTTAATTACCCTATTTACTTTTAACCGTGGTAAATAAAATTAAAAAGTTACTATTCACCAAAAATTATTTTCATCTCATTGAACCACATTTTACTTACTAACATCAACCGTGTGTCTCGGATTTTTGAAATTCCACTGACATAAGTGGTAAAATTATGTTTTATGAAAAATTCAGTTTTTTAACTACCACTTAGTGGTTTCACTATTCATCAAAAATTGAAAGTTTTCAGAAAAATACCAAACTTTCACCCTAGGATAATTTCGATATTCTGAATCAAAAAATGAAGTCCATTTTGAAAAATAAAATTTATAAAATTTCAAAAACTGGTTATTACTATTCATAATGGCTAGTTTTAATAATATTTTATTTGCATATCATTGTTTAGTGAAACTCGGTATTGCGTACGACGCAAGCTATCGAGGAAGGTCGCGATTTCATGTAAAGCAAGCCAAGCAAGTGTTGTGTGTAGAAAAAGATTCCTTTGATGATTTATATAACATAAATTTCTCGGGTGTTACATTCTACCCCCCTTAAAATGAATTTCGCCCTTGAAATTCATCACTTTGTAACAAACAAGTGAGATACCTCTCCCTCATCATATACTCAAGCTCCCATGTAGCTTCTTCTAATTGGTGGTTCCTCTATAAAACTTTCACTAATCGAGTGGTCTTGTTTCGTAGGACTTTTTCGCTATGATCCAGAATCTCTATAGGATATTCTTCATAAGAATGATCCTGCTTCAGCGGTACAACTTCTGAGCTGAGTACATGTGAAGGATCAGGTATATACTTTCTTAGGAGAGATACATGGAACACATCATGAACTTGAGAGAGATTTGGTGGAAGCACCAAACGGTAAGCTACCTTCCCAACACGATCCAGTATTTCAAAAGGACCAATATATCTAGGGCTCAAATTCTCATTCTTTCCAAATCTCATGACCCTCTTCTAGGGAGATATTCGTAAGAACACTTTATCACCTATTTCAGATTCTAGGTCTTTTCTTCGGTTGTCGGAATAACTTTTCTGTCGACTCTGAGCTACTCTTATGTGTTGTTGAATAGATCTGACCTTTTCTGCCATTTCATCAACAAGATCGGGTCCTAATAGCTTTCTTTCCCCAACATCATCCTAGCAAGTTGGAGTCCTGTATTTCTTTCCATATAGAGCATCATAAGGAGCCATCTGAATACTGGAGTGAAAGCTATTATTATAAGAAAATTCCACCAAAGGTTGGTGTTGATCCCAACCACCTTTGAAATCCATAGGGAAAGCTCTCAACATATCTTCTAGAGTTTGAATTGTTCTCTCAGACTGACCGTCTGTCTGAGGATGATAAGCAGTGCTGAAACGCAACTCTGTATCCAGAGTATGCTGAAGACTTTGCCAGAACTTCGAGGTAAATCTAGGATCCCGCTCAGATATAATAGAAAGTGGTACTCCATGAAATCTTACCACTTCCTTTACATATATCCTGGCAAGCTGATCCAGAGAGAAATCCTATCTAATAACAATGAAGTGTGCAGACTTTGTAAGCCAATCCACAATGACCCAGATAGAATTATTGCCTTAGGACATTTTAGGAAGTCCTGTGACAAAGTCCATAGTGATGTTTTCCCATTTCCATTCAGGTATGGGTAATGGTTGTAACATCCCCTTAGACTTCTGTCTCTCAGCTTTAACTTGTTGACAAACCAAGCATCGAGAGATATATTCAACAACATCTCTTTTCATGCCATCCCACCAGAAGTACTATTTTAGGTCCCTATACATCTTCGTGCTTCCAGGATGAATAGAGAATGAAGAACTATGATCCTCATCCAGCAGCTCTTTCATTAATTTGGGGATGTGAGGAACACAAATCTGATTCCTGAACTTTATTATCCCATCACAATCAAGGTTGAATTCAGGAACATTTCTCACCTTCTTTTGTAACTCGACATCTTCTTTCTGTGCCTCTTTAATCTTCACATGTATAGATGGTTGAACATTCATTTGAGAAAGATACGATTTTCCCCTTTCATTATAATTCCAAGATCCACCCTTTTTAAATCCATAAATATTGGATCTTTTGTGATCCTCAACATGGATAAACTAGTATGGTCTTGTCGACTTAATGCATCTGCGACCTTGTTTTCTTTCCCATGGTGGTAATGAATTGAGCAGTCGTAATCCTTAATCAGCTCCCGCAATCTTCTTTGGCGCATATTCAGCTCCTTTTGTGTGAAAATATACTTTAAACTTTTATGATCAGTATAAATATCACACCTCTCACCATAAAGGTAATGCCTCTAAATCATTAATGCAAAGATTACCGCAGCTAACTCCGAATCATGAGTTGGGTAATTTTGCTCATGTATTTTCAACTTTCGTGAGGCATATGCTATCACCATAACATTTTGCATAAGAACAAACCCCAAACCCTTCTTGGATGCATCACTGTAGATCACAAACCTTTCTCCACTACAAGGAAGTGTGAGCACATGTGCACGGGATAACCTTCATTTCAACTCCTTGAAATTCTCTTCACATTCCTTCGTCCAAACAAAGTTAACTCCTTTCCAAGTCAACTTGGTGAGTGGATTAGATAATCGTAAAAAATCTTCCACAAAACTTCGATAATATCCATCCAAACCAAGAAAACTTCGGATCTCAGTTACCGTTGTTGGTCTCGACCATCTTTCGATAACCTCTGTTTTTGCTGGACCCACAGATATCCCCTCTTTTGAGATTATGTGACCCAAAAATGAATCCTTTTGAAGCCAAAATTCATGCTTGGTAAATTTGGCATAAATATTCTCCTTTCTCAGGGTCTTCAATATAATTCTCAAGTGATCTTCATGTTCTTCCTTGCTCTTTGAATAGACAAGAATATTTTCTATAAAGACTACCACATATTGGTTAAGTTACTTTCTAAAGACTCTATTCATTAGATCCATGAAGATAGAAGGGGAATTAGTAAGACCAAATGGCGTCACTCTAAATTCATAGTGTCCATACATTGTACGGAAAGCCGTCATTGGTATATCCTCCCTTTTGACCCTTAATTGATGATACCTTGAATGTAGATCAATCTTGGAAAAGTATTGAGCTCCGTGTAGTTGGTAAAATAGGTCATCAATGTGCGGGAGAGGATATTTGTTCTTGATTGTGATCTTGTTAAGTTCTCAATAATCAATGCAGAGTCTCATTGATCCATCTTTCTTCTTAACAAACAGAACAGGTGCTCCCCAAGGTGACACACTAGGGCGTATGAACCCCTTATCAAGATTCTCTTGGAGTTGCTTCTTCAATTCTTGCAACTCAATTAGGGCCATTCTATAAGGTGTCTTTGAAATAGGCAAAGCATCCAGTACGAGTTATATTGAAAACTCAACATCACGATTCGGTGGAAGAACTGGTAATTCCTCCGGAAAGACATCATCAAACTCTAGTACAATGGGCATATTCTTAATCATGAGTTTCTCACCAACCAATTGAGATAAATAACCTTCATTTAGAGGAATCAATACCCATAAAATTGAAGAAATTTCCACTGGAAGGTTATGTTCATCCTTGCATCGATATATGATCATAGATTGATCTGGAATATGTAATGTGACTTCCCTTCTTTGGCAATTGATATGAGCTCCATGTAGAGAAAGCCAATCCATGCCAAGAATCACATCAAATTCTACTATAGGAAGGATCACAAGATTTTCAGGAAGTACTTTCCCACAAACTTCAATCGGAGAAGAATTATAAACTTTTGATGCGACTGTTGTGCCATTAGGGGTTGTCACAGCTAACTCAACATCTAACTGTTGAGGTAATATGGTGATATCCTTAGAAAATTCTTCAGAAATAAAGGAGTGGGTGGATCCAGAATCAAATAAAAAATTTGATACTTTAGAGTGGATGGTAAGTGTACCATTCACCACATCATTATCGTACTCCACATCACTGATAGAAATTGCATGTGACTTTCCTTTGTCTTTAGCCTTAAGAGTTTGTTGACACCGACCATCATCATCAACCCTTGGATTTGGGCATTGATTGGCATAATTCCCCATCTCCTTGCACTTGAAACATTTATGTGTAGTTGGGTCATTCTGTGTATCCCTTCCTTTGTTTTTATCATTATACATCTTCTTCCCATCATTGTGGCATTCAAATGCCCGATGACCTTCCTTTCCACATTTGAAACATTTACTTGTCCATTTAAGAAAACTCCCTCCATGTTTCTTTCCACACTTTGAGCATAAGGGAAAGCTCATCTTCTTTTCTGTGTGCTCTTTAGATTTTCCTTTGAATTCCATTTTCCTCTTCTTATCAAACCCATATGACTGATGGGTTACTCCGATCTCCATCTCAACTTTGAGAGCACATCGAACGATTTCCTCGTAGCTATTGAAGTCCCTTATGGCTAACGCCCTTAGAAGACTTGGTTTTAAGCCACTAAAGAATCGATCGATCTTACTCTCAGGTTGGATAATAATACCAGAAGCGTACCTTGCAGGTCTTGTAAAATTTTCTTCATAAGTACCAATAGATTCATCATCCTTTTGCTTCAGTTCAAGAAACTCTTTCTCCATATTTGTTCAGAGAATACGAGGGAAGTACTTATTGATAATTAAGTTCTTGAACCCATCCCATTCCATGGACTCAATTTCATCCATTTGCCTCATATTCTTAATAAGATTCCACCATTGATCAGCATCTCCTTACAAACGATACACTGCTAGGATGACTTTATCAAGTTCAGAACATTGAAGAACTGAAAATATCTTTTTAGTAGTAATAATCCATTGTTCAGCAACTAATGGATTAGTAGACCCGCTGAAAGAAGGTGGACACTGCCTCATCAAAGATTCAATAGAATTTTGCTCCTTCATTTGCTCGTTTGGAAGTCCTGCATGATTCATAGATTGAGAAAGTTGTGTGAGCATGGCTACAAGATTTTTCATTCCGGCTCCCATTACGTTTGGTTGCTCCGGGGGACAATCATTGCATTGCCCGTCGCATTCTGCATTAACACGGTTCCTTCGGGTTCCATCCATTGACTAAAACCAAGAAGAATAGTGTGAGCAACACTAATTATAATAGGAAATCCACATAATCAAGAATAAAATTTCACACTTAAGGTCTTATCCTAGGTTATTCATGGACATTTCTAAAACACTATGATTGTGTTCTATGGTTAGAATTATCCCTAGGGTTCTTACTAAGGCTTTCACATCCTAGTTTCCAAAGGTTGACTATACATTTCCTCTGATACCAACTATAATGACCCATACTTTACATACATTGTGATTACTTCAAAATTGAAGCACACTTATTACCACTTATAACAAAACCATGAAAGGACTTTATATGTATAGTGTCTATAGAAACTGGAAAGCATAAACAACTGGTTCATAAAGCATCTACTTTGCCTCCCATTTATTTCATCATATCTAGAGTCCCTTTTTGATAGATTCTACTTAATAACCTTATTCCTGACCTGGGAAAATAAAACATACAAGAGGGTGAGCTCAAATGCTCAGTAAGCGTAAACAAAACAAATATCAATCACATAATATACATAAGAACATAACTTTTAGAAATCTTAACCTGCAAAAAGATCATAATTTCATAACATGGGATAAATCATAGTAGTGAAATGTAATCCCAATAATCATAACTTAAAACAAGAAACTATTTGGCATACACACATAATCATTGAGAATCATTTCTTGTTAGTCAAGACTCATTTCCAAGACTATCTTAGTGGAAAAAGTCAACTTCTGAACCGAGTTCACTCCTCGTTTTAGTCCTGTTTCACTGAACTGGTTTAACCTGCCATTCCAGCCATGTCTATCTCATGAGACATAAAATCTTTACCCAATTCAATGGAGGGAGATATAGGTCCCACCCATCTCATAATGATACCATTCATATGTGTTCCACAAAATCAGAAAACCATACATCATAGCATAACCCATGAAATAAAAATGGGAATCTTAAACATCCTGACAACATAAAACAATTCATATAAGATAAAGGAATTCATAAAAATATAATTCCATCACAAAATAATCAAATCAATGTAATAATATGGAGAAAAACAGAACCATTTATTATCTTAAATGGAAAATAATTTTGATAAAACACTTGAACTCCATTCTTGAAGAAAATATCCTTTCTGCTTCAAAAACACTTTTACTTTCTTAACATGTCGTACAATTATAAACTAAAAGAAGTTGATTAAAAATAAACATGAAAACTTGTAATGGAAGATTCTTGGAAATAATGTTTTAAAAATCCATTCATGCCGTATAAGTTAAAAAAAACATTCTTCGTACTTTTGTCAGAAAAGTCAAAAAGTACCTCATACGAAAAACGACAAAAGATTCCTTTCATATCCTTTACTAAAAACTCACCGAAGTGTAAAATTGTATTTAAAAAATTGTAGGTGGATGGAAATAATATTACATATTGAGGAAACATGGATGTGGATGATAAAATACAACCCAGTAAATGCCAAAGTATAATCAATCTCGAATAAAAATGCGATTGTGATATTTCCCTTACCTTAGGTCTGATTTGCCTCGTAAGTGTCCAAACCTCATGTATAATGATTTAAATAATGTTATTGACTTATTCCAGAATCATAATTATTGTTATAATATCATATATGGTCATATTCTTAGCTTCTTATTAGTAATATTTCATTACAACTTGTTATTTGGGTGTTTATTACTTTTTGTTCTTATGCGTGTTTTTTCGAATAAATTCTTATTCTTCTCTTTAGGTTATAGATACCAAATTTCCAGAAGTTTATTAGTGTAATATATGTCATATTCATTCATTAAATTAATTTATGTCATCATTATGCAATGAAGATCATATAGAATGAGTCGCATCACATCGTGGAGACGGTATTCCGTACGTACGCACGAGCGATGATATCGTTCCCATGATCATAGAATTGTATTGGAGTGTATGTATACTTTTTCAGAATAAATATCAAATTACAATAATCATATATAGTAATTATTTACACCATTATACCCATCCAAGTATGGTGGTGGTGGAAAGTAGATTACACCACGGCGTGGAGACGGTATTCCGTATATACGCACGTGCTGTGATTTCATTTTCCGTAGGCTGGATAGATGGTGAAATAGGATTGTTTCATACATATAACAACATATCAGTATATGAGTGATACTGATGTTATTACTTCATAATGAAACAACTAAAGAATAAGAAGTGGAAGAAGAAATAAAGATGAAAGAATCGGTAACGAACATTACCTCTTCTTTGAAGTGTTTCTTTGAGACCTCCTTTTAGGGCACTAAAATTTGTCTTTGAAGAAGACCAGGACCTCTAGGATGTCTCTAGCGAAGTGGAGAGGAGAAAGTGGCCAGGGTTGGCTGAGCTTGAAGTCTCAAGGTGGTGTGAGGAAGAGAGGGAGGAGGTGCCCTTTTATAAGGGAGGAGATGGGCACCTTTGGAATAACTAAAAATATTATTTTATTAAAAAGCCAAATTTAGTTTTAAATAGCTCCAAATTGATTTATTTCTAATCTAAGGTGGGGATGGGTCGAAATACTCTCATCCAATAGAATTTAGACAAGTTTAGGTCCCTATTTTGACCTTATCATTTAGATTTAACATTAAGTTAAATAATTTTACTTTTACCGTGTCTTCTTGTGTTCTTACACTATATGGTTAATAAACATACTATAACAATCCAAAAGAACCCCAAGTTGTTTATTATTAATATATATGACCTTATCTATGTCATTTGGCCGAAACTTAGATTTTTAGGAATAAAATAACAATTAATAATATAATATTTGTTTTAAAAACTATTTTATGTCAATTTTGACACTATTTAGTAATTGATTTTTGTGAAAATCATAATAGAATGATTAGTTCGAAAAAAGTTAATTAAAATAATAACATTTCATATTAACCTATAAAATTATTGGATTCATAGAAAGTCTCAAATTACATTTATTTGGGTATTTATAACATCAATTTTGTCAATATTTCATTAATAAGATAATTACTACATCATCTTTGTGTCATAAATAAATGAAATTATTTAATGTCTAAAAATTACAAATAAAATACCATTATGTAGGAAATCTTTTTAGCTTTCTAATGAATTTTTATAGTCGAATTTATGTTATATATAACTTTATATTAAAAATTATTTACTTATTAAACATTGAATTTAACTATTTTAACCCTTCTTTAAATAAATTAATAATAAATGTCCTAATTTAATCCAAGTGGGCCTAAATGGTCATATTTTATTCCTAAGTTTGTTTTTGGTCGAATTAAATTTATCCAATATAATTAGGACATGTGTTAGGGTAATAATAATATAATTTTAACCCTCAATTACCCTATTTACTTTTAACCATGGTAAATAAAATTAAAAAGGTACTATTCACCCAAAATTATTTTCATCTCATTGAAACACATTTTACTTACTGACATCAACCGTGTCTCTCAGATTTTTGAAATTCCACTCACAGAAGCGGTAAAATTATGTTTTATGAAAAATTCAGTTTTTTAACTACCACTTAGTGGTTTCCCTATTCATAAAAAATTGAAAGTTTTCAGAAAAATACCAAAATTTCACCCTCGGATAAAATCGATATTCCGAATCCAAAAATGAAGTCCATTTTGAAAAATAAAATTTATAAAATTTCAAAAAGTTTGTTATTACTATTCATAACGGCTGGTTTTAATAATATTTTATTAGCATATCATTGTTTTGTGAAAATCGGTATTGCGTACGACGCAAGCTATCGAGGAAGGTCGCGATGTAGTGTAAAGCAAGCCAAGCAAGTGTTGTGTGTAGAAAAATATTTCTTTAATGATTTATAAAACATAAAAGTCTCGGGTGTTACATAGGAAAAAGGCAGTTCAAAAAATGTGATATGTTATTAACAGTCTCTTATATTTTCCATTAACTTAATTGGTGATTTATGATCATACATATCTATAAAATTGAAAATATGACCAAACTGGTCTTGTTTTATTTGATTATGTTCTTCCTATTTTGGCAACAAATGATTAAATACAAAACACCAACCACATTATTATAAAAACTGTAACATTTTTTAATTTGTTTTAAAATAAATTATATGTGGTTATAAATTGAAATTTAAATTATAAAAATAATATTTTTATGTTACGAAATTATTTAAATTTTTTTGTAATGATATAATTAAAATGAATACGTACAAAGTGTCAATACATTTAATTTTTTTACATTGAAAATATAATGGTAAATGATTTTTAAAAAATAATTTTAATTTGTTTTTGATAAATTTTTTCTGTGAATAAATATTAATATTTAACTATAGAATATATTTAATAGTATTATTTTATATTATAATTAAAATTTCTTGGTGTATGAATTTAAAGTCAAAGTTAATGAATAGTATAAAAAATTTAGATAATGATATTTTTTGATAAAAATTATTTTATAAAATATTTAAAAATAAAATAATAATTTAATGAACAAATTTTTGATGTAATTTTGACTAAAAATTTATCCATGTAAAATTTGGAGTCAATTTCAATCTCATAAGTAACGTTAGAAACCATAACTATAGAAAAATGTATTACCAAATTTTTGTTTCAAATAGGTTAACAAGGGGACTAAAAAACTTGATATGGTTTATCATTACACATATCCAAGTAAATATTTTTTTTTTGAAGTTAATTAGACCATACAACAACACATTGTCTAAATAATGGCCATTTCTTCAACTTTATATGAAAAGAGTGTTTATAATTTTATAGTGATCATAATATTACATGTGTGTCACAGAACACCAATATAAAAGGGAAACTAAAATACTATTATTACCAATCCATTTAAATCATTTTTGAACAGTGTATATAAGAAACCATTAAGCACATACTACCCAATACCTAGGTTCTCTTCTCCCATCCAAAGGACATAATATATGGATTAATGTGTTAGAAACATTTGGTTTTGATGGAATAGGTATAACTCTCAACAGATTTATTTCATTTTAAGTATTATTTTACTTCACTAAATAAATCAAAACCTTCAAGATATAATAAAATAAGAATTATTATATACATAAATATTATTATATTAAATCTATGACCCTTGGTCTTCCCAACATTCATCATATGATAAAGAAAACACCACACATGGGAACATATGGACTACCTCCTCAATCAAGTGATATGTTTAATTTTCCAACACAACCATTAATGGATGGAAATAATAATTGGTCAAATTTTCAAATATAATATTAATAAAACAACTATGAATCATAAAATAGAATAAATTATTAATTTTATTATCTATGTATTGATTGGGAAAAGAAATATCTTTCATTTATACTTAATGAACAACATATCTATATAGTGATGTATTCTATTTTCCAATACATCCTCATATGGTAGGTTCTAAATATTGAATTAGTGATATTATATGATAATAAAAACATATATTTGATTTTCTTATTATGAAATATTACTTATATTTCATTAATTTTTAATATTTAAAATGAATGATGTGTTTGTTCATGTGTGTGTACTAGTGTATCTATAAAGACATATTTCATTTTTAATTTTTATATATTTGATTTATGGATGTAAAAATAGATATAATTAATTAATATGATCATTATTTCAATATTGTTATCATTTATAAAATTGAACTCTAACATATTTCACAAGATTCATCCCATTGAATTCATATGGTACATAAAAACATAACATACTCAAATCATCCAATGTGAATATAACCAATAAATCAATTTAATATCAAATACTAATGATTGGAATATAAAGATTAATAATTAGAAAATAAACTTAAAACGTTTTCCAGTAAAGTTAAATAATTAATATATTTTTTCTGAACAATAATTATAAAAAAAATATGTGACAAATCTATATTATAGGTTTGGGTTTTTATAACTTAATTTCTATTCCTTATGTTATGCCATAACATTACAAATTATATTATATCAATACGATGTGTTCAATGACCTATTATTTATTTATTTTTTATTCTATTTTTTTATTTGTATTGATATTTATTCAAGTAATAACTTCTAGGATTTATTCCCACCTTAAATTATGATATTCTTAAAAACATTCCATCAATAACCGCTTTATTAAAACAATATATATATCATGAAGATATTACTTTTTATATGGTGTTAGTATTTTCACATGAAATAAATAATCAAAAATAACTATTATAAAATGATATAATAAATTAATTTTCCATTCTATCATTCATTTATTGAATTCATATAAAATTTTAAATGGGTTTCGTTCTATCATTTCTAATTTCATGATGCATTTTTATGTCATTCAAGATTATTTTTTTTGTATTTGTAATATCCCATGAATTAATTCTGGAATATTATTTCTTACATTTTATTGTATTTATAGAACTATTTTATGTTCAATATTTAAATGATTTTTGTTTTTGGATGTTACTACCATTATAAGGGTTTTCCACTATTAATTATAATACTATTTGAGATAATGTATTTTTTAATCACTTAATTATATTTAGTTGGTGTATATATTTCAAATTCATGTGTGTTATTATATATTTATTAGAAATAAATGTTCTTTTTTAATCCATAATTTATTTTCACCTCCATGGATTTTGGAATTTTAATGGTCATGAAAAGGGATATTATTTATACTTTTTATTGAATAGGATTATATAATATTATGAAAAATATTTCCCTTCCACATAATTTATCGTATTTTAAGAATTAAATTTTCTAAAAATAAACTATTTTTTAACCACAACAACCAGGGTAATTTATCTTCATTTAAATATTTTTAAAATTAATTTATTGATGATTTGTGCATGGGATACATTTAACTCACATTACAAAATTATGAAATTAATTATTTTTTTATAATTTACAACTTGAACATTTTTTCCATGACCAAGTTACGTTATACCTTATTAATATATATTTTCCTGATTTCATGATTTTTATATTTAATTCCCATTATGTGTATTCTATGAATTTTTTGTTTTATAATATTTCCAAATATAAATCCTAATTCTACTTGTGTTGAGAAATATATTCATTTTTTATTACCAAAACCATTATTTTTTATATTTCAACATCATTTATATTATTTAATAACATAATTAGGGGTGTATCCTAGTTATAAAATGCACTCATATTATATAAAAAGAAAATAATACTGTTTTAAAGACAAATTTCATATATTAAATTTTGTTTCCACAATATAATCTTGTTATGAAGGGATTAATGGTAATTTCAATGAGTTTTATGATGAAACACATGTTCTATATACTTTATTCATGATATGGTTCTCTTAAATAGTTTATGGTTATGGGTGATACACATATATATATATATCATGATTAATAGTGAGAATTATATACATCTAAAATGTGTCATATAAATTGATAGATACAAAATGATGAAAGGGTACTCCTAACAGGTTAAGGGAATTAGTTTGGTAGTTTATCCAATCTAAAAGTGTGATTGCAATTATGATTGTAACTTTAATACAAATGTTATGTAAAAATATACCCACCATATTTTTGTATGACAAATATTAGTTTAATTGTGAATTTTATTGATATTGATTTAATATAGATCTTGATTTCTATATAAAATTTATATTATTTTATGTCATAATTTTAGGACACAACTAAAATTTTATAACCTAGGATTCTATGGATATCAATCCTCTTATGATTTATTCATTGTTTTTCATTATTTTATCATAGTCATATACTCATTAGATGATCAATGATTATATTCCTTTATTATGGTTTATAATACAACATATTGAGCATTTCGGTTCACCCATACTACGTCAGAACATTTAGAAGATATTAATAATGAGGTTTAGTATGTGATTTATAAATTGTTTATAGTAATTTGAATTTGAATAGATATATTTAATATTTTTATAATGAATATTAAATTGTACATATAATGTATAATTATAATTTGAATACATAGATATTTATACATATTGTTTTTCTAATTCTCTAAAACAGTAATTCTAAAAAATTATTGGGTATTTATGTAAGTCAATATTTTCTTTTACTGTTGTAATTATTGATATTATAACTTAGGTAATTTGTGTTACTATAAAATAATCAATGTGAAATATATATATTTTTCAATAAATATTTTTTTATGATTATCTGGTGTAATAGTTAGTATCAGATCATGGGTTTTGGAAATAATCTATATTATAGTGTTTTCAGATGATTTTAACTTAAGAGTTAGGGATACCATCCTAGGATTAGTAATTTAAGGATGATCATATGTTCAAATTCATATATATCAATATCAATATTCATGTGTTGGTATTTTAGAAAAATTAATGATATTTTATGATATATTTTAATATTTTTAAAAGATGATTATGGTATGTATAACTCCTAGGATTAACATGTGATCTAGTGAAATATATTTTTTATATTAATATAGTTACATTATTGGGGATATTTGTTGAAAGGTATAAATTAACCATTATTGTTTCATTTTTCTTTTTTAGATGTCATTTATTTAAATTGAGATATATGGTTATTTTTTCTCTATGATTTATATTAATAATTGTGTATTGTTATTGATATTTCGAAGAAAAGTGTATTATTGTTTTATATAACGTCTAATAATTTTGAGTGTTCTTTTTCATTGTGGTAGCTAATTTTTTCATTTATTGAAATTATGAGGATTTTGGTTTCACTCATTTAGAGATAATGTGATCTATTGTATGTTTATTGTAATTATTAAGTGATTATTGAAGATCGTTTTAGATATTAATTATTTAGTATATTTGGATACAGATTGAAACAAGAAACTAAATTTGAAATTTTTTTCATGGATTTTATGAAATAAATTATTTATTATTTCATGATTTCCAGGGTAAAATAATCTCTCATCTTGAAAAATATTTTAGGAAAATTAAAACTCATCCATATTGACAATAAATTCTAATGAATTGATGTTATTTACCCCCCCCCCCCCACTTAATTATTTAAGATTATATGGACATTACCTTTCACAAATTAATTTTCTTTATCTCAACAGATTATTATTTATATACTATAATTTTCCACTAAGAAAATAATGTCCCTTCCTTAAATTTTTTTTCTTTATTTGTGAACCTAATTATGAGTTATTCTAATTGACATTGGTATTTTAATTTTCATCTTTTCAAGGGGATGTTTTTGTTGTATGATTTTGTAATGTTAGTTAAAAAAGATATTTTTCAAATATTAAACATTTTATTACATTTAACTGTAAAAAATAATGAGGAAACATTTTATTTAGTTGTGTAATATAACAAAAATGACTCAAAACCCACACTCTGTGATATTGTGCTAATATAAGATGTTTGTCTTTTTAAATAATCTTAAAAATTTATAGTGTCATTATATTTTATGTTTAGATTTGGGAGGATTATAAAAAATTCTTACAACATATTATAGTTATATAAAAACTATTTACAAAATAATTATATGATCCACTTGTTATCGATCTATAAATCTATATAAACCCTTTAAAAACTCTTAATAATCATATGAAAATAATATTAAAACATTTTGTGGGCAAAAAATATCATAGTATTGGGTTTAATAAATAAGGGTAAATTCCTTTTATTATAAATACCATAAAATAAATTTTCAAATGATTCATTTGATTTCAAATAAATACATATTATATAATAAATACATTCCCAACAATAGTAATTAGATAGTTTCAAAACAAATCTGTAATAAACAAAATTCAAAAAATATAATGAAATATCATATTTAAAACCCACTTTGTTTGAAAATAGAAAAACATTTTAATGAAATATCAATATATATCTGAAAAAATTTACGCAAATTACACTAAAAATTATCTTTTCATGAGTGTAATGATTCTTGGAAAACCATAAGAAATCTATTTGGACACTAGATGTATCGCCTATATAAATTCCATTTGAGGTCATGGATTTACACGAATTCCTCATTATCAAATTCTATACCTATTTGAAATATTCTAATGTAATAACATTTTCATAAGGCTTTCCATTAACATTTATATCCCTTTGAAGCATCCATTCCAAAAATATAAAAATTTGTACAAAGTGGTGAATAAATTTATATAACACAAACATTTTCAATGACTATATTTTATAAAAACCAATTCATTAATTGGGATAAGGATAAATACATATATTATAAATTATATTGATAATAACTTGTGAAAATGAAAAATTAAACAGATAAATGACTTTAATTTAATTTTGTAATGTCAATTGTAATTATAGTTCATAAATTTTTTAATATTATTGAATATCATACATAAATATTATAGCACATATGTGGAATACAATGATATTTTAATACCATTTAAATCACAATGAAATTAAAAATTAAAATTCATGAAAATTACTTCCTTAAGAAAAATGATTTGAAATGGAGTAAAATATTGTTAATAAAATTTATTATCTAAAAAACAATAAAATTAAAATTTTAATTAAAATATCCCTTATATAGTGGTTATAGAAAAAAATTAGGACTTTACAAAATTTTATACATAAAATATATTGTAATAAAGAAACTAAGTTAATTTACCACATAATGGAGAATAAAAACTAATATATTTCTCACAGATGATTACTAGTAATATTCTTGGAAATCTATGTTTTTTTCTATTATTTTTAGTATAGAAAGTCATTTTTCACCTTTTATGGGGATTATATTATATATATAATTATGTGAAAAGATTTCATGGGAATATTTGTAATGAATAAAAAATCTAATACATTTTTAATATCAAAGTTGTATTTCTCAAAAAATACTTCTGATACGTGTAGTTTGTAATCATTATGAGATTGGGATATTAAGATATAAACAAATTGGTTTGATATTAATAAGATCAAAATTATACCTTCATTCAAATTAGGGATGATATGAGATATATTTTTATATATTCATTTTGACATAATTCAGATGACTCAATCTCTAGTAAAAAACCATGTGAATTTTTTGAATGTTTTTCTTGTAAAATAATGATAATATATATATACATATAAAATTAATAGTCACTTTTAATATATCCTGTAGTTGATAAAAGAGAAATTCATCGAAGATATCCAATGAACTATTGGACATCTATAATATTATATATTTTAATTATATTGAATTATATATATTTACAAAACACATTAAAAATGGTTTTTTGGGTGACCATAAATCTAATACGACATTACATGCTAGTATTTATTTATATTGCATTGGATGATGTGAATCAGATTTTGGTGGCATCAAAATATTTTACTTTCTATAATGGGATTTAGATCTAAATATTTTGAGGGTATTTTCACTATAGATCAATGAAAACTATATGATGGTAATTTCATAAACTATTTCACATTTTTTGGAGATAGAATGTGAATAATAAGGTGGATTGCAGAAGATTTATGTTTGAAACACTGATGAAATATGCAAGAGATGGTAAAAATTATTTCATAGAACAATATGGACATTATATTGACACGATGTGTGGATATGTCTGGAAGTATAAGAAAATGTTAATATTTTTTATGATAGGAACATGGTGAAAGATGGTACTCTGGATGCAAGAAAATTCAAATTCACTTGATCATATGACCATAATTTTATGTTTATATTTTAAATATGTGAATTGTGTCATTATAGCATTCTCCATAGAAAAACATTATCTAGTCCTACACTTCATTATTTTTTTTCTATATCTAGCTTGATCTATGTAACTATGATTGGTATCCAAACAAATGCTCAAAAAACTGACAACCAATTATTCAAACCTACACTATGGCATTGCCACCCGAGAGCACACTATGTGTTCCCACCTTTTTTCCATCAATAACTCAATGACATAAAACTATCAATTCCATAAGAACTTTTTCCCATGTTTCTATCGGATTCCATGGTCGACCAACCAACCATGTTTGTTTACCCATGGTCCCTTGTGTGGTTTATGTACGTCCCATGTTCGTTAAAGGTTGAATTTATTTTATATATAAATATAAATTATAAATTACCTTGGTTTAAAGAATTAAAAAAATGTAAAATAATATCATTCACATTATTATTTTATGTAATTAAATATTTATTTATTTTAACCTTCTAATAATGTAGTTGTAATTTAAATTAATATACTACTTCTCTTAACAATTTTTATATTGAATATTAACATGAAATAGTTAACATTATGAAAAATGATGTATTCTACTCATGTTATTTTATATGAATATTATTATTATTACCAGGGAATTGTATTTGAATTTATTTATATTGTAAACCACATTTTCAAATTAATGTATGAAGGGTTTTAAAATAAGAAGGTACTAATTGTGTATAATAAATATTCACTATTTTTTATTAAAGTTCTTTTATACATCAAAAAAGAATTTTTTATTCAAAATGGATATTATTGGTTTTTGATGGATATTATAACTAATATATCCCATAATTGAATGAATTTCTTGATAAAAGAATAAAAAAGTTTTAATCTATAATTTCAAAATTATAATATGTAGATTTTTTTGTATTTTTATGAAATGTTTGTTTTTTTGTGAATAATTATTATATTTTTTTTACATATTACACAGATTTTAAGTCATTATTGTGAATTTAAATTTAATTTAAAAACAATAAATCATTTTTCTTGTTAAAAAATTATTTAATGATTAAAATATTTCTTTTAATAACATTATTTTCTATTTGAGAAACCCAATCTTAACTTTTATGAATAGGGTTTAAATTTTACTTTTACTAATAATTATTGTTGTATAATTTAATTTAATGGTATGTTTGGAAGTATTTATACTGTTTTATAATTATATAAAATTATAAAAACCTTAATTTTTTCTTATGTAACCATAAATAATCCTGGGAAGTATACTTCATATATTATTTTTGAGTAATATTATTTTTACACTTACATCAGGTATTTTTCTAGAAAACTATTTTCCATTATAGTTTTCATGTTTTTATTCAAATTAATGACAATCTATAATATGTGTCAAATATTTAATAATGGAGTTCATATTTTGAATATGTATTTTAAATTTTTTAACATCTGTAACATTTTTTTCATTAATAATATTATCATTATAGATATATGTCACATATATAAGGGTAAATCTAGATAATTACGATATAGACTATGAAATAAGGCATAAAATTATCATTAACACATTCATTTTACATATTCTGTAAAGGGATTTCATCCATCCCCATCAAAGTATCAAATAAATAGAAAAATGGGTCTATTTTTATATGATTTGGATCTCTATATTGTTTTATGTAATGATTATATACATAAGGCATATTTCTTAATTTTATAACTCTATTCTTTTACCACAAGGATTAACAGATGTTATATTTGATTATAAATTATTATTTTTAATATCAATAAATAATTTTATATTTAATTTATTTAATTTTAATTTTTAGTCATTTTTTTCATTACGTGTAACACTGATGTGACCTCTACTAAATGCATGTATAGTTAGTAGAAAAAACAAGGTTTAAAATTTAAATAATATTAATAGTACTATTTTTATGGTATGTTATTAGAATGAAACTAACTTAATAATTATTTATGGAGTCTAATAAATGGTAAATGTTTTTATATTCTAATTAAAATTATATATTGATTATAGTAAAATTAAATTATATAAATATTCTTAGAAGACTATAATTATATCTTAAAACAAACAGTATTTTAGTTAATATCATAAATTTAAATTTAAATATATTTAAAGAGATTAATCGGGATATTAATGTTTTAAATGGTTATCCATTGACCATTAGTGATCCAATTTCCACCATAGATGTAAATTTTAACCTCTAAAGTGTTGAAAATGTGTTACCATGGTTGATTACAAAAACTGCTAATAAGAGGCTAAACCAAAATAAATAGATACAAATTCCATATAAACATGTCGAATTTTTAATAGAAACTGTTTTTTAGAAATATAAGTGAACAATAATATAAATTATGACACATGTATCCAAATTTTTTGATATAGTTATTTATTTTACTTTAATGTTTGTAATGATTACATATGTATAAATCCCATTACTTATAATAGAACGCCTCCTTTACTCTCAATATCATGCCTATTGATCCCTTTATCACAAAAAATATCATGAAAAACACCTTCCTAACCCACATACCATTTCCATGAGTCTATCTTCTCACCAAAATACCAAACTATGAGCATTAATGTGTATGTTATAAGAGGTCTACCAAATAAGATGAGTAACTATAAACCTATTTTGTTAATTTAATTTATTCATAAAACAACATAGAATAGACCCAAACCATACTAATATAATAAAATAAACATCTTAAATATACTTCAATTTTATTATGTTAATTTAATTAAAATTACTTATCTCTATCTGAATCATATTGGTAATGAAAACATAGATCACATGTATGCGTGGACTACCACATCCACAAAGAGATGTGTTTAGTTTTTCAATACCTCCTTTTGAGTATGGTTATAGTTATGGATATAATATATACATATTATATTAATAAAATAATTATTATTATGAAAATAAGTTATATCGTCAATATTAATAGCATACCGTCTATTGGAATATAGAAACATAGATTGTGCGTAAATATGAATATCAAATTCACATAGCGAAATTTATTTTTCTTCAATAATTCCTCATTTTTCTAGTTATTATATGTGAATTAATTAATTAAAATTAAAATTATAATATATATGGTTTTTAAATGATAAAACATTACTTATCATCATTTTATTATTTCCATTTGAAAATGAATTCAGTGTTCATGGATAAATGATAAATTTTACCTCCATTAGTGGTATATTTTATTTTTCTATTATAATATTTATTTAATCTGTAAAAATATGTGTATCATAAATAAATCTCATTGTCATGAACCGCCTTCACCAAAAAGAGGGAATGGTCAGCAGATTTCCAGGCCCTTCCTTCTTTAAGTTGAAGGAGAGATAATGACCCCCGAAACCCACCTTCAATAGGTCCCAGAGTGGCGACTAGCACCAAGGGTATAGAAATTACACACAAATGGAAGCCATTACCCTTTTTGTTTTATAGGATCAAGAGATAAGAAGATGAAACCCAATAACACCAAGGTAAAGAAAAAAGTAAAGCCAAAAGTAAACCATTCCCACATGCATGTTTCAAAAGTAAAAGCCACAAAGTTCAAAAGGTGACTACAAAGGTATGTACCAATGAATGAAAAACAGCAACTGCAACTGCCCCAAAGGTCCGAGCTAGTATGGTCCTGCGTGATCCCCGAAGTCCTCCGAGAAACCTGAAAGCAGTTTTATATATATAGGGTTAGCATACAAGTACACTCAGTAGGGAAAACCAAAGACTCTTGTGCACAAGTGGGGAACGTACTAAAGTACCATGAGAAAAGGAGTAAACCAAACACCTATCAAGGTAAACTATCCACCCAAGCCTAACCAAGGCACACTCCCCAAATAATGCATGTCAAGTAATATATATAATAAGAGAACATCGATGTTTGGGTACCCCGCGCCACTTTCCCACTGGTTATTGAGACATCCTACGCATCGAACAAATCCTGCCATTCTCACCGCAGTCCCACTGACACACCCGCCCACACACACCTCGGCCACAACCGCACGCAGTCCCACTGCCGAATCCTGCCCGCAAACACCTGGGCCACAACTGTCACAAGTAACCATGCCTGCAAACACCTAGGCTAGAACAACTACCACCACGCCCGAAGACACCTGGGCTAGAAGATCCACTGCCACGCCCGGAGACACATGGGCCTCATCCCGAAGACACTTGGGAAACCACCTACCGCACACACCTGGCCAACCATCACAGTACCCCGCCTGAAGGTTCTTGGGATAATAATGGACCTCAGACCATCACAGCCTGCCCAAATATACTTGGGCTATCCAGGAATGGGAGTACAAAAGGAGATAATAACTAGCCACTAAGAAAAGTGTTGGAAAAAACACCCTCCCCCATGAAATGGGGGTGTTAGGAACTAAGTGCTCAACTTGGCTGGGGCGTGAATAAGAAACACAAAGCTACATGTATATATATAGGTAACAAGCACTCACCCAATGCTATGTTTTTATTCAGACAACCTACAGATCACAACCACACTCAAGTCCGAGTCACGACTCTCGCTAACAAAACCCATTTGTCCCATTCTCGTTTCATGTTCAGTGATAAAGTTCAAATATGTTCTTGCACTACTGGGCAACTAACACCATAGGAATAACCAAGGAAATGAATCCTGACAATCGTCAATTTAAACATTCACACTCGGTTCTCTTGTAATGTTACAACAACAAGGAAAAGTGAGAACCCGCGAATTACAGGAACCAGACAACACCGAGACACTACCCCGTGTCCCCTCCCACAAAAGGGGTTTTCATCAATAGGGGATCCCACCCCAATTTGTGATATAACAAGGTAACCACATGGCCACAAAACTCACAACCACCGAATCCATAACAATAGGGAATCCCATTCCCAATTCCACAACCATCGAGAGTATAAAAACAGGGGATCTCATCCCCTCCCACATATCCAGCAATCGGCCCGTGAAAGAAAACAACCAAACCACTGCCACCAACACTAAGCAGGGTCATGCCTGTATTTTCAGATGTAAAAGATTTTACACGCTCCATGATTTCAATTCCGTGTTTTGAATGGGGGTTATCACATAAGGGTCGATCTGGGTGCTTCCAATTTACTTAGCCAAATATACGTAATTAACCAATTTAATTTTCATGGAAGGAGTTCACAACCATAAAGAAGCCATTTAAAAAATCACCAGGGGTTCATTAATGTACAGAGAAAGACCACCAACGTACAAGATTTTTAGTAGGCAGAAGCCCGCATAAATCAGGAAGAAGGTCATAATATAAAACAGCATCAACGATCAAAGCCCCCCCTTCTTTATCCGTTCATTATCTTTATTTGTTCTGGTTTATCCAATTCTACAGAAACAAAAGCACGCCAACCCTACATGATACACCAAAGGAAGAGGCGATGAAGAAATTCTCTACCTGTTAGATCAATGATCTACGCTAAGGTCGGGGGAGGAACATCATGGATAGTGATGCGGCTAACCTGAACGAAAATCGCTTTGTCTATAAATGCTTAGGCCAGACGCGGAACACTACGCATAACAATGTGGCTCGCCCGATGCACTAGAATCTATTCGTGAAAATCCGTGATCGAGGAAAGAAGAAACCACGGCTAACCCTTAGTTTATAAGAGCCACAGACGGTTGAGATGAGAACACCAAACCACGTAAGGAGCAGGGGTCGTGTGTTGACCACGCGGTTGGGCAATTACACATAGAGGTCTCTCAGGATTTTTAGGAATCAATTATGGGATTTAAATGGTTTAAAAAGGAGTAGAAGAATTAATTTATGTCAAAAATTACGTTGTAGGAGTGGAAAAGTCAGGTACTGGAAAAAGAACGAAAGGCTCGGCGTGGGGACACGGTGCCACCGTCATGGTGTCACCCTCACGGTGTCACCCTCACAGTGGCACCGTGATCGGTGTCACCCTCACGGTGTCACCCTCACAGTGCCACCGTCACGGTTCCATCGTCACGGTGTCAGCTTCATAGTGCCACCATCATGGTGTCACCCTCATGGTGCCACCATCACGGTGCCATTGTGACCGGTGCCACCCTCACGGTGCCACCGTTTTGGTGGAGCCTCACTTTTGCAAAGTAATGGGCCAGGAGGGTCTGGAACATTACATTAGATACCTCTCGAACTATTCTTACCCTAGAGAATAAAAACAAACCAGAAGAGAAGAGAGAGTCTGAACAACCACCTCGAAAGATACCTCTCAAGAGTGAACCTCGTCGTTATCTAGAACGCCTCCCTCTAGAGAACCAAGCAACATATCATGCCAAACTGCCCAAGCATGTGGGTTGGGGTGTCTCCTCCCCCATGTTAAGATATTATCCGCTTTGGGCGGCACAGACTCGCCTGCATGGGTTTAATCGCATCCACCTTAATGCGTCCTGATTAGGGGTCGGGTTCTCTCCTCCCCCATAGCCAGGGATTTTCACACACAATCAGAGGAAAGATAACAATTATATTTCATATCCAAAAGAAAAAATATTCTACCACAACAGGTACAACAAGGAACAAAACTTAAAACAACTCTGGGTACTGGGTACGCATCTGTGCTTCCCTCTCCCACGTACTCTCCTCAAGCCTACCATGTCTCCACAACACACGAACCAAGGGAATGGTTCGCCCACAAAGCACCTTCTCCTTGTGATCCTCGATCATCACTAGTCTCTCCTCAAAAGTAATGTCGTCCTCGATGTCTAGCTCACCCCAATCAAGGACGTGTGAATCGTCATGCAGATAACGAAGGATTTTGGACACATGGAAGACATCATGTATCGTCAGTAGCGGTGGTGGTAAAGCTAGCTAATAATCCACTTCACCGACCCTCCACAACACTTCAAAGTGTCCGATGAACCTGGGAGAAAGCTTAATCCCCTTGTCGAACCTCCACTGCCCACGATGAGGGGAGACCTTCAAGAACACATGGTCCCCAACCCCAAACTCCAAGGGCCTCCTTCTGGTATCGGCATACGACTTCTGTCGGTCCTGGGCTACATTCATCCTTTCTTGTATGAGATGAACCTTCTCTGTCGTGCTCTGCACCACCTCCGGGCAAGGATGCCTACCTCTCCTACTTCGGTCCAATACACAGGCGAACGGCGTGGCCTCCCGTACAAAGATTCAAACGGGGCCATGCCAATGGTAGATTGGTAGCTATTATTGTAGGAAAACACTAACAAAGGCAAGTATTGCACCCATGATTCTCCTGAGTCCAGAACACATGCCCGCCGCATATCCTCCAAGGTCTGGATGATGTGCTCGGTTTGTCCATCTGTCTGGGGATGGATAGCAGCGTTAAGGCGTAGATGGCTGCCAAGAGCATGCTGCAATACTCTCTAGAATCACGAGGTAAACCATGCATCCCTATCCGAGACAATAGACCTTGGAACTCCATGAAACTGCACCACCTCATCCACATACCTTCGTGCCAAAGCATCCACTGCACTCGACTCCCTGATCTCCAAAAAGTGAGCCAATTTCGTCAACCATTCCACCACCACCCAGATGGCATCGTATCCCCCTTGGACCTTGGGTAGTCCCGTGACGAAATCCATAGAGATGTCATCCCACTTCCACTCAGGGACACCTAGAGGCTACAGTAGGCCGCCTAGAACTCGGTGTTCAGCCTTCACTCATTAACACACTAAGCACTTGGCCACAAACTCTGCCACTGGTCTCTTACCTCCGAGCCACCAGAACTGCCTCTTCAGTCCCTGGTACATCTTGGAAACTCCTGGGTGTACTGCTAGGGGTGAGTTGTGGAACCCACTGAGAACCATTCCGCGCACTGCCTCGGGAACAAACAACCTTCCCTAGGAAAGAATCCAGTTCTGACCGTCCTCTGTCCATCCTTCCGGAGAATTTCCCTGGTCAACTCGGCCACGTATCACATCGCACTCCAGGTCTCCCCAATGAGACTCCTCCACTTGCTGAAACAGAGATGACTGCACTGTCATCTGATATAGGCAACCTCTACTGCTATCCATCTTTGCATCTAGGTGTAAGGCAGCCAACTCCTCCATCGCCTTCTAGGAATCTTCTGACTCTCGGACCGTATCCTTCTGCGTCCTCCAACTCAAGAGAACAGCAACTACATTGCCCTTGCCCTTAGTATAAGAGATCTCGAAATCGTAATCCTAGAGGAACTCCACCCATCTCCGTTGTCGCAAGTTTAGGTCCCGCTGGGAGAAAACATACCTCAAGATTTTGTGATCCGTGAAGACCACAAAGCGTTCTCCATTGAGGTAGTGTCGTCATAACTTTAGCGCAAAAATGATCACTGCAAGATCCATGTTGTGGGTGGCATAATTACGCTCATGAGGGTGTAGCTGCCTGGACCCATAAAAGATCACCCCTTATTGCTACATCAACACACATCCCAGGCCCTATCCTGAAGCATCGCAGAACACCTCATACACCTCCCCTTCTTCTGGAAATCTCAGCATTGGGGCACTGACCAACTTCTCCTTCGGATAGCTGAAGGCTGACTCGCACTGCTCACTCCACACAAAAACCTGGTCTTTCTTGGTCAGGGCTGTCAAAGGGGCTGCTAATCAGGAGAAGTTGGGTATGAACCTCCGATAGAAACCCACCAGCCCGAGGAAACTACGGACCTCTCCCACATTCTTGGGTTCTGCCCAAGAAACAACTGCCTCAACCTTTGATGGGTCCACCCCTACCCCCTGCTCGGACACCACGTGCCCGAGGAAGTGCACTTATCGTGTCACGAACATGCATTTTGATAACTTCCCATAGAGCTGATGATGTTGGAGGACCTCCAGAACCGTCCTCAGGTGCTCTACATGGTGCTCCTCTGATTTTGAGTAGACCAGGATGTCATCGATGAACACAACTACGAACCGATCTAGGTACTCTAGTAAGATGGCGTTCATAAGCCCCATGAACATAGTCGAGGCGTTCGTAACACCGAAGGGCATGACTACGAACTCAAAGTGTCCATATCTGCACCTGAACGTCGTGTTCTGGATGTCTCCCTCCTTCATTCTCAGCTGGTGGTACCCAGACCGCAGGTCAATCTTTGAGAACCATCCTACCCCTTTCAGCTGGTCGAAAAGATCGTCTATCCTCGGAAGAGGGTAGCGATTCTTGATCGTCACCTGATTCAGCCTCTTGTAGTCTATGCAAAACCTGATACCAATATCTTCCTTCTTTGCGAACAAGACTGGAGAACCCCACAGTGATGCACTTGGCCGAACATAACCCCTCTTCATCAGATTTTCAATCTGGATCCGCAGCTCCCATAGCTCTGAAGGTGACATCCTGTAAGGTGCCATCGAGATCGGACGAGCGCCGGGCTGCAGGTCTATCCCGAACTCGATATCACGTCGAGGGGGTAGAGTCGTCACCTCCTCAGAAAAGATGTCCATAAACTCACAGATAACCTCTGGCACTTCAACCATCTCAACATCTACTGACTCTACTGACAGCTCGGCTAACAAGGAGAGGAGGGGTTCCTCTCGCCTGCTGCCCTTCTGACCGCTCCACTCGCCGGTGAAGGTAACATGCCGGCCGCCCAAATCTGAGAACACGAATCTTATTCGGAAATAGTCAATGACGTCACACACTGGGAATAGCCAGTCGATGCATAGGATGAAATCGTATGGCTGTATCTGTAGTAGAAGAAGATCCCTAACCGACTGATGTGGCCCTATCATCAGTCTACGTCCCCGACAAAAAAACAACAAGTCAATATGACCTCCGACTGGTGTGCTCAACACTAGGGGAACTAGAGGTCTCTCGGCATCTAGACCAAAGGCACAGGCTAGACTGGGTGAAACAAGGGAGTGATAAGCTCTGGTATCGAACCAGGCATAAGCAGGGGTACTAAACAAACTGATCTTACCTCGAACAACCTCCGGCCCTGCTGGAATTGCTGCCTCGGCGGCGTGTATCTATCCACGCCCGACTCCTCTGCCCCTCGGTTGTCGACCACCTCCCTGACCACGCCCTGTTCAAGGTCCCTGAGGAGCGCCCTGAGGAGCGCCCTAAGGTCGGCCTCCTCCTCCTACGTCTGCCCTCGGAAGAGCGGGAGCTCGCTGTCCCTACTAGTGCGACTAAAAAGGTCTGGCTGGAAGCTTCTACTGGGGCAGGGGGTGGGGCTGTCCACCACCAATGTACTATACCCGGTCCGGGCACTGACTCCGGAGATGTCCATGGCTCCCATAGACGAAGCACCGTGGCCCTGGGCCCGAAGAAAAGGGGTGAGGACTAGGGGATCGAAACTGAAACTATTGCGGCCTACTCCCTATGGGTCGGAACCTAGAGGGTCCTGATGCTGGAGTCCTGGTGCTGACAGGCTTCCCATTCAATCACTACTGGAAATAAACTATTTCCCAACGGTTCAGAACCGTTGGGAAAGCCCCTGAAACCGTTGGGAAAGGTTTTCCCAACGGTTCTCATAACCGTTGGGAAGTAAGCCGTTGGGAAAGGTTTTCCCAACGGTTTACTTGCAACCGTTGGAATAGGCCCATAGAAGTTACCCTACCCCAACGGTTTGGGTGAACCGTTGGGATAGTTTTTCCCAACGGTTCTCCCAAAACCGTTGGGAAAACCAAATGCCACACATTTTTTCCCAACGGTTTTAAACCGTTGGGAATTGGTGAAGTCTTTCCCAACGGTTTAGAACCGTTGGGAAAAGACATGCTCAAACTTATATGCCAACGGTTTAAAACCGTTGGCATACCCTATGCTGCAAATTGCAGCACCCTGCAATTTGCACAGCCCCTGTCCCCTGTCTATCACCACCAGTCATCAGGCCTCATTTTCACCTCATTTTCACCTCATTTTCACCTCATTTTCACCTCATTTTCGATCCAACTATTGTACCAGTAATAAAATAAAACATACATATTCAATTACGAACAAATTCATACACATTTAACATATAATGGATCCTGAAACTATACAAATCCATAATTAAATTACAATTCATAAACATACATAATTCATATAGAATTCAATTTAAAATTTAGATGACAATTATACGTGGAATCTGAAATTCAATTCACAATATGATCGGTTTTTTCTATACCATATATTTTTACCTCAAATGATGTCCATTTTAAACAAAATACATACACCTGAAGTGATACCGGCCACACCGCACCTCAGATTGAGGCGGGGTTAACTCGTACACGTCACATTTGACTCATGGATCGTTGTGCTAAAGTATCGACAGAATCCTAATGCGTTTGGTCGGTTTTCCGTATGCCAGTTGATGTTTTTCACTTAAAATGGCGTCCTTTTGAAACAAAAGACGGACACTATGAGTGGTGCCGACCACACCGCGTCTCCAATTGAGGCGGGGTTGATTCGTACATGTCACCTATGACTCATGGATCGTTCTCCTAAAGTTTAAATGGAAACCGAATGCATTTGGTCGGTTTTCCGTATGTACCTAAAATGTTGTCCATTTTAAACAAAAGAGTGACACTTAGACTCATCCCGACCACACCGCGACTCAGATTCATCCCGGGTTGGCTCGTACATGTCACATATGACCCATGGATCATTGTGATAAATTATAAAAAGATTCCGAATGCGTTTGGTCGGTTTTGCGTATGCCAGTTGTTCTTTTCATTTATAATCATGTCCATTTTAAACAAAAGAGACATAGTTAGAGCGGTGTCGGCCACACCACATCTCAGATTAAGACGGGGTTGACTTGTACACGTCACATATGACCCATGGATCGTTGTGCTAAAGTATCGATAGAATCCGAATGCGTTTGGTCGGTCTTCCGTATGTCAGTTGATGTTTTTCACTTAAAATGACGTCCTTTTGAAACAAAAGACGGACACTTTGAGTGGTGTCAGCCGCACCGCATGTCGGATTGAGGCGGGATGATTCGTACACGTCACATAGGACCCATGGATCGTTCTCCTAAAGTTACAATGGAAACCGAATGCGTTTGGTCGGTTTTCCGTATGTACTTAAAATGGTGTACATTTTAAACAAAAGAGATCCATTTAGACTGATCCCGGTCACAACGCGACTCGGATTGACCCGGGTTGGCTCGTACACGTCACATATGACCCATGGATCGTTGTGATAAATTATCAAAAGATTCTGAATGCGTTTGGTCGGTTTTGCGTATGCCAGTTGTTCTTTTCACTTATAATCCTGTCCATTTTAAACAAAACAGACACAGTTAGAGCGGTGTCGGCCACACCGCGGCTCGGATTGAGGCGGGGATGATTCGTACACGTCACATATGACTCATGGATCGTTCTCCTAAAGTTTCAATGGAAACCGAATGCGTTTGGTCGGTTTTCCGTATGTACTTAAAATGGTGTCCATTTTAAACAAAAGAGAGCCACTTAGACTGATCTCGGCCACACCGCGACTCGGATTGAACCCGGGTTGCCTCGTACAGGTCACATATGACCCATGGATTGTTGTGATAAATGATCAAAAGATTCGGAATGCGTTTGGCCGGTGCACCAGACAGAAGCAAGGGATTTCTCTGGCTCCACCGGCTGACCGGTGCTGAGCCACCGGCTGGCCGGTGGTCTGGACAGAAGGTATTCCATTCTGTCTGGGCCCACCGGTTGGCCGGTGGCCAGACACCGGCTGACCGGTGGCACCTGGCAGAGGGCAAGGCCTTCTGCCTTGTCCACCGGCTGGCCGATGGGCTGGATCCGGCTGGCCGGTGACCTTACCGGCTGGCCGGTGGTCTCACACCGGCTGGCCGGTGGACTTAAAATGACGTCTTTTTGAAACAAAAGACCGACACTTTTTGAGTGGTGTCGGCCACACCGCGTCTCCGATTGTGGCGGGGTTGATTCGTACACGTCACATATGACCCATGGATCGTTCTCCTAAAGTTTCAACGGAAACCGAATCCGTTTGGTCGTTTTTCCGTATGTACGAACCCTCCTCGTACCACCGGCCTGAGTACTCGGACCAGTACTAGGCTCCTCGTCAAATAACTGTCGACGTAATGGTGGATCCTACAAAAAAGTTTACAAAAAAAATTAATCACATGACATTATATATTCTGTAAATATATATATATATATTTGAAATAAAGTACTCACTGTAGGCACTAATGGTGGAATGCCCAGCTCCTCCATCCGACGATTGTTCTCCGCCATTTTTTTTCTTCGTCTCTCTTCAATTGGCTTCATTTCCTGCATTGGAAAACAAATATGTAATTAATTAGAAAAAGAAAATTAATGTGTAAACCAAAAAACTAAATATATGAGGGAATGAGGGGATTCATTGGTAATTTAGCTATCAATTGTTTTAGAAGAGCTTGAATGAATTTAATAAAACATACAAGTTGTAATGTTCACCAAGTTTGAAATATTGTTTGATTTGGTTTGAATACAGTTCAATTCCAAATTAGAAAATGCAATTCAAATAAAACAGCAACCAATAAACATTGAAAATTCACATAACGGTCAAGTCAGCTAAAACATATTTGTGATCAATACTAAATAAATATGAATATTACCAACCTTAACAACCCAACTCGAGGTAAACCAAAAGAATTGAGAACATGGATGAATGATTCTATATATTTCCAACCACAACATCAGGTTCACAATCAACTCTGACAATTGAGCTATTGGAGTCATCAAAAGAAATAAATGGATTGGTTCCAATGGCAATAGGGACAGTGTCAATTCCATCATCAGCATCATCAAAAATATGTCTTGGAATTACTTCAACTACGACACCAAATTCAGGTTGAAGTTGATCTTTGACATAAAAAACTTGTTTAGCCATTGATGCCAACACATATGGTTCTTCGGTTGCAAGAGTACGGGTCATATTAATTACTCGAAATCCACAATCATCAATAAATGTGCCATGTCTCGTCATCGAATCAAACCAATGGCATTTCATCATTGTGACTCGTCCATGAGAGTAATAATCCAATATTATTATTTTCTCAACGACTCCATAATAACCCACATTTTCAAGTCGCGGTCTACTATCTGATGCGCTGGCATAACAATCTGTTGTGGCAGTAACCATAATACCATCATGTTGTGTTCTCATGTTTTTGGCTCGTTCAGTGACAATAAATCTGTACCCATTGATAACAATTGATTTACAGTCACGAACCACGGTATTAGGACCAAAAGCCAAAGCTCTTATTTCCTCAGAGACAGAGTCAGCAGACAAACTCAATACCTGCAATATAAATGACAGCTAAACTTAAGTAAATATTGAAATAATTAATTTAAACAGTAATATTTTTACCTTCAATTTTAACCAAGCAGAAAACTCTTTGCTATGCAATGTCTCTCTCCTTCTCAAAGATAAAGAACGATGCTTCCTATTTATCATTGTTTTATGTTCCCTGTAGATAAAAAAATATGAATAGTTTAACAGATATATATGTAAGATATACATATTCAATTTTGTTACCTGATATAGTCATCGAACAAATCACAGTTGAACAAAACTGTGCGATGTGCCATCTCCCGCTCTTCATTGCTTAATGTCTTCAATGTATATGATCCAGGAATTCCTCCTGTTTGAGGAAGTGATGGAAAACTGGGTTCAATTTGCTCATATTGTTCTTCTTCATTTCTCATTGGTCTGCTCATTCTTGTAGTAAGATCAGACAAATACATTGAACAGAAATCCATACATTCTTGAGCTAAGTAACCGTTCACGATAGAACCTTCGGGATGATTCTTGTTTCGAACATAAGACTTTAATGTGAAAATATTTCTTTCAGTTGGATACATCCAACGAAAAGAAACAGGTCCTCCGAGAAGTATTTCAGTTGGAATATGGACAGTCAGATGCAGCATGCATGTGAAAAATGATGGGGGAAATATTTTCTCCAACTCACACAAAATTAATGGGGCATCTGTCAACATTTTTTGCAAGAAAGACTTCGACAACTTCTTAGCACAAAGATCTCTAAACAAATGGCACAACCGAATAACACCCACCCTTACATTATTGGACAAAAGATGACGGATTTCTATTGGAAGCAACTCATGCAGTAGAACGTGATAATCATGAGTCTTCAAAGATTTTAGCTTCAACTCTCTTCTGTTGACCCGTTTAGATATGTTGCTTGAATAGCCATCAGGAACTCTAATAGTCTCTAATACTTCCAAAAATTGTTTTTTTTTTCAGTAGGTGTCATCACATAAGAAGCACATGGAAGTTGCCATTTATTTTCACTGATACGCACAGGATGCAATTCTGGTCTGATGCCCCAATCCACCAAGTCACGTCGAGATCGTAAATCATCTTTTGTCTTCCCCTTGACATTTAGAAGAACTGAAAGCAACATTTCACATATATTCTTTTCAATATGCATTACGTCTAAGCAATGACGTAGCAAATTGGTTGACCAATAAGGAAAATCAAAAAAGATACTCCTCTTCCTCCAATTGTAACAGGTTTCTGTGGAAACATTCTTTCTCTTTCCAGATTTCATTTGACCCTTCCCGAACGAAAAACTGAAATCTTTCAATTCATTAAGCACATCAGTTCCAGACATACGCTAAGGTGGATCATCGGTCTCTATAGTATTATCAAATCTTCGACGATTCATTCTATATGGATGATCCTTTGGCAAAAATCGTCGATGTCCCATAAAACTGAAACTACAACGATGTTTCAGTCTTCTGGATCGTGTATTCTTCATACAAACTGGACATGACAGTTTCCCCTTCGTGCTCCATCCAGACATCATTGCATAAGCCGGAAAATCATTGATTGTCCACATAAGCGCAACGCGCATCTGAAATATGTCTTTCGAACATGCATCGTATGTGCGCACACCCACATCCCAAAGAAGCTTCAACTCTTTTATTAAAGGTTGCATGTATACATCAATATCAATGCCAGGATCAGAAGGACCAGATATGAGTATACTCATGAAAGTGAAAGGTTTTTTCATACACAACCATGGGGGAAGATTATAAATGTGTATAAAAACTGGCCATGTGTTGTGCGAAGTAAGCATCTGCCCAAACGGATTAAAACCGTCGCATGAAAGACCCAGCCTCACATTACGCACGTCAGCTGCAAAATCAGGATGTCGAGCATCAAATCTCTTCCATGCAAATCCATCTGCAGGATGAACCAACTCATCATCAGTCTTCTTTCTCTCGGTATCATGCCATCTCATTTTTATTGATATGTCATCAGACATAAAAAGATTCTGGAGTCTGGGAATCAATGGAAAGTGCCACATTACTTTCTGTGGAACGCGGGATGGTGTTCCATCAGATTTTGACTTCCAGCGGGATGTGCCACATTTTATACAATCATTTCGTTCAGCGGTTTCCTCCCAGAATAAACTGCAATCTTTCGGGCAAGCATGAATTTTGTTTCTTGAAAATCCAAGTTCCTCAACTAACTTCCATGCCATATAGTGGTTTGAGGGAATATCTGCATCATCTGGAAGTAAATCCTTCAAGAGGGTAAGAATGTAATCGATTGCTGTATTAGAAATCCCATACATAGTTTTCCCATGAAATAATCGGATTAAAAATTCCAGCTTTTTCATTTTATCGCATTGCCGATATACTGGAGTCGTGGCAGCATCATTCAATTTTTTCACCCTATCAATATCATCATTTTCACTAGATGCATCAGCTGTCCTCATATCGAAGTCTTCTTGAGTCGAAATCCTTTCTTTTTCATGATGACGAATAAACGGAAACCGATCATCTAACAAATTCTCCATTCCAGTCTTTTCATTTCGATCATCACCAATTTGAGATTTCGTTTTCTCCCCATTGTGATACCACAGAAAGTAGTTTGCTTGAAACCCATTTTTGGTTATGTGGTAGCTGACTTCTTCACGGCTCAACCAAGGTCTACCAACACAATTGGAACATGGGCAGTGTATGCGACCACTATCTGAAGCATTGTCAAATGCAAAATCTATAAAGCTCTCCAAATTGTTTTGAAAATCATCTGAGATCCGATCGGTTTCATACATCCAACTTCTGTCCATTCTGTAAAAAGAATTTATATAAGTCATTTTGTCATAAACAATTCAATAGGCATTAACTATAATAGAATATACATTTAAGTAAACGATAAAGGAAGAAAATAATCAAGGTATCAACTACACATGTCAAAAAAACATACAAATGTGTTATTGAAAAAATGTAAAACCAACAAGAACTTAATGTGTTATATCACATAACAGCATGACTCATCCCATAACCATATTAGTAGGGTATCATGAACATGAATAACATCAACCTTGTGCCATCCTCCTACCCTACATGACCCCAACCACATGCCACATCTTATTATAGCCTTATCACATCACACCTCATCGAAAAACACTAGGGAAATCATAGTACATCTCACCTGAAGACACATGGACAATCACATCGCATCTTGCCTAAAAACACATGGTCAATCAATTTTGAAGGAAGAGTAGGGAATGTTGTACCCCACTCTCTTGGATTTTAATGATCACAATCACTCTCATAGTGATCTAATGTTGTTTCAAGTGTTCTTGTTAATAGGCATGATTTCAGGAGCAAGAAGTGGCAAAAAAAAGGAAAAGTGGACTTTTTTCAAGTCCACCGGCCAGCCGGTGTAGGACCACCGGCCAGCCGGTAAGGGCACCGGCCAGCCGGATCCAGCCCATCGGCCAGCCGGTGGACAAGGCAGAAGGGCTTGCCCTCTGCCAGGTGCCACCGGTCAGCCGGTGTCTGGCCACCGGCCAACCGGTGGGCCCAGACAGAATGGGATGTCTTCTGTCCAGACCACCGGCCAGCCGGTGGCCTCCTCACCGGCCAGCCGGTGGAACTCTTTGGAATAGTGAGACCTACTGTCTCACCACCGGCCAGCCGGTGGCCTTCCCACCGGCCAGCCGGTGGCTCCTGGGCAGAAGCTCTCTCCACCTTCCAAGGCACCGGCCAGCCGGTGGGCAAGCACCGGTCAGCCGGTAAGCAAAGTCAAACTAGCCGTTAGAGCTTGACCAGACTTGCCCACTTGATCCCCAACGGCTCCAAGAACCGTTGGCAAAACCTCTCAAATACCAACAGTTATACCAAACCGTTGGTATGTAAGTGTTGGGAAAACTCCAGTTTCCAGTAGTGAGGATCTTACATACTAGGATACACATCATGGATCACTATCAAAACCATAAAAACATTGACAGATCTCAAAAAATGAGTGCATGCCATCATTACCTCATAGAATTGAAAAAAGGTAAGTAACAAGCAATATATCTCACTACTCCATACTCACCCCACAACATAAGGGTCTCACATTACTAGGGAATAATTCTATCCAATACTAAATGATCTTGATCCATTTTTCATATACATATATGATTCACCTCACCAATTACTAAATATTAATAACATACAAAATTATGATTCCATTTAACTAGAGTTAAACCATCAGGTTTTACAAGGAAATTCTATATAAGTATTTGTTTACACTTTAAATAAAGAACATGAATGTCATGTTAACACTCAACATTGATTCATTAATAAATTGTATTCGAATTTTATGGAAATACCAAAATAAATTAGTGAATCAATGTACCTATAGTGGTGCACATGACCACCATGAAACAATCATAAATTTTTACAAAAACCCTAATAATTGGGAATAACGAAATCAAGAATAGAAGTATATGATTTATAAGAGCTGGAACTATATCGTTGATAAAATATAGGAGTCTAACCTGGTAGGTGCTGATCTGATGGAAGATGTGGGGATTGGGAGGTCCTTCTGCAAGGAATCGCTCCAGGAGGACATGAACTGAATGCTTCTGGAATGTGGGGAGGCCGCTGGCTCGATTTGGTATTTGGGGCTTTTTTTTCCCAACGGTTATTAAAAACCGTTGGGAATGACCAACATTTCCCAACGGTTCCATAGAACCGTTGGGAAAACAAGATTTTTCACCACTTTTCCCAACGGTTCTTAGGAACCGTTGGGAAAAACCTATCTTTCCCAACGGTTGTATGAAACCGTTGGGAAAACTATGCATTGAGGGGTTTTTCCCAACGGTTTCTATAAACCGTTGGGAAAAACAAGATATGCCAACGGTTCATTGAACCGTTGGTACACAACTGTTGGGAAAGGTCCCTTTTCCAGTAGTGAATGGTCCCAGCTGGATCCCCTCTCGTGACACTCCTCCTAGAGCATGAATCCTCTCCACCACTTCGGCCTTCTTCTAGACCTCCAAGTACGTTGGAAGGGTAAAGGGGGTAACAACATACTGAAGGGAGGGTCGGAGCGCCTCCTCCAAACGTCTTGACCGAGACTCCTCATCAGGAAAGTGGTCCGGAAAAAAACGTAGGAGGTCCTTGAACTTGATCCCTAGCTCCCTCACGGACATACTCCCCTGCTGGAGGGAGAGTAGCTCTTGTCTCTTTTCTGCCTTCATCATCGAAGAGAGGAATTCCGCCCGGAACTCCCTCTCAAAATCCGCCCAAGCCACCTCAGCCTCTCTCCTCTCCCCCAGATAAAGCGTCCACCACTGACACGTCGCTCCCCACATCTGGCTGACGGCCAGAGGAACCCAGTACTCGGTTGGGGCCTGAATCAGGCCTAAGGCTATTACTAGCTCCTCTAGCCATCCTTCCATGTTCATGTCAGAGGTGCTTCCCTCGTACTTCTCAAGGGTATATCACTGGAAGGCCCGAAGATTCTTCTGCCACTGGTCGTCCTCTTCCTCTCAATCAGCTCTCTGCCGATCGGCCAAAGTAGTCTGCGGGGCCCCGATCGTCTGTACCACACACGGTCACCTTCAAGGTGTCATAGCTTCGAGGTAAACAAGGAATGCCTAAGCCGAAGTAGTACAAATTATTTTCTTTAAAACTTCTCAAAGTTTTTGTTTATTATTAATTTAAAAAACACCCCAGAAACATGAGAACACAAGTCATTATAATGCATGTACCTTTCCTAGGGTCTCTACCCTGCAATCAGCGTGGCATCACTTGATCGTTCGGTAGGTCCAGAGTCCTTGCGTCGGATCACAGGGGCCCTAAAATCCCGTGTCCTAGCCAGTCTTCCCTGGCCTAATTCACGCACCAAGGTCACCCAACACTATTGCCTTACCATCCCATGAAATCCTCACTGTTCCTAACTCCAGACACCACCCTATCTCTCAACCATCAGGCTTTGATACCATTCTGTCACGACCTGCCTTCACCAAAATGAGGGAAGGGTCAGCAGATTTCCAGGACCTTCCTTCTTTATGTTGAAGGAGAGATAATGACCCCCGAAACCCGCCTTCAATAGGTCCCGAACTGGCGAATAGCACCAAGGGTATAGAAATTACACACAAATGGAAGGCATTACCCTTTTTATTTTATAGGATCAAGAGATAAGAAGATGAAACCGAAAAACACTAAGGTAAAAGAAAAGTAAATCAAAAAGTAAACCATCCCCACATGCATGTTTCAAAATTAAAAGCCACAAAGTACAAAAGGTGACTACGAATGTAAGTACCAAATAAAGAAAAACATCAACTGCAACTGCCCCAAAGGTCCGAGCTAGTATAGTCCCGCACGATCCCCGAAGTCCTCCTGGAAACCTGAAAGTAGTTTTATATACGTAGGGTGAGCATACAAGTACACTCAGTAGGGAAAACCAAAGACTCTCGTGCACAAGTGGGGGAACGTACTAAAGTCCCATGAGAAAAGGAGTAAACCAAACACCTATCAAGGTAAAATATCCACCCAAGCCTCACCAAGGCACACTCCCCAAATAACGCAAGTCAAGTAATATATATAATAAGAGCACATTGATGTTTGGGTACCTCGCGCCACTTTCCCACTGGTTATTGAGACATCCTACGCATCAAACCAATCCCACCATTCTCACCAGAGTCCCACCACCACACCCTCCCGCAAACACCTGGGCCACAACTGTCACACGTAACCATGCCTGCAAACACCTAGGCTATAACAACTACCACCACACCTGAAGACACCTGGGCTAGAAGATCCACTGCCAAGCCCGAAGACACCTAGGCCTCATCCCGAAGACACTTGGGAAACCACCTTCCGCACACTCCTGGCCAACCATCACACTACCCCACCCGAAGGTTCTTGGACTAATAATGGACCTTAGGCCATTACATCCTGCCCGAAGACACTTGGGATATCCGGGAAAGGGAGCCAAAAATGAGCTAATAACCAGCCACTATGAATAGTGTTGGGAAAAACACCCTCCCCCATGAAATGGGGGGTGTTCGGCACTATGTGCTCAACTTGGGTGGGGCACGAATAAGAAACACAAAGCAAAAAAAGTATATATATAGGTAACAAGCACTCACCCAAAGCTAGGTTTTTCTTCAGACAACCTACAGATCACAACAGCACTAAAGTCTGAGTCACGACTCTCGC
This sequence comes from Viscum album, assembly GCA_963277665.1. Lineage (NCBI taxonomy): Eukaryota > Viridiplantae > Streptophyta > Magnoliopsida > Santalales > Viscaceae > Viscum > Viscum album. Next base: position 2,141,672,464 of record OY728165.1, on the reverse strand, counting down.
CAACAAAACCCATTTGATCCATTCTTGTTTCATGTTCAGTAATAATGTTCAAATAAGTTCATGCACTACTGGTCAACTAAAACCATAAGCATAACCAAGGAAAAGAAACCAGACAATCGTCAATTTAAACATTCACACTCGGTTCTCTTGTAAAGTTACAACAACAAGGAAAAGTGAGAACCCGCGATGTACTAGAACCAGACAACCCTTAGACACTGCCCCGTGTCCCCTCCCCCAAAAGGGTTTTTCACCAATAGGGGATCCCACCCTAATTCGTGATATAACAAGGTAACCACCTGACCACAAAACTCAAGACCACCCAATCCATAACAATAGGGAATCCCATTACCAATTCCACAACCATAGAGAGTATAAAAATAGGGGATCTCATCCCCTCCCACATCTCCAACAATCGGCCCATGAAAGAAAACAACCAAACCACTTCCACCAACACTAAGCAGGTCCATGTCTGTATTTTCAGATTTAAAAGATTTTACACGCTCCATGATTTCAATTCTGTGTTTTGATCGGGGGTTATCATGGAAGGGTAGATCCTGGTGCTTCCAATTTACTTAGCAGAATATACGTAATTAACCAATTTACTTTTCACGACATGAGTTCACAACCATAAATAATCCATTTAAAACATCACCAGGGGTTAATTAATTCACAGAGAAAGACCACCAACGGTCATGATTTTTAGTAGGTCCAAGCCCACATAATTCAGGGAGAAGGTCATAATATAAAACAGCATCAACAATCACAACCCCCCCCCTTCTTTATCCGTTCATTATCTTTTATTAGGTCTGGTTTATCCAATTCTACAAAAACAGAAGCATGCCCACCCCGCATGATACAACAAAGGGAGAGGCGATGGAGAAATTCCCTACCTGTTGGATCAACGATCTACGTTGAGACTGGGGGAGGAACTTCACGGATTGTGATGCTGCTCGCCTGAACGAAAATCGCTTCGTCTATCAATGCATAGGTCGGGCGTGGAACTCTACGCATAACGATGCCGCTCGCCCGATGCCCCAGAAGCTATTCGTGAAAATCCACGATCGAGGAAAGAAGAAACCACAGCAAATCCAAAGTTTATAAGAGCCGCAGACGGTTGAGATGAGAATGCCAAACCGCGTAAGGAGCGGGGGTTGTGGGTTGACCACTCGGTTGGGCAGTTACACACAGAGGTCTCTCAGGATTTTTAGGAATTAATTATGGTCTTTAAATGGTTTCAAAAGGAGTAAAATAATTAATTTACATCCAAACTTACGTTGCGGGAGAAGAAAAGATAGGTAATAGAAAAAGAACAAAAGGCTCGGCGAGGGGACATGGTGCCACCATTTTGGTGGAGCCTCACTTTGGAAAAGAAATGGGACAAGAGGGTCCAGGCCATTACACTCATAATTATTTCATTAGTATTATTCATGATATTTTGGAAATATTCCAACATTAACCATAGTTAGATAACCCAATTAATTTTGACCATTTGAACCAAACATCCGCAAGTCAATTGTTGTTAACATAATCATTTATGTAATAAAAAAGGATGTTGTACTTAATGAAATAAACTTCCATGTTATATATAAATTATCCTAAATTTTTTTAAGATGTAAATAATTAATATATGTTTATTAACCTAGAACATAATCAAATTAAATGATAGGTCAATACTAGATGTAAGGGGGTATGTAACTCATTTTTATTTTACTAGAATATATCACTTGATTGTTGAAATTGTTATTTCAAGATTATGTGTGTAATGATAGATGATTGATTTTTTATATATTGATTTTTTTCAAATAATTACATTATAAATTGATTCAAACATTATATATTATAATCCATCTAATGTTTTTCTCATCTCAAACTCCCTTGTTTGAGAAAATCTTTATATTATGCACATGTTTCATTTTATATAGTTTATATGTGGCTTATGAAAAATTATATCATGAATAAATATTTTAGGGTGACATTTAATCTTCATTATATATGTTTAATCTTTCAAAAGGTATTTATTCAAATATTATAGTAGTTTAATGGGTATTATTTTACTCAATTGCAATTTCATGAAACATTATTCATGTTGAGAACCACAATTTCTATTATATAGCATACATACTACAACAAAAAATTTTTATGGAATATTATTTCATGTATTTTATGGTATATACATTTATACATAATGTTCAATATGTTATTCTATTTCTATTTAGATGTAACTAATTTCATATGAATATTCTAACCTAAAATTTTAAATCAGTGAGATATGTTCAATGTTCACCATATACCATCTTTTTTTATATAATACCAATGAGATTAATTTGTTATAATCATCATGAAAATAATATGTTTTCTAAAAACTATTATTGATTTGATTATTTAAGTAAATCATCAAGATAATGTACCATAATGTTTTATATATGTAATTTTATTCAAAACAATTAATGTCTATAACCCAAAAGCTTTTTATCCATGTTTATTAAAATTATATAAAGGTTTTCATTCATAAACATAATTGATATTCCAATTTTATTTCCATGTTCTATGACTTTAATTTTATTTATTAATGTGAATTAATTTAATGATTTATGCATAGTTAAATATTAAATCTCGTTAAAAAGGCGTGGATTAAATGTTTATTAATAGTATTTAATGTGTAATATGTTTTTCCCAAAACTATGTAATTTAAATTTTACAATTAATTATTTTTTATTATTTTTTTAATGAAAAATATTTATACAATGTATTGTGAATATTTTATAGATATACTAAACATAAAGGGTATTATTTTTTTTCTTATAAATTATATTGAAAAATTATTTTATAAATTATTTTCTATCTATTTCAAAATCATTTACATGATTAAAATCCATAGTTGGGTATGTGTTAGAGATATAAATCCACTCTCTTTAAATGGATGGATTGTGGTTATATGTGAAAGAAAATTTTCATGAAACAAATTTCACTTACATGGGTTAATCAAGTTATAATGGGAATGATTTTTGATTCAATAATATTTATGATGATATGAAACCTAGAAGTTAGATATTCTAGAAATAGTTATCAAGAAATTATTTTTGATGATGGGTGAGCCTGATACAAGTTATTCTAATGGGTTATGCTAATAAATATCTTCAATATATATGTTATAGGATGTGCTTAAACTAGTTATAGGTTAATCCTATTGTAGGATCGAAAGGATACTGATTGTAGTATAAGAATAATGATTTAGATGCTCAATATACAAGAGGGGGGTGAATTGTAAACATTAAAAAATTCCTTTAGAACTTTTAAATATATTAATGTTTAACAAAGAGTATACAAGAATGAGAAACTATAAGATAGTTATACATTCCTCAACAACCAAAAAATATCGGAAAACATGAAAAAATAAAAGTAACAAGTAGTAAAGCTTTTAACCCAATGAGATGGGTATCCAAAAACCTTGGATAAAGGTCCCCTGATTTATAATTTATAAAGAAAGTATGTCTTACCCACACCAGGGTAAGCCCTCGATATGAAGATCAGAGTATGTCTTTCTATCCCTGAAAACCCTTGAAATGAAGATTAGAGTCTGTCTTGCTATCCCCGCAAGCCATCGATCTTCAAGGTAGTCGACACCTCTGTCTTTCTATCCCCAGAAGCCCATGAATGTACTCAGCAATATTCGTAGTCGCACGAAGAAATTTTGAACCAGATGTTCAGTCTGCACAAAGCATGAAAAGCCTCTCTCTAGAAATCACTTCAGAATCATTTAATCTCTATAGTTGTAGAACTATTTTTCAAAACTATGAGGTCATTTCAAATGAGCTCCTATTTATAGGAACAACTTCAAGGGTCGGCTCCCTCCTCCAACGGTCATATTTTTCCTTAAATTTTGGAGGGAACTATACACAGGTCACTCAAACAATGGATAGTTAATAACTGAATGCACAACATAATTTTATAACCAAAACATGTGTAAGAAAAAATATGATTTCTTAACCAAATTTATTTTTTAGAGTGTAAAGAAAAATAAAAGTTCTGAATCTAACCAAAAACTATTCGGTGTCTATAATGCATGGAAATTCAGATTCTTTCTTCTGAATAATTCGGAACAAGAATTATATAGAATTCCAGAGTATGAATTTCAAGGAAATTTGGAGTCTGAATTCATAAGAATTCGGAGTCTGAACTCAGAGATTTTCAAGTCTAAACTCAGAATGTTCAGAGTCTGAATTTAGAGAACTTGGAGTCTAAACTCAAATAGTTCGGAGTCTAAATTCAGAGAACTCAGAGTCTGAACTCAGAATGTTCGGAGTCTGAATTCAAGGAATTCAAAACCTGAATTCATATCCCAAAAAATAATTCTCTATAAATATGTTATTATAGGAGTCTATGTTTTCAGATACTAAACCGAGTTTTCTACTAAGACATAAAATGGAAAAAAAAAATATAAGGATAAATTTCCTCGGAGAATGAAAATTTCCTTATGAAAGTAAATCATAGGGTAAAAGAGATTTTTCTTAAGATATGGTGTTTGTGATATTCAAAACATGAAAGAATGGAAATGCTATAAGGAAACCTTATTGACTCAATAATCTACCCCTTTTTGGAAAGCACAATCATCCTTACGAAAAGATTATAAGGACTTTGAAAAAAATTTCTGGATTTGAAAAAAAAACTTATCTCCTTCAACACATGGTAAGTGATGAATATCACTAACTCCCCATTAGGCATTGAATACACAAAAATCATATTATTTATTTCATGTATTGAGATTTAAAATTTTATTGCATGCAGAAATTTTCATGGATAAGAACTCCCCCTTAGATGAACTCTCCCTCACTTAAGGAAATATTTACTCTGCATTATTTCTTAACATTTCTCTCTCCCCCTTTGTGATTATCAAAAAGGAAAACAGGGAATAGAAAGGAAATTTGTACCTAAGAGATTTATACTAAACAACAAAAATAATTAAGAGAAACCCAAAATTTCATTATGATTGAAAAAATTTACCCTAATAAGAAAAACAATAAAAGATCCAAATTGAACAACATTATCCTTCCTTATCCTTCGACATGAAATTATTTACTATAGTCTTTAGCATTTTTAATTCCTTGTGATCGTCCTCAGCATGTTTTAGAATTTGATGTGGATCTTCTATCTTCTTCTCTAAGGCATTGATTCATTCTTCCTGAGCCTTAAGAACCTCTTCCCGATCCTTCAAGGCTTCTTCCTACTTAGAATGTTTTTATTCTATCTCAATCATTAGATCCCTTTCTATTTTCTAGCTTTGAGCAACTGAATATGACTTCCCATTAATTTTTTTTTCTTCTTGAAGCCAAGAATTATGTTCAAGAGTTAGTTTCTTCTCAAATCTATTTGTGATATCCCTGATCTTCACACCATCAATGTCAAATTCTTCCTTGAATTTATCTTGAAACTCATCAAGAATTATCATGTCTTCCCCAGTTTTCTTTGACCTGCTAGTCATCTCCATACAAGATCCTCTGTGAGGTTCATATTTTATGAAAAGAGTTTTGAATTCTGCCTCAAGCTTGATGAACGTGTCCATAACTATGGATACTAAATCCGATTTGTGATTTAAGGAGTGTTGAACAATTTTTCATCTCAAGTCAATACATAAAAATATTGTTATGGTGCCAATAAGCTTCTTTAAAGACTGGAATACGAAATCATGTCCAAGGGATGATGATTCGGAATCCCATATTTTTCATGGTGAGGTTTATTTTTCTAAATCAGCTTATTTCCTCTTTGAATAACCACCAAAATCTTTCTTCTTTACCACAACCTTGGTAGGTGTATCAAAAACCACCTATTTTCCCTTATCAATATTTAGAATGGCTTCCTCATCAAGGGACTCATGTTCACTATCAGACAGCTAAAAAAATTTATGTTCATCTATCTCTTCTTTCTCAGCTCCTACCTCAACATCCTTTGGGTGAATGAAATCTTTATTAGAACATTCTACTTCAGAAAACATATTCACTTCTTCTTCAACCATTTCGTCTTCACCTTTCTCATCATTCCTAGGAGTAGCAATATTTTACGACTCAGCTTCAGAAGTTTGGATTGAATGCTTCTCAGATGGACTTTTCTTCTCATGAAAATGTTTTACTTGATTAATTAGATCATCGGTATCATCATTGGATTCTTCTTCCTCTTCTTCTTCCTCCACTACTTTATCTTGGATATTTTATGGGAACATAAATTTCTTTCTTGGTGTCTCTGGTAAAGATTCTATGAAGAAGGATTGTGGTACCAGAATATTTTCGGAGGCTTTATCAGTAGCCTTCAAGAGATATTGTATAATCTATGCATCAGTCATATTCTTCTTTTGTTTCTTTTCTTTTGGTTGCTTTTCAAGCTCATTAGTAGTCTTTTCTTTTAAATATTCTTCTTCAGTAGGATCCAAACCAAAGCTAGTCTCCCTTGTTTTATTTTTCTCCTTGTATTCCCACCATTTTGGTACTAACTCTTCCGGATATGGTTTTTTCTTCTTTGGATTTGGTTGTGCAGATTGGGTTTCCTTAGCCTCTGGGTGTTTTTCTTGGTCTTCTACATCCTTCAGCTTCCTCTTCCTTCCACCATTTTTAGAAGGTTCAACAGGATCCTGTTTCTTTGTAGTAGATTTAGCTTCTTCTTTGTTAAAGTCAAATAATTCTCTGAATTCTTTAGAAAACCCAATTTTCATCATTTTCAGAGTATCGTCACTTTCCATCATAACATTGAAATTTTTTGGATTAGAACTACAAGGTATTTTGAATGACTCTAAAAACTGAACTAGAATCTTTGAGAGAATGGATGGATACATAATAATCTGAGCCTTCAAATTTCCATTCATTATGTTCTCAATCGTAATGAGAATATGCGTAACCAGGCTAATCATTCTCAGATTCACCAAGAAATCCAGGATATACGTGTCACTCTTCTTCAAAGTATCCTTGCCCCCTTTTCCTTGAATGATGAATCAATGAACACATAATTTGAGAATCTGGAAATTTGTAGATAGGTGAAAAATATTCGGAGTCTTGACTTTTATAAGTCTGAGGCAAGAAATATCCTTTAACTTAACAAAGATTCCTTGAACATCTGACAGATTATGTGAGAAAAAAATCTTCCTCACCCACATAAGGAACTCTAATTAAAATGGTTGCCTTAGTGTAAGAAATATCATAAGTCTTCCCATATCATTTGAATGAGAATTTTTCTTTTCCTTCTTCCTGGAAAAAAATTTTGACTCATAGAATTCAACCAACAAGTCTGGATATACTAGATCTTGAGCTCCTGGTTTCGATACGCAAATGCTCTTCCATCCATTCAACTCAATGTTATTTTAGATGATATAATCATACTTAGAATATAAATTTGGATGTACCGACCTTTCTCTATAAATCTACCATTCAGAAATCAGATTGACAGTTTACATGACTTTTTAAGAAGGTACATCGACGACATTCAGAGTTGAGGAAACCTTGAAAATTTGGAATAGGATTATGTAGGAGGGCAGAGCTTCAGAACACATGAGCTTGAGTTTTAGTATTGGAAAACCATTAGGGGTCCTTTATATATGCGTTTGAGGTGACAATTCAGCTTCCATACTCAATCCAACTGTTGATAAACCATCTGTTCAAATCTGACGGTTGAGATGATAGCTGTAAGGAAATTTTTTTAGAATTCGATCTTATGATGTTTTTTAATAAAAAAATTTCGGTTAAAGGATAAGAGAATCTGAATATTTGAAAACAAAAACTGAAAGAAAATACCAGCAAGTAAATGATGATTTCGAAAATTTAAGAAAGTAAACATACCTTTTGGATTACTAGAAATATTTTTCATAATAAGGATAATTCTTCTTGAAGAAATTTAGATTCAGAAAATGTTGATTTCAAAATTTTTGAGTAGAAAAAAACTAAAGCATTGAAAAATTTAAAAAACCTTCTTTATGAAAATTTAGAAAATCTTTATTATGAAAATTTAAAAAATCTTCACTACCAAAATTTAGAAAATCTTCATTAAGAAAATGTAAAAAATGTTCATTACGAAAATATATAAAATCATCCATACAAAAATTTAGAAAATCATTATTATGAAAATTTTGAAAACAAACAAAATTAAACTATGTTTTTTTTGAAATCTAAAAAACTAATGTACTCCCCCTATGAAAAGAAGTTCCATAATATAAGAATATTGGTTTTAATGAGAAGGTTATCATGGAATATTACCTTCTGGTTATCATTAATAACTTCAATTTAATGTATTCAAATATATTAGAGGGTAAATATTTTGTAAAAATATCAGCAAGTTGATCTTGTGTTCCGAAAAATTAAACAATGATATCATGTTTTTGTGTGTGATCCCTAAGAAAGTGATGCCTAATATCTATGTGTTTTTCATGAGAGTGATGTGCATGGTTTTTACTTAAGGCAATGGAAATAGTAATATCACACAAAATTTGTGTTTTTGTAATACTCATACCATAGTTTGTGAGTGTTTCTGCATCCAATATACTTGAGCACAACAACTTCCAGCTACTACATATTCAGCTTCATCAGTGGAATGTTCTAATAAGTGTTTCTTTTTTTCATGACTGAGAAACTAATGAATCTCATAATAAATGAAAATTTCTAGATGTACTCTTTCTATCCATTCTACATCCACCAAAATCAGTATCTGAAAAATCTTTTTAAAACAAAATCATTTCCAGAAGTTTTATAGAGTCCTAGACCCATGGTTCCCTTTAAGTAGCAAAAAATTCTTTTCACTGCCATTAAATTAGATTCCTTAGGATTTGACTTATATGTTCCACATAATAATACTAAAAACAATACGTCTGGATGATTAGCTGTCATGTAAAGTAGACTTCATATCATACCTCTAAGAGATGTATGATATACTGGTTTCCCAGCATCATCATGATCATGTGAATTTGAGGTACCAATTGAAGTACTTATACACTTAGTGATGTCATATCCATACTTTTTAGTATGATATTTAATATACATAAGTTGGTATATATAGATACCTTCTAGTTTTTGGGAAATTTTAAAACCAAAGAAAAATGTTAACTCACCCATCATACTAATTTTAAACTCATATTTCATTAGATCTGCAATGGAATCAGTTAAAGATTACTGAGTTGAACCAAATATAATATCATCAACATAAATTTAAACAATCAAAACATTTTTCTTTTCATTCTTTATAAAAATGGTTGGATCTGCATTTCCCTTAACGTAATTTTATTGAAGAAAAAAATCCTATAAGTCTATCATACCAAGCTCGAGGGGCTTTCTTAAGTCTATACAATGCTTTGGTAAGTTTGAAAATATGTTCAAGATGTTTTGTATCATCAAAACCAATAGGTTGTTCAAAATATCATCCTCTTGAACATAACCATTAAGCGAAGCACATTTCACATACCTTTGAAAAGGTTTGAAATTGAAGAATGCTACGAGGCAAGTAGAGTACGAATAGATCCATGTATAGCTACTAGAGCATAGGTTTCTTCATAGTATATTACTTCTTGTTGATTATTTTCTTTAGTAACCAATCTATCTTTATTTCTTACAGTGATTCCATTTTCATCACATTTATCTCTGAAGACCCATTTTACTCCAATAACAGAAATTTCCTTAGGTCTTTCAAAAAATGTCCAGAAATTAATACTTTCAAATTCATTTAGTTCATATTTTATATATTTTATCCATTCATTATCACCAACTGATTAATTAGTGATTTTTGGCTCTAATTGGAAAAGAAATTCTAGATGTTATACTTTATTTCGTAAGGAACTTCTAGTCCTTACAGGTTGATTTACATCACCAATGATACTATCACTGAGATGATTTTTAAGAAACAACTAATTTGGGTTTTTTAAAACCTGTTCATCAATATAGAGTAGAAAATATTCTTGGGTAAATATTTCAGAAATACCTTCTTGAACATTTTATTTATTAGAGGGATCTACTAAAAAAGTTTGATAATCTGTTTTTTAAAACACATATGAAGATTTAGATTTAGGATGTTTAAAAACAAAAGGATTGGTTTCATCAAATTTAACATGTATTTTCTCTTCAACAATACAAGTGTTTTTATTGAAAACTCTATAATCCTTAGAAGTAGTGGAGTTGACTAAGAAAATACCTTCATCATATTTTGGTGCGAATTTGTGTAGATTATCTTTAGTATTCAGAATTAATACCTTGCAACCAAAAACCTTGATGTTGGAATGTCTGGGTTTTCCACCATTCCATAACTCATAAGGAGTTTTATTACGAAAAGGTCTAATCAAAACACGATTTATAGTATAATAACTAGTACTTAAAGCTTCATCCCAAAAATATTTGGCTACCAAATATTCACTGAACATGGTTCTTGTTATATCATGGAGAATTATATTTCCTCTTTCAACAAAACCATTTTGTTGAGGTTTTCTTGGTGCTGAGAAGTAATGATTAATTCCATTTCTACTACAAAAAGTTTAAAAATCAGAATTTTGAAATTCATCTTTTGGATCACTATGAATAGTTATCAAAATAATGTTTTTCACGTATTTAACCTGGTCTCTAAATGTTTTAAATTAAGAAAAGGCTTTATATTTCTTTGATAGAAAATATACCCATGTAAATGTAGTGTAATCATCATCTAAGACAAATACATAATATTTTCCTCTAATGCTTCTAGTTTGTGTTAGACCATAAAGATCCATATACACTAACTATAATGCATCAGTGGTTGAGACTTCACTAACTGATTTAAAACATGATTTATGTAGCTTTCTATATTGATAAGGATCACAAACTTTGGATGAATCAAATATATGCTCCGGTAGATCCTTAACTAGTCTTTTCTTAGAGAATTTGAATATGTTACTAAGGTTATAGTGTCTTAACCTTCTATGCCAAAACCAAGAATGATCTCCCATTACACTAAGGCAAGGTACGTCTTGGATCATATGGTCATCTATGTTTAGTGTGTAAACATTCTCTTGACTATTGGAAGAAATAATAAAATCTTCCTTGGAATTGTGTACTAAGCACTTGTCATTCCTAAAATTCACAAGGTAACCTTCATCACATAATTAACTTATTCTAATGAGGTTTTTGTAAGACCCTTAACAAATAAAACATTTGAAATCAATGTTCTTCCAATAATAACTATGTTACTTATACTAATAATTTCTCCCTTAGCATTATCTCCAAAAGTTACTTTTCCTCCTTTCGTCTTGATAATGTTTTCAAAGATGTTTTTGTTACCAGTCATGTGCCGGGAACATCCACTATTCATGTACCATATATTGATGTTGGTACTATCTTTATTTTCTTGAAAATAATATAGTTTGAATTTCAAAACCCAAACTTTCATGGATCTGGAGATTTCAAAAAGAAAAATTTTTGGAATCCACATTTTCATAGAAAAATAAACAATATGAAAACCTAAAGACTGAGTTTTGTTTAAGGAACATTTTTTCCCAATACCCACCACACTGACACTTAGTGCAGAAGGGAGCACATTGAGGAACAAAATAATTGTTACTAAAATAAGTTTTGAACCAGTATAACAAAAACTAGGACTATTCCATAAAGGCCGGATTTGAGAATAAATTTTATCAAAATTTTCCATAACTAAGGTAAAGTTTGAAAAAAACTTCCCCATGGAAAATAATTCTGACGTTAGTCTAATAACTAAGTTCTTGTATTCAAAAACATCAGTTTTAGCACTAGAGTTAGGCTCGAAAACACTTTTAATAAAAATTACTTTTTCTAGTTCCTTAGAATGTTTATCCTTCTCATAATTTACTTCCTGAAGGTTTTTGGAAATACTTTCAAAATCAAGAGTTTTCTTATCAAGATCCTTAGAAAGATATGATATTTCATTAGTAAGAATAAAAATTCTAGAAATTTCCTTATCAATATTTTTCTTGACTATAGAATTTCTATTCTCAAGAAGCATAGAAAACCTAGAAACTTCTTTCCTATGTAGGTAAAGTATTATCCAAATCAGAAGATGATTCTTCATCTGAATAGTCATAATATTTACTATCACTATAATTTGCATTCAAGGATACATTGGTTATAGATTCAAAATTGTGTACCTTAGTCATTAGAAAATTATTTTCAATAGGTATCCTAGCTATGAGACCAAGATTATTCTGCCTAGAAGATTCGCAATATGATGATTCTTCATAAGAGTATCGACCACTGTCACTCCAGTTGTCATTATCATTCAAAACATTCTTAGCATTAAATTTGTAGTTCTTTTTTCTATTCCTTAAAGAATGCTTTTCCTTTCTCTCTTTTCTCTTAATCATTGGACAATCTGGTCTTATATGTCTATCTCTTTTGCATTCATAACACGTGACTTCAGAGCCATTATTATCCTTTCTTTCTTTCTTCTTGTATCTATTTTGAAAATCATTCTTCATGAAAATCGTGTTCATACTTTGAGAAAGATTACCTAGTTCATTCTAGGAATGTTCACTTTCACATTATTCAGATAGAATAACAACCTTCTAAGATTTGTATCTAGAAAATATTTAAGGAGTTTTGGCTTTCATATGATTTGAAGTAGTTTTGAAAGCAACACTTCCATTCTCTTTCTTCTTTTTAACATTTTCATCATCTCTCTTAATTCTAGTATCATGATGAATAATAGTTCCAAAAATCTCATCAAGAGTAATCTGTGGGACCTTCCTATTCTCATCTATAGTAGTTCTCTTGTATTCCCACTCAATAGGCATGATGCCTATAATCTTGTCTAAAAGTGCCTCATAATCAAAACTTTTTTCACCCATGGGATGTAAAAAGTTGACAATAGTCATAAATATCTATTTTACCTTACATATGTGTTCTCCATAAGGAAAGAAAATCCATGGTACTCAACTCTAAGTATAGCCCTTCTAGTTTCAAAAACATTGGAAGTACCAAAATGAGTAACTTCATGCTTCTTCTAAATACAATTTGTTGCTTCACAAGATAAAATCTTGCTATATATATTCCTGGTCATTGAAGACATTAAAGAATTGCATAAATTATAGTTTAGTTGATATTTTCAATTCTCATGATTAGTAAATGTTCTAACTTCCTTATCAGGAATCTTTTTGTCTCTAGTCATCTTAACAAAGTTATCTACTCGATTATTGATAAAAAAAGTTTTCATATGATCTCTCCAGTATTAATAATCATTACAATCAAAAATAGGTGGTCTAGTAGGATTATGATTGTCAATTAAACCAATATTCATTCCTACCATCTCAAAGATGATATCATTCCTAACAAACTTGTCGGTAATAAAATATCGTAAACAAGGATAATGATATCCTATGAAATGAAAATATATAACAATGAAAAACTTGATTAAGATAACATATATGTGAATATAAGTATTATAGAGACCTCCTCTGATACCAATTGTAGGATCGAAATTATACTTATTGTAGTATCGGAATAATGATGTAGATGCTCAATATAAAATAGGGGAGGTGAATTGTATACTTTAAAAAATTCCTTTGGAACTTTTAAAGATGGTAATGTTTAACAACGTTAGAAAAGTTAATTCACAAGACCTCTATGTTATACAGACTTACTTTATTCTGAAAATGTGATTCCGATAATGTAATTCTGGATATGTGGATCCGGAAATGAAACTTAACAAAAGATAACAATGCTAAATATTCGACCTTAAAGCATAAATAATTTTACAAATCAGAGTATACAAGAATGAGAGAGTATAAGATTGTTATACTTTCCTCATCAACCAAAACAATGTAAAACTTGAAATAATAAACATAATAAGTATTAAATATTTTAACCCAAATTGAAGGGTATCCAATAACCTTGGATAAAGGTCCCTTGATTTATATTATCACTAATGTCTGTCTTACGCACCCTAGGGTATGACCTCGATATGAAGGTTGTAGTCTGTCTTGCTGTCCCCACAATCCCTCGATTCGAATATTGGAGTCTGTTTTGATATCCCTGCAAGCCCATGATCATCAAGGTAGTCTGCACCTCTGTCATCCTTTCCCTGGAAGCCCTCGAATGTACTCAGCAATATTCAGAGTCGCACGACTCAATTCTGAACAAGATGATCTGTATGCACAAAGCATTAAAATCCCCTCTCTAGAAATCACTTTATCAAAATATAATCTCTAGAGTTGTAGAACTATTCCTCAAAATTTTGAGCTCTTTTCAAATGTGATCTTATTTATAAGAACAACTTCAACGGTTGGCTCCCTCCTCTAATGGTCACATTTTCCCTCGAATTTCAGAGGGACCTATACACATGTCACTCAAACAACAGCTAGTTAATAACTGAATGCACGAAATCATTTTATAACTAAAACAAGAGTAAGAAAAAATATGTTTTCTTAACCAAATTCATTTTTTAGAGTGTAAGGAAAAATTAAAGTTTGGAGTCTAACCAAAAACTATTCGGTGTCTATAAAACATGGATATTCATGTTCTTTCTTCTAAATAATTCGAAACATGAATTCTAAAGAATTATGGAGTCTAAAATTAAAGGAAATTCGGAGTCTGAATTCATAATAATTTGGAGACTGAACTCAAAGAATTTGGAGTCTGAACTTAGAAATCCCAGAGTCTGAATTCAGAGAACATGGAGTCTGAACTCATAAAGTTTGGAGTTTGAATTTAGAGAACTTAGAGTCTAAAATAAAAATGTTCGGAGTCTGAATTAATAGAATTCAGAACTTCAATTCAGATCTTGAAAAAAGAATTCTCTACAACTAAGTATTTATAAGAGTCTGAGGTTTTGTATACAATACCAAGTTTTCTTCTAAGACATTAAATGAACAATGTTAAAAAAAAGGTAAGGATAAATTTCCTTGGAGAAGGAAAATTTCCTTATAAAAATAAAGAATAGGGTAAAAGAGATTTTATTTATGATAAGGTGTTTGTGATTTTCAAAACATGAAGGAATGGAAAAGTCATAAGGAAACCTTATTGACTCAACAACTCATAGGAGGTTATGATAATTAATCTGGTTTGTTATGCTATTTAAAATTTTTATTATGTTTTTGATACACAGATGATGCCTTAGTATTCCAATATGGTTTACCAAAAATTCAATGAGTTTAATGGTTCATTTAAATAATATTTACTTCTCAAGTCTCATGATTTTTTATAAGAATGTATATTTTTATATGATAAATCTTTATGACATGACTCATGTTTTATTATCAAAGATTTTAAGGGTATGATTCATATAATGATGTTATCATGAACTTTGATTGTTTAATTATTCCATTATTCTCATCATTTTTCACATTAATTGTATTATATTTTTAACAGAACTATTTACTCTTAGTGAGCATTTTAGATCGTCCTTACTATGTTTATTTTTTATCTTGATTAATGAATGATTTTATACTTGTGATATCTAAAAAAATTTCTTGTAATTTTTTTTAGTGATATTGATGTGTTATTATAGAACAAATGATTCTCAGAATAGTTTAAAATAATCTGTTAAAGGAATTACTATTTTTATGTAACAGGGTTTTCAAAATTTCATTGAACTCTAAAACTAAAAATATATATGAGTATTTAATGGGCTAAATATTTTTTTCTATATATTTATTGATGGTTTAAATTGGTTCCCATTAGTTGATATTAATAAATGTATATAAATATTTTTTCTTTATCATGTGATCTAGTGTTTGTGACTGGTACTGGAGTGTTATAAATTTTGTTTCCTAGCTATTTGTTGGAGAATGAAAAGGCCAAGAACATTCTCAATGAAAATAATATATTGGTATATTTATTTGGAATATCCCAATAGTTTAATAAATTTGTCATTCTCATGACATAATTTCCATTTCAATGATAATACAATGGTACCTCATTGTAGCAAACCACTTCCCAGTTTGCTGATAGATGTTTTTTGAAGTGTCAAATTATAAGGAACAAAAAATATATATGTTAAGTTAACATTAATTTGTAATTTGCTACATAGGTCACAATTTACAGTACTCAATCTAAAATAAATCCCAAATAAATTTATATTTATGAAAATTATTCTCATGTATTAATTACTCAATCAAGAATAAATAACAAATCAATTTAGATATATCCAAATGTTTCACATGAATTAGTTTACCAAATATAAAAGTAATGTAATTGTATTATTACAAATTGATAAACATTACATGTGTAATTCATGTGTTATTCATAGAAAACCCCTAACATTATGGAACATGATGTATGCCTCTCGTCTATTTGGATTTCCAACCCAATGCCTCTCCACCTATTGATACGTTACTAATGATATATTATAACTTCACTTAAATATAACATATGATATTTATATACAATATTTCATTTTAAAATAAAAGATAATAACTATAATAGAAAACAAATGTGATGGTAGTTGAAAACAAAATCCATAAAAATATATTTTTTTATTACAGTATTGGTTTATGTATGATAATTCCTGTAATATTTTTAAAATTTAAACTAAAGAATACACTAATTCATTTTATATAAATTTTATATTGAGGATTAATCAATGAATAAATGTTAAATGAATGAAATGTTCACAGAATTAATAATTAAATCAATATTAATAACGTTTTCATAAATAAATCAAAACTATTAAAATTTTATAGTTTTTTTATCATTTTTTATATTCCATATTTTTTAATATAAAAAATATATATTAATCTAAAAATATGAACTCTTAATATTAATTTTCTATTAATCATTTTATTTTCTTTATACTATATTTATATTAAAAAATATCATGCCTTATAATTTTTAAAATTTTATTTTTAATACTAATATTCAATATTGTGAATATTCAATAAAAATTGTTTCATAAACAGTAATTATTTTTTAAAAACTAATAATTTATTTATTTAAAAAAACCTTGTAAATAATTATACCCAATATACCTTTTGTAATTATATATAAAAAATTTATAAGTCATTTAATCAAATTAAACTTTTATTTTAATGAAAACATTAATATTTTCATTATTCAATTTTTTTTGATCTAGTATAACTCATAGTTTATGATTCAAATAATATTTATTTAAAAATTGGAATCATTTTCTATAAAATATTTTCATTGAATTTAAATTGGTTAAGACAAATAATTTATATTTTATTATTTCTCATCATGTATTTTCCTTAGAGTTCATTAAGACAATTAAGGATTCATTAAGATATAATCTCAGTGATGTGATACATTGTTATAATGGGAAGGGATATGAGTAACAGTAACATATAAATTATATCATTCCATAATATCCATTTTACGTTCTTGGTATAACGCAATTTTAGGGACAATTAGGGATTACATAATCCAAAACTCAAAATATGAGATTCTATATTCATAATTAGAAATATCATAATGTAATTTTATGGAATCTCAGAAAAAAAATATTATTTACATTATATAATGGGAAAAAAATAGGTTAACTTATCACATAAATGTAACTTCAGGTTCTCTCATGATATTACAATAATGATTAATATAATCTCAAGTATGAGTGATTTATATTATATTTATCTCTTCAAAATTACATTATGTAAGTTCTTTTTCCAAAAAATTATTTCATGTATCAGAATAATACGGAAATATTTGATACCATTACTCAGCATAATAGGGTTCAAATTAAAATTATTAGATTCATTGGATGTCAGTGAGAAACCCAACCACATTTATACATGACATATTATAGAAATCAGGAAAATAATTGATGTGATGAATACTAAAATTATCTACATTACACCATAAATCCACGTAACCATATTCTTCCTCTAGGATTTCCAATGATCACATGGCTTGTGGTCAAATAACTACACCCTATGAAGGTATACTTGAGCCTAATAGAGTGTAAATAATATAGGAAAAATTTCACCATCACTAAAATGAAATATTATCCCAATATGTATAGAAAGTATGTGAATATGGATCCCTGTGATATAGAGTAACAACCTTTCATTTTGTCAAATGTACACCACTATCATCCCCTAGAATTTTTCTTTATATTACAATATGGATTCTCATCAGTGATACATGAATTAGCACATTTATTATAATGAATCACATAATTAATTAATTTCATGACCCCTCCCTACAAACATGTCATTACTAATCTTTCAATGGAGAAAGGGAGATAATAACCTAGAGTCACACATTCTGTATGCCCTGGGACGGTAACTAGCACCATAGGTAAAAAATCTCACAAAATGGGAGGAATTACCCTTTTATTGTAACCATGATCTGGAGATAATATATATCAATATTAAAATAACTCCAATATATATATATATAATAAGATAAAATCTATCCCACATTCATGTTTATTGTAAAATATCTAGAAATATAATTAAAATATCCAAATTAAAAACCATATGAAAAAACCTATGTACTGACTCAAAATTTGCCACCATTGTATGAGCTAGTAAGGCCTAAAATAGTCCCCATAGTACTTATAGAAACCTGAAAACACTTTTTATATATTTATGGAGAGAATACATGTATGATCAGTAATGAAAATCATAGTCTCTTGTGCACAAGTGCGATAGCATGTTAATGCCCCTCTGAGAAAAAGTAGAAACCCAAAGAACCTAAAAAGATATCCTTGCCACCGCAACCTCATCAAATGAACAATCACTAACTAATGAAGGTAATGTAAATCAATATATTAAGGATATTGGTGATAGGTTACCCAAAACAACATTCCCACAGCTTAGATGCTCTCACACTCTAACAGTATGTGTCTTAGCACTCCTATATCTCCCGAAAAAACCACATAACAACCTTCCCAAACACACTTATGCCTCATAACCACATCCCAGCCCACCCATAGAAACCCATTCCTCATACCACAACACATACTTAATAATCGTAGGAACTACATCACATATCATCCCAAATACACCTGGGAACCACAACACATCTCATGCCAATGTGTCACGAACTAGCCCGAGTTGACCCTAAACCGGTCCCCAGGCAGGCCCGCGATAAGTCCCAAGAGGCATTCTTGATCCTCTCGGGATGGTGAAGGGCACAAAGGACTTCAATAGAGTACACAATAGAACAATTTCTCTCATATATAAAAAATCAAACAAACATCAGAAATAATTGGACAGCCCAAAATACATTTCTATAAAAATAGAAATGAATATTATTTGTACAAGAAACTGACAGTAAAACTAAACCAACAACTCAACTGAACAAACCTGATAACCAACTAACTCCATTTGTCTATGCTGGTCACCATCCAAAGAAAATAATCACATGTCTCTCAAGGTGATTGAACAGAAACTAAATCTTGCACAAAGGCTGAAAATAGAAGAAGACTATAGGTGTGAGTATTAAAACTCAGTAGGTTATCCCGATGTTATATTCCCAATGCACATACATTAAAATAAAAGTACGATAAATTTAAAGTATTAAATAAAAATATAGAGTTATGTTTTCTGAATTACTTCCCTTGCTATAAAAAATTTACCAGAGGAAAACATGCATGTTTTATAAACTAGAATACTAGTAACAATTTTCAAAGAGGTGGAACATAAAAAATATTTTTCAAGAGGGATTCATTAAAAAATTTAGAATTTTAAATAAATCACACACAATGATGAATTCAAAAACCAAACACACCATATGCCAATGGTGAGTACAAATTAGCCAATGAGCACAACTCACAGGAAATCCCCTAGGCACTAGATCGTTTTTATCCCTAGGTACCTCGTATCTCACAGAAAGTAACCATAATAAATATCAGTTCTCGTGCACACAAGACACTAGTATAGAAAATACACATAACCTAATCACCCCCACCAACCTAATCATCATATTTTAGTTAGTTTTGTCATTTTCAATCCTTCTACATGAAATAGGTGCCAAACCCCATGGGATCACTAGCATACTAGTACACATCTGCCCACTTAGATTTCCCAGATTCCCTTTAGTGCCCAATCAAGTTACACATATTATCAAATCCAGTTTTCTAATAAAAATTACATTAACAACCCATAAACACACAAATATCCCATAAAAATGCTTCACATTTCTTTCACAAATCAAAAAACCACTACAATGTTTCGTAAAACAATTTCATGGAGTATAACGCAGCCTTACTCATAAAATCCATTCAAAAATTCTCTTTTAAGGGCAAAAACCCATAAATAACATAACAAAACTTATTTTGCATCCCCAAAACCAATTAATAAATCAATTTCATGGACCATAAAATGAATCCAAAATATAGAACATGAAATACACATGGAAAACGTTTTTACAAAAAAATGTCCAACGGGACTTTAAGCCATTCTCAAAACAAACATTTTACCAAGGTATGAATTTAACTATTATTATGGAGGTGTATACACACCATTTATAGCAGAATAACACATTCTTAATTCCATTAAAACAATGGGGTTACATATTCAAAACAAAACCATTTTAAGAAGGATGTCAAACATGCCATTTTCTGACAACTCGGGCCAAAACATGTTGAAAACCAAAACCCATTTGTTTGTTAGACCAAATAAAAATTGTAAATCCATATAAGGACCCAAAATGTAAATTTATAATTCTTTTAATTCATTTAAAATAAATAAAAATAATTATTAAATCACACATAACACATAAATGCCAACAGAGAAGTTAACCAAACACATAACATGCCCTTTTTAAACGAACCAATTTATTTTATGAACATGAAAAGGAATAAAAAACCAATTTCATGCCATATTTTATTTTAAATTTTGTAACATGATCAAAATAAAATAAAACAGGTTATAAACCTTCAAATGAATTTCTAAAGATACCAGAACATTTAAACAAACACTTGGTGTGCACTTTTATGACTAAACACCAAAACCTTTCACAATACAAGGCCTAAAAAACCATTTTTGACACCCAAAAAATTATTCAAAGGGTGAAAAGAAATCATAATCACATATATTTTATTTGAAAAATAAGTAAATTATGTAACATAAATGAAAAACGCTTGTTCAAGGGATATCCTACCTCAAATATTGGCGTAATGGAAACGCACACCCAATATTACCATTTGAGGGTTTACAAACCCTAAACCTATGAGGACCAACCAAAAATAAAAAAACCCCCATGAAAAATCATGTTATAATAGAACCCTATGTATATCATGACTACGGTATATTATAAAACCAAGATATAATGAATGGAAGAAGAAGAGGGAGGGTAAAAGAGAAAAAATCTCACCTTTTCAACAAGAAAACTCTTCGTCTTCCATTAGATCTACACGATTTGATAAAATTGAATGGATTAGAACTTATTAGAGTGTATTATAATGTCTTGAAGAACCATGTAAGGATGATTTGTGGGAAAAATAGTGTGAATTGAATGATTTATGTATGGAACAATTTACCTTCTCTATTCATGACAATTTGAAAAATCCTGAGAACTTTGCCCTACTATTAGATTCACATAAGATTCAAATAGATAAACTAGAAAATGGCGGTGAGTCTAGGTATTGTTTCATAGAGTGGGTGTTGGAATTGACGAAAAATATTAACAAATGAAAAATATATAAAATAAACAATATATTATTTTTTAAACTTCAAATGGGCCAACGGACAGGACCAATACCTAATTATGTAACCCAAATTCACCATGATTATGAATTTTTAAGCGTTAAAAAATGATTTGGAGGTTTGAATATGTCAGTGGAGGAAAATTATGATGTGTAATGGGTGAAAAATATTGAAACAAATGAGTTATAAATGAAACATATTAGGTTTTTAAAAATGGAAATGGGATCATGGTTGGCCCAAATCATGAAGTAACCACCCTATTTTCATAAACTCCTAAAAAAGAAATGGGGAACCCTAATTATGATGATTAAACATATATGGTAGTTAAGAAATCAAAATTAATCACACCCAACACCCAAGAGAAGGATCAAGATTTTCAATGAACCAAATCAAAACCATGACATGGAGAAAGAAAAAAACCTTGTGTGACAATTCTCCCCACCATTATGGATTTCCACCCCTGGAAAGCCATAACTCTTTTCAACAGATAGAACAACACCAAATAATTCCCTATAATCATAATCATTCCTCTAAATCTAATAAAATATCAATCACAAAAAATGAAACTTAATTATCTTTCCAAAACAAAACACTGACTCACAATCACATCTAGTGAATCAACGAAAAGATCCAGCCACCACCTCTACAATCAAGCCAAGAACTAGATTGTTGGGCCTTCTATTAATGAACCCAATGATCATGTATACCATATATCACTCATAAAATCCAATTACATAGGGTGGAGGCTGGAATGGGATCTCCACCATTAAATCATAACTAACATATGAGAAATCATAAAGGAATGTTCTTAGAGACCCAAAGTGGGTCTCCCCACCATTAGAGACCATCTAGATGTGAAAAATGAATTAAAAATGAACTAGAATTGGGCCCCACCTGCACAGGTCTACATAAAACACTCCCAAAACAACCAAAAACCCATGTGAATAGGGTTACTATTAGGATGGTATGTGACTGAGTATGATATACTCTGTAATACCAAACATAGGATTGATATAAGAATGAGATTCTCAGATACAAGAGTGTGGGTGAATTGTACCTTTTAAAAACTCTTAAGGAAATTTTTCATAACCAAAACTCACAACACCTTTAAGTTCTAAAGACTTGCTTGATTCTGGAAAAGTGATTCCAGAAATGAAACTTAACAAAATTTTACAACTACTAATATTCTACCTTATTGCGTATAGAATCTAACTAAATCCGAGTTCAAGTAAGTAAGCATAAGAAAGTTTTACATTCCTTAATAATACAAAATGCACATCGAAAAACAAAGTAGTAACACTACAAGAAATAAAAAATAAATCTTTCAACCCAAAGAGAATGGTATCCAACAACCTTGGATAAAGGACAATTGATTTATAATTTCAAGAAATTCAATCGTACCCACACTAGGGTAGGCCCTCGATATGAAGATCAGAGTCTTTCTTGTTATCCCTACAAGCCCTCAACTATCAGGTAGTTGACACCACTGTCTTCCTCAGCAAGAAAGCCCTCAACTTAAAGGTGTTGTAACCTCTGTCTTTCTATCCCCAGAATCCCTCGATTGTACACATCAATAATTGGAGTCGCACGATGCAAATCTGCACAAGGCAATGTTTGAACAAGCTGTTCAAAATTTCTGCATGAAGCATGAGAGTTGATAAGAGCCTCTCTCTCTAGAAATCAGTTCAGGATGTTCTGAGCACCAAAATTCTAAAATATTTAGCTTCTTTTCAAATGATCTTCTATATATAGGTGAAGCTCCAACGGTTGGCTCCATCTTCCAACGATCATATTTCTCCTTGAATTTCGAAGGGACCTATACACGTGTCACTCAACTAATGGTTATTCAATAACTAAAAGCATGATATCATTTTGCAATGAACATGTGTAAGCAAAACTAAACTGATATTCAGAATAGAGTAGAAAATGAATGTTCAGAATGGAAAAGGTCAAATTTCGTAATGGAAAATAAATTTAGAGTCTATAAACTTAAGTATATTCAGATTCTATTTTGTAGGAATTCGGATCCTGAATTCTGTAGAAATCCGGAGTCTGAATTTTAAAGAAATTCAGAGTCTGGATTCTCAGGAATTCAGAACTTGAACATAAAGAGTTTGTTGTTGATCTCCTATAAGGTCAGAGTCGAACTAGTATAAGTTCGAAGTCAAAATTATAGATGTTCGGAGTCGAACTAGTAAAATTTTGGAGTCGAACAAGTAGAAGTTCGGAGTCGAACTCCTAGATGTTCGGAGTCGAACTAGTAGAAGATCGGATTATCATGCATAGAGGTTCTGATTCTAACTCATAGATGTTAGGAATCAGAATTTGGAGTGGATCTTTATGAGAGTTTGTATCCAATATTCGGAGTAGAACTTCATTAGTGTTTTTATCCAGAATTAAGAGTTGAAGTTCATTAGAGTTCGTATCCAGAATTTGGAGTTGAACTTCATTAGAGTTCTTATTCAGAATTCGGAGTTGAACATCATTAGAGTTCGTATCAAGATTTCAGAGTTGAACTTTATTAGAGTTCGTATCCAGAATTCGGAGTTGAACTTCATTAGAGTTCGTATCCAGAATTCGGAGTTGAACTTCATTAGATTTCATATCCAGAATTCGGATCCTAAAACAGAATGCTTCATGTCTAAGTATTATACGATTCCGATGTTTTAGATATGAATCTGATTTTTACACTTAAGAAAAATATTGATATAAACAATAAAAACAAGGTAGGGGTAAATTTCCTTAGGGAAGGAAATTTTCCTTATGGATGTAAAACAAGGATAGAATAAAAATTTCCTTAAGAAAATGTGTTTGTGATTTTCAAAACAAGTGGAATGGTATAGTCATAATGAAACCTTGATGACCTATCAATCACCCCCATGAATGAAGGAATGGAAAAAGTCATAAGGAAAACCTTATTGACTCAACAATCTCCCCATTTATGGAAAGCACAAACATCCTTACGAAAATGAATGTAATGACTTAGAATAAATTTCTAAACTTGTAAATAAAGATTATCTCCCTTTGTTTATGATCAATGGTGAATACGACTAACTCCCCATTAGGATTTAAACTCTAAGGATCGTATTCTAGATTTACAGAATGAAGAATTCTTAATGAGAACTCCCACTTACATAAGGATAGTTCTTAATATAGAAATTTTTCCTCTCCCTTTTAGATTTTTCCTTCTCCCCCTTTGAGTAGTTCTTTATTCCTTCTCCTCCTAAGTGACTTTCAAAAATAATTTGAGGGAATGGAAAAACAATAAAGTAACTGAGACATTAGAAAGACATATAAAGAATTCAAGAAACCAAAGTTATCATAAAGGATGAAAATATTAGTACAAGGATAAATACAAGAAAAGATCGGATTGGTCTAATTGTCTTCTTTTTTCATGGTGATTAGCTTCTTCAGAAGGATTTTCATCTTCTTTAAGTCATTGTTGTACTCCTCAGCTTGCTTCTCCAGAGATGTGATCCTTTTTTCTTGAGACTTCAGAGCCTCAGACTAAGCATTAAGAACTTCATCCTACTTTACATGCTTCTCTTCGATCTCAATTCGGAGATCTCTTTCCCATTTCTAGCTTTGAGCAACAGAGTTAAGCTTCCCAATCAAATCCTTCACCTATTTATTCCGATTATTTTTCTCAAGGTTCATCTTTTCCTCAAGATTCATCATCTTGACATCCTCTGTATCAAAATATTCTTTCAAATCATTCTGAAAGGTATCAAGGTTTAAAAAATCCTCATCGATTTTCTTTGACCATTAATTCATTTTGCTACAAGATTTTCTATGGATCTCATTATTGATAAGAAAATTTTTATGATCAGCCCCAATCATCACACATTTATCCATCACCATGGATGTGGATTCTGACTTCGGATTTAAGATGTGCTGAATCATCTTTCACCTGGAGTCTATTGTAGGAAACATCGGAATTGTATGCACCAATTTCTTCAGAGATTCAATAACAAAATCATGTCCCATTGTAGATGAATCGGAATTCGACAACATTATAGGTGAATGTTCTTCTTCAATTTACACCATATTTCTTCTTGAAGAGCCATTAACATCCTTATTCCTTATGATTTCTTGTGTTGGGGTGTCCATCAGCACTTTCTTACCCTTATCAACTTTCGGAATGGCTTCCTCATCAGGATATTCTTCCTCACATTCAGATAGTTGAACTATCATTTCTTCATCAGGTTTTTCATTATTTCCTCCTTCCTCGAGAAAGTGACTTTCATAGCTTTCTTCCTCAGATAATTCATTCTCTTTATCCTCCTCCTTGTCTTCATCTTCTTTACTATCTTTCTCATTTCCCTTTCCCGGAGTGACATGCTTTGAGAATTCGGCCTCAGATGTTCGGAGTGGTAATGTTTCTGATGGATTTGCCTTTTCTTGATAATATTCAACTTCTTTAATCAGATCATCCAAGTCACCACTATATTGATATGCTTCTTCTTCTACATCATCCTCTTCTTGTACTTGTTCAACAACTTCTTCTTCTATATATTAAATAACTTATTTCTATTTATATTTTTCTGGAGTGACAAAATTCTTCCCCGGAGTTTCTGGTAAAGGCTTCATAAAGAAATTTCTCGGTACTAGAATATTCTCATAAGATACTTCTGTGGCTCTCAAAAGAGATTGTACAACTTCAAGCTTAGACAATTTCTTCTTCATCTTCTTCTCTTTTTCAAACTTTTCAAGGTATTCAGCAGTCTTCTCTCTTAAATACATGGCTTCAGTAGGGTCCAATCCAAACTGAGGTTCCCCTTCTTTCCTCGTTTCCTTATCTTTCCTCCACTTTTCAACTACTTCATCCAGATATGCTTTCTGTTTCTTCTGTTCTGGAGGTGCGGATTGAGCTTCTTTAGCTTTAGAAGCCCTGTCTTTCTTCTCCACTACCTTCAACATCCTTTTCCTCCTTGATTTCATAGATGGCTCATCTTTTTCAATATTTTCCGGATTGGCTTCTTCCTCTTCCTATGGCAGATCATAAAAATATTTTGTCTCCTTTGAATAAGACATATTCATTATTTTCAAAGTGTGATAACTAATAGGAATAAGTTTTCAATTCCGAGACTTAGATTTTCTTGAAATCTTGAATGACTCAAGACACCGAACTATCATCTTTGACAGTAAGGTGGGAAACCTGATAATTTTGGCTATAATATTCCCCTCCTTGATGTTCTTTATTGTAACAAGTACATGCCTCATTAAATTGATTTTCCTTATATTTACCAGGAAGTCTAAAAAATATATATCACTTTTCTTGATAGTATCTTTGTCACCATTTCTCGGTACTAAGAAACCTTGTATCCATAGCTGAAGGATCCGGTTTATAGAATATAGGTGAGAAATTTAGGATGTCTTAACATCATCAAGTCTATGACATTGTAAGGCCTTTACGTTAACAAAAATACCTAGAACATCCGGGAGTTAGTGTGAGAAAAAATCAGCTTCCCCTTCATACACCAGTCCCACCATGCTTGCAGCCTTGGTGTAAGTAAGTTTGTAGGTCTTACCATAACTTTTAAAAGAAATTTTTTAACTTCCATCTTCCTCAAGGAAACAAATTGATTCATAGAACTCTATAAGCAATTCCGGATACACCATGTCTTGATCACCTATCTTCGATATGCATACATCTTCCCAACTATTTAACTTGATATTCTTAGAGATGATAGAATCATACTTGAAAAAGTTTTGATGGACCAACCTTTCCCTATATTGTTGCCATTTTGAGATTGGATTTTTGGTAGACATTTGTTGAGAAGTGGCATCTACAGAAATTCAGATTCAAGGAACACTGAGAGATTTAGAATGGGCTTTAAGAACTGAGGCAGAGTTTCAACACACAAGAGCTTGAAATCGATGTGGGAAAACCATAGAGGATCCCCTTTATATAGGCGATGGTGGTGACCTTTCTCCTTCTAAAACCAATCTGATGGTTTAAAAACTCTCTGATCTGATCTGACATTTGAAAACATACTCTGAAGGAAATATTTAATCCGATATTTTGGAGTTTTTTAAAAACATTCAGATTTAAGAATAAATGATTCTGAAAATTTTTAAAAACAAAGGAAACTAAAAGAATGTAAAACTGACTATGAAAATTTATGTAAGGATATCATACCTTTCGGATTGGCTAGGAAAACTATTCTTAATATGGTGATATTCTTCTTGAAGAAAATTTGACTAAGAAAA
Source organism: Viscum album (assembly GCA_963277665.1). Classification (NCBI taxonomy): domain Eukaryota; kingdom Viridiplantae; phylum Streptophyta; class Magnoliopsida; order Santalales; family Viscaceae; genus Viscum; species Viscum album. Next base: position 2,141,644,692 of record OY728165.1, on the reverse strand, counting down.
ACTCACTACGAAAAAGTTTTATTTCAAAAGCATTGAGTACCAAAACTCAATTATGAAAATTATGAGTTCAAAAATTTTTATTATGAAAGTCTTCATTATAAAAATTTCAAAAAACATTATTACAAGTAACATGAAAAACTCCATTATAAAAAAAAGAAAAAAAAACTTCATTACGAAAAATTTGAAAAACATCAAAACTGATGTACTCCCCCTATGAAAAGGAGTTTCTTACTATAAAGAGATTATTTCAACAAGAAGTTAATTAAGGAAAATTACCTTATGGTTATCATTCCTAACTTGTGTTTAATGTATTCAAATCTATCGAAGGGTAATGATTTTGTGAAAATGTCAGCATGTTGATCTTGTGTTCCGATAAATTGAAGAATCATATCTCTTTTTAGTGTGTGTTCCCTAAGAAAGTGATGCCTAATATATATGTGCTTTTCACGAGAGTGATGTGCATGGTTTTTTCTGAGGTAAATGGAACTTGTGTTATCACACAAAATTTTAGTCTTAGTAAAACTCAAGCCATAGTCTGTGAGTGTGTGTTACATCTACAACACTTGAGCACAACAACTTCCAGCTGCTACATATTCAGCTTCAGCAGTGGATAGTGCTACTTAGTGTTGCTTCTTGCATGACCAAGAAACTAATGAATCTCCTAAGAAATAAAAAGTTCCAGATGTACTCTTTCTATCCATTCTACATCCACCAAAGTTATCATCTGAAAAAATCATTAAAAAAAAATCATTTTCAGAAGTATAAAAGAGTCCTAAATCCATGGTTCCCTTTAAGTAGTGAAAAATTCGTTTCACTGCCTTTAAATGAGATTCATTAGGATTGGATTGATATCTTCCACATAAGCATAATGAAAAAATTACGTCTAGATGACTGGCTGTCAAGTATAGTAAGCTTCCTATCATACCTCTAATTTTTTTTGATCTACTGGTTTCCTTGCTTCATCAAGATCTAGTGTGTTTGAGGTACCAATAAAAGTAATTATACTCTTAGTATTTTCATGTCCATACATTTTAAGAAGATATTTAATATAATTATGTAGGGATATGTAGATTCCTTCTGGATGTTGAGAAATTTGAAAACCATGGAAAAATGTTGACTCACCCATCATACTCATTTCAAACTCAGATTTCATTTGATCCACAAAGGAATCAGTTAAATATTACTGAGTTGAACCAAATATAATGTTATCAACAAAAATTTGAACAATAAAAACATTTTTATTATCTTTATTTATGAAAAGAGTTGGATCTTCATTTCCCTTAACATAGTTATTTTGAAGAAAAAATCATGTAAGTCTATCATACCAAGCTCGAGGAGCTTGTTTAAGGCTATTCAAAGCTTTGGTAAGTCTAAAAACATGATCAGGATGTTTTGTGTCTTCAAAGCCTGGAGGTTGTTCAACAAAAACTTCCTCTTGAACATAACCATTAAGGAAAGCATATTTTACATCCATTTGAAAAATCTTGAAATTGAAGAATGCTGCAAAGGCAAGTTAAATATGAATAGATTCAAGTCTAGCTACTAGAGCATAGGTTTCTTCATAGTCTATTCTTTCTTGTTGATTATAGCCTTTAGAAACCAATCTAGCTTTATTCATAATGATGAATCCATTTTCATCACACTTATTTCTGAAGACCCATTTTACTCCAATAATAGAAGTTTCATTAGGTCTTTCAACCAAGGTCCGGACTTTATTCCTTTGAATTTCATTTAGTTCATCTTGCATGGATTTAATCCAATCATCATCACCTAAATATTTATCAGTGCTTTTTAGTTCTAATTGGGAATGGAATGCTAGATGTTCCTTTTAATTTCTTAAGGAACTTATAGTCCTTACAGATAGATTTAAATCTCCAATGATACTATCATTAGGATGATTCTTTAGAAACTACTGATTTGGGTTTTGTAAAACTTGTTCATCAACATAGGGTAGGAAATATTATGGGGTAAATGTTTTAGATGATTCTTCTTTAACATCTTCCTTATAAAAATGTTTTTCTATCATAGGATGATAATCAGTTTTTGAAAACACAACCGATTATTTAGGTTGGGATTGTTTCAAAACAAAAGGACCAGTTTCATCAAATTTGACATGTACTGTTTCTTCAACAGTACAAGTGTTTTTCTTAAAAACTCTATAAGCCTTAGAAGTTGTGGAGTAACCTAAGAAAATTCCTTCATCATATTTTGGTGCAAATTTGTGAAAGTTTTCTTTAGTATTCATAATGAATACCTTGCATCCAAAAACCTTAAAGTAGGAAATTCTAGGTTATCTACCATTCCATAACTCATAAAGAGTTTTATTAAGAAAATTTCTAATCAAAATTCTATTTGTAGTGTAACAAGCAGTACTTACAGCTTCAGCCCAAAAATGTTTAGCTATAGAATACTCACTCAACATGGTTCTAGATATCTCTTGAAAAATTCTTTTTCTTCTTTCAACAACATCACTTTATTGAGGTGTTCTGGGTGCTGAGAAGTTGTGAGTAATACCTTTTCTACTATAAAAATTTTCAAAATTAGAATTTTGAAATTCTCATCCATGATCAATATGAATAGTTTTCAATGGAAGGTTTTTCCCATTTTTAACTTGGGATCTAAACCTTTTGAAATAAGAAAAATATTCAGACTTCTTTGCTAGAAAATAGACCCACGTAAATATAGTGTAATCATAAAATAATAAAAATACAAAATACTTTCCCCCAATGCTTCCAGTTTGTGTTGGACCAAAATGATCCATATGCACTAGCTGTAATGCATCAGTGGTTGAGACTTCACCGACTAATTTAAAACCTGATTTGTGTTTCTTTCCATATTGACAAGGGTCATAAACTTTTAAAGAATCAAATCTAAGCTTCGGTAGATCCTTAACAAAACCTTTCTTAGAAATTTTACATAAGTTCCTAAGGTTACAGTGTCCTAACCTTCTATGCCACAACCAAGAATGATCTTCCATTGCACTAAGGCAAGGTAAGTCTTGGCTCTTAAGTTCTTCTATGTTTATCCTGTAAACATTTTCTTGCCTATTGGTAGAAAGAGTATATTCTTCCTTGGAATTGTGTACTAGGCATTTATCATTCCTAAAATTCACAAGGTTGCCTTCATCACATAATTGACTTCTGCTAATGAGGTTGTGCTTAAGACCCTTAACAAATAAAACATTTGAAATCAATGTTTTTCCAAGAAGAACGATGTTACCTATACCAATAATTTCTACCTGAGCATTGTCTCTAAAAGATACTTTTCTACCCTTCGTTTTGATAATCTTTTCGAAATAGTTTTTGTTACCAGTCATATGTCGAGAACATCCACTATCCATGTACCAAGTATTGTTGTTGTTATTTTCCCTATTTTCCTGAAAATAATAAAAAGTTAGGTTTTTGGAATCTAGACTTGCTTGGATCTGGAAATATCAGAAAGTAAAATTTTGGGTACCCACATCATCTTAGTAAAATAAGCCTTATGAAATCCTAAAGATTGGGTTTTGATTAGGGAACAATTCTTTGCCCAATGAATATCACATTGACACTTTGTGCAGAATGGGGCACTTTGAGGAACAAAGTAGTTGTTACTAAAAATTAGTTTAGAACTTGTGTATCCAAAACCAGAAGTATTTCTTTGAGGATGAATTTTTGAATACATTTTATCAAAAAATTTCCTACCTTGGGTAATGTTTGACAAACACTTCCTCAAAGAAAATATTTTGGATTTGCGTTTTATAACAAGGTTCATATCTTCAAAAAAAAATTAACTAGAGCTAGGCTCAAAAACATATTTATTAGAAATTATGTTTTCTAGATCTTTAGAAATATTATTCTTCTCAGATCTTACTTCCTCAAGATTTTTTGAAATACTTTCATAATCAGAATTTTTATTATCAAGATCTCTAGAAAGATCTGATATTTCCTTAGTACAAATAATATTCCTAGAATTTTCCTTATCATGTTTCTTCATGAGTATTGAATTCTCATTTTCAAGAAGTTTAGAAAACCTAGAAACTTATTCAAAGGTATGTAAAGTATTATCTTCATCATAAGAGGATTATTCATCCAAAGAGTTATAATATTTACTGTCATTATGATTCAGAGAAACATTGGTCATAGATTCAGCATTGTGTACCTTAGCCATCAATCAAGGATTATCAATAAGTAGCCTGGCTATAAGACCAAGATTCTTTTGTCTAGAAGATTCATAATCCGATGATTCATCTGAGGAGTCTCCACCACTAGCACTCCATGTGTCATTGTCTTTCAACACATTCTTAGTTTTGGACTTGTAATACCTTTTTCTGTTTCTCTCAGAATGCCTTTCCTTTCTTTCTTTTCTCTTGAGCATAGGGCAATCCGGTCTTCTGTGTCCAGCACTCTTACATTCATAGCATGTAACTTCAGAATCTTTCTTATCTTTCCTTTCCTTCTTCTTGTATTTATATTGAATGTTCCTCTGTCTAGCTATCTTGTTCATCCTTCGAGCAAGATTCGTTAATTCATTTTCTGAGGATTCACTTCCACTTGATTCGGAATGGATAACAACTTTATTATACCCGGATCAAGTAACACTCTTCGAATTCATGAATTTCATATGATTGGAAGTAGTAGTAAAAGATACACTTCTATTTCCATTCTTCATCTTCACAATATCAGCATCTCTCTTCATTCTATTCTCATGCTGAAGGAGAGTTCCAAATAGCTCATCAAGGGTAATCTAAGTATCCTTTCTATTCTCATCAATTACAGTCCTTTTAGATACCCACTCATTTGGCATGATGTCGATGATCTTGTAAACAAGGGCTTCATCATCTAATCCTTTTTCACCCATTGATTGTAAAATATTTACTATAGTCATGAATCTCTATTGTACTTTCCATATGGGTTCACCATAAGGAAAACTAAAACCATGATATTCATCTCTAAGCATGGCTCTTCTAGTCTAAATTACTTTGGAAGTACCAAAATGAGTAACTTAAAGTTTATTCCATATATAATTTTCTACTTCAGAAGAATAAAGTTGGCTATATATATTTCTAGTCATTGAACAAAGTAATGTATTGCGTACCTTACAGTTCAGTTGGTAATCATGATTTTCTTGATTTGTAAATGCACTTACTTATTTATCAAGAATTATGTATCCACTAGTAAACATAACAAAGTTATATACTCTAGTATTGATAATGAAAGTCCTCATGCGATCTCTCCAATGTTTGTAATCATTACCATCAAAAATTGGTGGTCTAGTAGGATGTAGGTTGTCGATAGAACCAACATTTAAGCCTTCCTTCTGTAATAAAATCTTTGGCACACAAACTTGTTAGATGTAGAAGTCTGTAAACAAAAGATAATATTCTATGCAAGAAAAAATGAATCTCTAAGAAAAAAGTGAATCAGAACTATGATTCCGGAAAATATATTCCGAAAAGATCAATCCTGAAATATGAATCCAAGTTTTCAATTCTGAAAAATATAAGAAAACTTATGAATATAATCATGAGATCAATTCAGATGGAACCAATGCTCTGATACCAATTGTTAGGATGGTATATGACTGAGTATGATATAATCTATAATACCAAATGTTGGATCGAAATCAGAATGATATTCTCAGATACAAGAGGGGGGGTGAATTGTACCTTTTAAAAATTCCGAAGGAAATTTTTCATAACCAAAATTCACAACACCTCTAAGTTCTAAAGACTTGATTGATTCTAGAAAAGTGATTCCAGAAATGAAACATAAAAATAGTATACAACTACTATGATTCTACCTTAAAGCGTATATAATCTAACTAAATCTGAGTACAAGTAAGGAAGTATAAAAAAGTGATACATTCCTTAACAATACAAAATCCATAGCAGAAAACAAAGTAGTAACACAATAAGAAACAAACAATAATTCTTTTAACCCAAAGAGAAGGGTATCCAACAACCATGGATAAAGGTCAATTGATTTATACTTTCATAAAAGTCTGTCTTACCCACACCAGGATAAGCACTCGATAAGAAGATCGGAGTCTGTCTTGTTATCCCTGCAAGCCCTCAACTATCAGGTAGTCGACACCTCTATCTTCCTCGGCAAGGAAGCCCTCAACTTAAAAGTATTGGAACCTCTATCTTCCTATCCCCAAAATCCCTCGATTGTACACAGCAACAATCAGATTTGCACAAAAAAATATGCACAAGGAAAAGTTTGAACAAGATGTTCAAAATTTCTACACGAATCTTAAGAGTTGATAATAGCCTCTCTCTTTAGAAATCACTTCAGGAAGTTCTGAGCACCGAATTTACAAAAGACGTGGCTTCTTTTCAAATGAGATCCTATTTATAGGCGAAGCTCCAACGGTCGGCTCCCTCCTCCAACGGTTATATTTCTCCTTGAATTTTGGAGGGACCTATAAATGTGTCACTCAACCAACGGTTATTCAATAACTGAAAGCACGACATCGTTTTGTAATAAACATGTGTAAGCTTAACTAAACTAATATTCAGAATGGAGTAGAAAATGAATGTTCATAATGGAAAAAGATAGTGTTCAGAATGGAAAATAAATTTGGAGTCTACAAACTTAAGAATATTCGGATTCTGTTTTGTAGGAATTCGGAACATGAATTCTGTAGAAATACGGAGTCTGAATTTTATAGAAATTCAGAGTCTGGATTTTCAGGAATTTTGAACCTGAACTTAAAGAGTTCTTACTTGATCTCATTGAAGTTTGGAGTCGAACTAGTAGAGGTTCAAAGTCAAACTCATTGAATTTCAGAGTTGAACTAGTAGAAGTTCGGAGTTGAACTAGTAGAATTTCGGAGTCGAACTCATAGAAGTTCGGAGTCGAACTAGAAGATGTTTGGAGGAGAACTCATAGATGTTCGGAGTCGAAATCATTGAAGTTAGGGATCAGAATTTGGAGTGGAATTTTATGGGAGTTCGTATCCAGAATTCGGAGTGGAACTTCATTAGAGTTTATATCTATAATTTGGAGTTAAACTTCATTAGAGTTCGTATCCAGAATTCAGAGTTGAACTTCATTATAGTTTGTATCCAGAATTCGGAGTTGAACTTCAATAGAGTTCGTATCCAGAATTCAGAGTTGAACTTCATTAGAGTTCGTATCCAGAATTCAGAGTTGAACTTAATTAGGGTTCGTATCCAGAATTTCAAGTTAAACTTCATTAGAGTTCATATCCCGAAATTGAAGTTGAACTTCTTTAAATTTCATATCCAAAATTCCGAGTTGAATTTTATTAGAGTTCGTATCCAGAATTCGGATCCTAAAACAAAATGCTTCATGTCTAAGTATTATATGATTCAATGGTTTTAGATATGAATCTGATTTTTACACTTAAAAAAATATTGATATGAACAATGAAAACAAGGTAAGGGTAAATTTCCTTAGGGAAGAAAATTTTCCTTATGGAAGTAAAGCAAGGTTAGAATGAAATTTTCCTTAAGAAAATGTGTTTGTGATTTTCAAAATAAGAGGAATGGTAAAGTCATAAGGAAACCTTGATGACTTATCAATCTCCCCCATGAATGAAGTAATGAAAAAAGTCATAAGGAAATCCTTATTGACTCAATAGTTACCACATGAACAACTAAACCACACACTCCTGAATAGAGGGGACAAGAACTGGGCCAACAATTTTAGCACGGATCTAGACATCCACCACTTAAGGAGGGGAGGGAAAGGGACCCAATAATTAGCCCAATGAAACCAAAAAAGAGAAAAAAGAACTACCCAACACTCTCTAGTTGTTAACAAGTAACACTATGGCTGCACGTGATTTACAAAGGAGGTCTACATAGGGAAATTGATCGAAAACCCACATCCATGAAATAATAACCATAGACAATGTGTGAGGTGTATGTCCACCATTATTGTTGTGAAAAAGGGAAATTCACTGTAATGAGAAACCATATGAGATACATAGAAACTACAATACAAAAATGGTGGAGGAAGGATCCTGGTCAAGAACCATACACCTTTTTCGATTTCCTGAATGCGTGAAAAGCATCACTCTGATGCCTATGGATGGAGCCCTAAATCATGACGCATCAGCTACACTGCATTCAGGTACTTTATATCACAACACTCAATAAACTCACTTGATCAACAAAAAACCTTCATATAAATAGAAACTCATCAATAAATATCAAAATTCCATCTCACATTGAATGAGGAGAATAATGTACAAGGAATACAGAGAAACACATCAATATCACCTAACACAACTATTATGTCCAAATGAATTATCACGACCTATAAGCACTACAAATCGATAAAAAAAGTACTCTATTTAAACAAATTGGATGAGGAAATATTTAAGGAGGTGGATCTAGCTTGTTAAGCCTAAGAATTAATCCTTCGGTTTATCAATTTGAAATCTTGAAAACATTGAACTATCTGTGACCACATCACTACATCCAAAACATCTTTAGAAACCCACTGAAAATTACCCCAAAAATCAAGCCAACAACCAGATCTCATCTCATGATACAACAAGAGAATGACTTCGAGATCACAAGGAAGCTTACTAAATAAAAAAATATTCTAAGACATTGAAAACATCTATCCACATAACCATTGGTATATAAAACAAGGCAACAATTTTTCAGCTCAGAACACTTCTGAAAAGAAAACTAATTTTGTGGGTTTCCACATTCACCAATGGTGTTTCAACAAGTCTCACCCACTTGAAAATTTTTATTCCACCCAAGAACCATACCGCCATTCCATAAAGGCTATCCTTCAATATATCAATAACACCATGCATGTGAGCACCAATGAAAACACAAAAGTCTAAAACAATACATCATCATCCCAAATAAACATGTACCTTCCAAAGGAACACTAAACACCTAGTCAAAAACCCTTTTCCTATTTCATAGAAAAAAACATAATTCATAAAGAAACATTTTCTAAAAAATGTACACATTTTAATTTTTAATAACTTTTAAAACATCCAAGCTACTCTAGACAACCTCTTCCCATTTTGTGAAATTCAGTAAGGTATATTTTCATAATCTGATGTATATTGAGACCAACACCCATTCTAGGAAAACACCAACCACTCAGAACAAATTTCCAAATCAAATTTATCAGATTCAAACACATTTAAATATACCAAAACACTACATTTCAAAAAATATTAAGAATCACCTTAAATTTATTCACACATTCAATACATTTTATTCCATCAAATAGCATGTTTAGATTATGGATAATTTAATCATGTTGAATCATTTATATTTCCTCCTAATTGTTTTTCACAAAAATAGAACCTTCCAAAACAATTCGTATATTTAATTTTTTAAAACCCCTTTTTCCAGTTTTCAAAATCCAATCTTTCCTTAAAAACCAATTTCCAAAATTTTCACATAGGTATTTTCAATACAAAAATTCAGAATTCAAGAAAGGTCCATGAGACATGAAAAAGGGAACTAGTGTTGGTGGGTGGCATAACCATATGGTTTGTGGCCATATTTCAAACACAAACCCAACATAGAGAGACTTATTAGGACCATTCCCTGGATCAACATGGATTTCTAGTACCTAGGAGCTCATGGAGGCCATTAGTCAGACTCCCCTATTCATATCCCAACACCAACCACTCAATAAGAACAAAGGACACTAATAAAACCATACTTCTTGTGGAAACCCGAGGATCAGAACGATCAAGAGTTCACAACACCATTCCCACACATACACCTCAAGTCCTGACAAACATACTCCATCTAACTTGTTATCCCTAAAAATAACAAGGTAGCAGTAAAAAGAAAGTTATGCTAAGCACCAACCTCCCCTGATAAAATTTTATCACGAACTAGCCCGAGTTGACCCTGAACCGGTCCCCCAGGACAGCCTGCGAAAAGTCCCAAGATGTGTTCCTAATCCTCCTAGGATGGAGAAAAGCACCATGGGAATAAATAGTGTACAAAAATGAACAATTTTTCTCATATATAAACAATCAATCAAACAGATGAAAGAAATGGAAAACCTAAAATACATTAATATTAAAATTTCAATGAATATTATTTGTACAATAAACTACAAGTACAAGAAAACCAAAAACACGACTGACCAAACATGATAACCAAATAACTCCATGTGACCCCTCTAATCACTCTCCAACAAAATGATAACATGTCACCCAAGATAATCGAACTTAAACTGAATCCTGCATAAGAGCTAAAAACAAAAGAAGACTATAGGCGTGAGTATTAAAACTCAATAGGTTATCCTGAAGTTCTATTTTAAATTCACTTACCTTAAAATAATATAAACATACATTTCAAGTTTTAAATACAAATATAATGTTATTTTCTTCCAATGGGGTCCCATTCAATAAAAAAATTTACTAGAAAACATTATGCATGTTTTATAAAAAAGATTTCCAGTATCAATATTCAAAGAGGTGAAACTTCAAAATGAAACTAGTTTTCAAGTGGGTGGCATGAAAGAATTTTAAATTTTAAATAAATAACACACACTATGGAATTAATCAAACCAACACAACATATTCTGATGGTGAGTACAAAATAGAAAATGAGCACAACTCACGGGAACACCCCTAAGAAATCGTTAGTTGTGAGCCTTAGGTACCTCGTTACTCGGTGAAAGTAACAATAATAAATATCCATTATCATACACATGATCCACTGGTAGAGATTATACCCATAACCTAGTGGTCCCCTAACAACTCCATCATCATAGTTTATTTAGTGTTGTTATCTTCAATAATGTTGTGTGAAACAGGGGCCGAACCCCACAGGATCACTAGCATACTGGTACACGTCCGCCCACTTAGATACCCAGGATTAACTTTAGTGATCAATCAATTTAAACATATTATAAAATAAACTATTGACATCAAAATTCTATTACATAACCATAAAAAAACAAATATACAGCAAAAATGATTCACATTTCATTCACAAATCAATAAACAACTACAAATTTTCGTAAAACAATTTCAAGGAGAATAACGAGGCCTTGCACATAAAATCCATTCAAAAATGATTCTTTAAGTCCACAAACCCAAAGAAAACATAAAAACCCTTATTTGGAGCCCCCAAAAAAATTAATAAATCAATATCATGTACCATAAATGGCCCCAAAATATAGAACATGAAATACACAAGGAATCAATTTTTACAAAAAAAATTGTCAAACGTGCCTTTAAGCCTTTCTCAAAACTAACATTTGACCAGGGAATGCATTTAGCATTTAATAAGAATTTGTATAAAAAACATTTACATCAGTAAAAAACATTCATAAATCCCTTAGAACACTCAGGTTACATATTCAAGACACAACCATTTTCATAATGATGTGAAACATGCCATTTTCCGACAACTCGGGCCAAAACATATTGAAAACCAAAACCTATTTTTTTGTAAACCCAAATAAAAATTTTAAATCCACATAAGGACCCAAAAATAAGATTTATAATTCTTCCAATTCATTTATAAATCCAAAAAAATAATTTTTAAATCACACATAACACATAAAATCCAATCGGGCAATTAATCGAACACATGACATGACATTTTTAAGGAAACCAATTTATTTTAAGAACTTGACCAAGAATAAAAATCAAATTTCATTCCATATTTTATTCTAGATACTGTAAAATGTTCACAATACCATAAATCAGGTTCTAACCCTTTTAAAATAGTTGATAAATAAAGAATAACATTTAAACAAACACTTGTATTACACTTTTTTGACAAAACAACACTACCATTCACAAAACAAGGCTTAAACAACCATTTTTCACACCAAGAAAATTATACAGTGGATGAAAAATAATAATAAACATGTATATCAGATGTGAAAATATTATAAAATAATTAATCTGAAATGGTAATGTCTTGTGGAAAGGATATCCTACATCAAATCCTTGGCGTAACGGAAACACACATCCAATATCACTATCTGAGGGTTTACAAACCCTAAACCTATGATGACCAACACCAAATGAAAAAAACAACCATAAAATATCATGTAATAATAGAACAATAAGTCGATAATTAATAGGGGAGATTATCAAATGATGAAATAATGAAAGGATAAAGAAGAGGGGGATAAAGGAGAAGGAATCTCACCTTTTCAACTAGAAAACTCATCGTCTTCCATTAGATCTACACTCATAGGGAATATTTATTGGGTTGAAACATATTGGAAAAGCTACTATGGTCTTCATGAACAAGGGAAATATGTTTTTAGGAAAAAAGAGATTGAATTGAATGATTTGTGTATGAAAAAATTTACCTTCTAAATAATTAATGATTTGAGAAAAAATAAGAACGTTTTCCCAAATATTAGATTCACATTTGATCCAAAGCGGTATGATAGATAATGGGGGCGAGTCTATGTATTTTTTCTTAGATTGGGACATATAATCACCAAAAAATATTATAAAATGAACAATATATTAAAGAAACACATTATTGTTTTAAAACCGGAAATGCGCCCACAGGCTGGCCCAATACGTAAATAAGTAACCCAAATTCACCATGATTATGAATTCATAAAAGGACTAAAATGATACGGAAGATTCAATATGTTAGAGGAGGAAAATTATAAAATGTAATGGGTGAATAATTTTGAAAACAAATGATTTATAAAAGAATAAATTTTGGTTTTCAAAATTGAAAATGGGCTCACAGTTTTCCCAAATCATAAAGTAACCAGCCTCTCTCCAAAAACTCCTAAACAAGAAATGGGGATCCCAAATAAGGGTGATTATAAATATATTGCAGTTAAAAACTCAAAATTAATCTCACAAAACACCCAAGATAATGATTAGTATTTTCGATGAACCAGAAAAAAACCCTGACATGAAGAGAAAAAAAATCGAGTGTTCCACAAAGAAACAAGGGAAGCACAACTCACCTCCACACACCTGGGAACCACAAATCCCCCACACACACCTAGGACACATACAACATCCTACCCAAAGATTAATTGGCTATAAATTCATAGAAGGGGGGTAGGGAAGATAGGGTAGCCATCCATCAGTCCTCCCACCAGGATGTTTGGTAAATACACCCCCATGACAATGGGGTGTTTGGAACTTAGCACTCAAATAGGTTGGGTGGAGTATATAGAATCATATGAATATATATATATATATATATATATATATATTGGTACCAAACAAATATCCAAACCTATGGGTTCCCAAGAAAACAACCCCCCTTTTTATTTCCATAATTTCTTCTCCCTCTAAATGAAGGTATCAGAATGAACAATGGTTAATTTTGAATTCAATAAAAGAAATATTCTTAACACCCAATCATTTTGAAATTATTAATAATATACCAGTCATTTCATCCCTACCCAGTACTATAAAAATGAAATCATATGACTACCCTCATAGCCATGTCAAAAAGAGGATGAAAACTATGAGAAAACACCCATTCACACTTCCTCCCCACATATCACCCATTATAACCACTTCCATTATCATTATTCAAAGACATTGAACCCTTTCCTTTCATTCAACAAGAAAACCCCCCAACTTACAAATAAACCATACAAAACACCTCACCAAAACCTAACTCAGAAACCCTACTATATATACGCACCACCCTAATCATGTCCATAAACATTAATATCTACCAAACAAAAGCATCGGTAGCTCTACTGCACCAGAATAATATGTCCCAACAACCATAACTAAATCTATATTTAGTCACATTTCATAACTAGTTCATCCATTCCACAATCAACCAATATATCAACCAAATATTCAATTACACCATTTGTACCACAACATAACTATGTCCACACCACAACCACAACACTACCTGATTAGAACAAGACATAAGACAGAATAGAACTAAAAACAACACACAACCGCACCAAATGCTCAAAGTGCATTCATATTTAGCTGCACTCACTCTTCAAATACACATTCATTATTTAGGTGTTAAATGTAACAACCTGATATTTTATGATAAGTATTATTTTAAATTAATTTTTGTCATGTGTTTTATGCTACAACATGATTATCTTGTGCTAAACGTAACACTGTATTATCTTGCAGTATACGCAACACTATTCTTAGATTGTGTTACACACAATTTCAAGATTCGATAATAGTCATTCTATGCAACATTGTGTGTATATATATATATATATATTCAATTCAAAAATGAAATATGGTTGGATTATGTCATATGAAACAACAAAGGAGTCTTGCACAATATTCAACCCAAACTTGGATTTCATTACATGCAATCATGACCTTCCTCGATAGCGTGTGTAGTACGCAATACCGGGTTTCACAAAACAACAATATATTGTTATAATATTATTATGGACTAGCTGTTATGAATAGTATTAACTAAATTTTTAATTTTATAACATTATTATTCATCTCACATATTTTCTAGAACATGGTATGAGAACAAAATAATTTTTTCAGGTAAAATAAGTATTTTTCAAAAAATGCAGTTTTGCTACCTTTTGATGGCACACCAACTTTAAATCTAGTTTTTTACATGTTTATAAGTTAAATTTGACAAAATAAAATTATTCCTTTGATTCAGGATATAAAATTTTAATTTGGAAAAAGTTTTGATATTTTTCTGATAAATTTCATATTTTAATGAATAATAAAAACACGTTATATTTTAATTAAAAACAACTTTTTTCATTGTAATAATTTATATGGTTAAATTTTAATATTGAATGGTTTTAAAGTATAAATAAAATATATTTTTACCATTTAATATAATTTATGTCCTTATCATTGATTTTACCTTGAATTCGTAGGTTAAATCAATTCAATCTTTTGCAATGTTTTAAACAAAAACCCGTTTTCTATCGACAACGAGATTAATATTAATTTAATTTCTGAAACTTTTGTGTATTGAATTTGGAAAAATTGATTCCATATTTGGAATCAGTGGTTCCAAATTATGTTAATATGATACATTTAATTTTTGGGCATTATGAATAGTAACTACGGTAAATTTTATTTACCATAGTTAAAGGTAAATCGGGTAATTACGAGTAAATATAAGATTATAAAATTACCCTAACTCCTACCAAAATCCTATTGGATGACTAAAGGTCGACCCATATCACCTAAGGGTGGGATTATATTCAGGTAATGGACTATTGTCCATGAAAATAATTTAATTAATATTAAAACCAAAGAAAGTGACAACATATCACTTTCTTTTAATCTTATAAGTATAATAATTTTATTTTAGTGATAAACATTATGAAACATTGGATATAAATAGTCTCCAAGAAAGATAACAAAATTATATACATCATATGAATTTATTTTGAATTTTTAGGAATTAAATAATTATCATTAAAGGTGACATAATAGTGATGTTGAAATTATTTTATTAATAGAAATATCAAATAAATGGTTTTAAAAATATTTAAATATATATTATATGAACTATTTAATGTGATCCACGAATTTACTAGACAAATTTGACATGTTAGGAACCTATTAAATATTTTAGTTCGAATATATCCTCTGTGTAGATTTTATTTAAATTCAAATAAATGAATAGTGTTAAAATTGACACTATTGTTATTATATAAAAATAATATATTATTAAATTGTTTAAAAACTAAAAAAATATTTAAAATTTATAAATTAAAATTTATATAGTCGACAATGTCATAAAGTATCCAATTATAGAAAATTAACAACACATAAGTGATTATTTATAACCATTTAAAATTTCGAATTTTATTACCAAAAATAATCATAAATAGATTAAATAAGGATAAATCAAAATTATAAGTTTTAAAATAAGATCAAAACATGTCTAAATTTTATTTGTTGATGATATTATAACCCTATATCATCTAATCTTCGATTTGAGTTATTTTTGGTGGTTTTTATGTGGGTTTTGAATTTATATTAAACTAATATCTTCGAGGATTCCAAAGGTGCCCCTACCCTCCCTTATAAAAGGGCACCTCCTCCCTCAATTCCATAGAATCCTACTAGAGGTACTGGTATTCTCAAAAGTCCAACTCTAGTTCCCTAAGAGAAAGTTTAAAGAAGGCACTTCGACAAAGAGGTAATACCTTCTACCGTTTTCTTCAAGTTCCATTCTTCTTGTACTCCCTCTTATTTTGTTGTTTCTTTATGAAGTAATAACATCAATATTCCTAATATACTGATATGTTATTATAAATATGAAAAAACCATATTTTACCTTCTATCCATGCAACGGAAAACAAAATCACCATGCGTGCGTATGTACGGAATACCGTCTCCACGCCATGGTGCAATCTGTTTTTCCACCAACACCTTACATTGATGGGTATAATGGTGTAAATAATAACTATATATGGTTATTATAACATCATACTGATTCTGATATATTATACCATCCACTCCAATTCTATTCAATAATTATAGGAACGATATCATCACTCGTGCGTACATACGAACTACCGTCTCCACGACTCGATGAGATTAAATGTCCATGTTAACCACTCATTAATGATTATAAAGTATATATAATAAGTAATCATGAAATATATGACATAATAATGATACTGTATTTATTTATATATATATATGTATGTCATCTACTTAATTCCATTCAATTCAAAAAGGAAACGAAAACATCGTTCATGCGTACGTATGGCCTACCATCTCCATGAACGGTGTATTTCATTTCATTTATTGATATATCACATATATATATATATATGTATATACTGAAAATATATTACATATAAATCATGTTTTACATTCTTTAATTAAGTAAATCAGGTTATAAGTAACAATTTCAAGAACAACAAGTCCAAACATGTACGATAAATAAAATGATTTTACCCAAAATGCTACTTTAATATGCAACTTACAAAAGAACAGGTAATATAAATTCATAAGTGAACCATATATGATATCATAACAATGAATATGATTCTGTAATAAGTCAATGACATTATTTAAATCATTATACAGAAGGATCAGATACGTACGTAGCATATTGGACCTAAGGTAAGGGATAACTTTTAGAATCTCATTCTTATCCGAGATTGGTTATTCGTAAGTATTTACTGGGGTTATTGTTCTCATCCATGTCCATGGTTCCAAAAAATGGTTTCATTTACGTTAAATTTCTTTTTTACCCATTTTTACTTTTACTACAAGGTATGTATGGAATCTTTCTTTTACATGGTACTTTTTGACTCTTCCAGAAAAAGTATGAGAAGAATGTTTTTTTAACTTATATGGAACGAAGGGATTTTTACGGTTTTATAAAGCCTTATTTTCATGAAGCTTCCTCCAAAATATTTCATGACTATTTCCAGAAAAATCTATTTCTTTAAAAATTCCATGATGTTTTGTGAAAAGAAATTGATTTTGAAGAAGAAAGGATATTTTCCTCAAGAATTCATTTCAAGTGTTTTATCAAAACCATTTTTTAATCTAAGATGACATTATTTCATATTGTATGTTTCAAGTATAATGTCTCTATGATTTACATGGTTTCACTTTTATTATTATGAAATGATATCCATTTCATTTATATGGATTATGTTATGATGGGATGATGTTTATGAAACCCATCTTATTCGTTGGGTTATTATGAATGATGTATGTTTATTTTGTGGCACAAGTAAGAATGATTTCATTATGAGATGGGTGGGACCTATATCTCCCACCAATGCATCGGGTAAAGATTTATATCTCATTAGATAGAAATGGCTGGAATGGAATGTTAAACCGGTTCAGTAATACAGGACTGGAACGAGGAGTGAACTCGATTCAGAAAGGGACTCTGTCCACTAAGATTGTCTTGGAAGCAATGCCTTGGCTACTATGGAAATCATAACATGTGCTTAATGGTTTGCCACAATTATATGTTTTATTCCCATTCCATTTTACCATGATTAATGTTTCTTTATGATCTATGCATTACGTACTTCCATGATTTATGTCATTGCTCAAGATTTTGATATTTAAATATTATGTTCATGTTTTGATGTTCAAATGTATATGATTTGTTTTATTTTATACATGCTTACCCTTACTTAGAATTTGAGCTCACCCTTTATATGTTTTATTTTCCCTATGATTTAAAAGAATGGTTTTAGGTAAGAAAACAAAAAGGGGAATATCTTATGGGAGATGTTGAAGATCTTTCACCACGATTAGAAGATTATATTCCCAGATTCCAAAGACACTAAACTATTACAGTCATTTGGTGTCTGTTTTTGTTATGTATTAAGTATTCCGCAAAAGTAATGTAATGTCTATGTACATCAAGCTTCAGGTCTCTACAGTTGGTATCGGAGGAAATGATTAGTCAACCTTTGGAAACTAGGATGCGAAAACGTTAGTGAGATCCCTAGAGATATTTCTAAGGTAGGTCTAGGGAGATCCCTTAGTATAAGTATACGTATAAGATATAGTCCTAGAACTATGGTAACGATCTTAAAATTTAAACTAAGATGTTAGATATTGAGGGTACTCCCCCTTTACTATGTTGTTTTCCCTATCATGATTTTTTCCTCTCACACTATTCTTTCTGGGTTTTAGAAAATCGCTGGAAACAGGAAGATTCACGATAATGGAGGATATGATGGACAATGGAATGATATTCTTCATGAGTAACCAAATGAAACGGTATTTAGAAGTACAAACATCATTATTATGCCGAATCAAAAATCTCATAATATGATCAATAAAATCAAATTTGGTAAGTTTCCTGACTCAGCAAATAAGATAAAGATGGAGTTTCATGATGATCATAGAGGAAAGAAAGTTCAATTTCCCTCATGTAAATCATGTGGGAAGAGGGATCAGGGATATTGTTTCAAAGGAACTGGAAGATGATTTGGGTGTGGAAAAGAAGGACACAAAGCCAGTAAGTGCAAAGGAAAAGGTTCAGTTAACACCATGGACAAGGATAATGGTATTGCTACGACATCAACAATGATTAGATGTTTTAAATGCGGAATTTATGGGAATTATGCAAACCAATACCCTAAGGGAAAATCTCATGAAGAGAATTAGCATGCTCATATGAGTCATATTTATGTGGATAATGATGAAGAGACTACAAATGATATGTGAGATAAAAGAATTGTTGAAGCTCGTTCAATGGTTTAAGAAGGTAGTGGAATGATTGTATGTTTATCAAGAGTTATGTTGTATAGTTAATGGTACTATGGAATAAAGAATCATCTAAGTATTGTTACACTATTGTTTTTCATAAATTATTTTAAAGTATATGGTATCGATAACCTTGAAAGGTTATTCAGATATTTTTGGAAAGAAGATGATATGCGCATAATGAAGGGATAAGAAGATAATGAGATGTTTGATTGTATTCAGGAGCTCATGACTGATATAAGGACTAATTGATATTATGGTTTGACTATATAGAATTTTTTGGGATTTTGGAATGTGGAAAGTGTTAAAATTTAACAACATTCATGTTTTCACTAAGGTTCAATGGGTATTCATTCTTTAAGAGAATACATGATTAAGGTATTCACATGTATGTAATTTGAGCAACAAGATATATCTTATGATATATTGGGGATAAATGATGGCATTCTCGTTATTGTTATGTGACATTTCAAGTAATCATTTTCTTTATACTATGAGCTTGGACCGAAGTATTTTAGATAAGACTAAAGATTGGAATAGATTATGTTGGAAATAAGTTAGTACTGTTTAATGATAGAACTTTTTTTGATATTATTGATTCGATGATATAGTAATGCAGTTTTAGAAAAAGGAGAACCTGCAGGATGGGCGACATCTCATCGCGTCGGACAAGGATGTAGGAATCAAACCCACAACCGATGTGTGACAGGACTTTATTTTCTACCACTGGCCTACATGAAGTCCCTAGTTAGTATAAACTAGTTTAATTAAGTGGTATGATAGATGAATTAAAAGTCCATTTTAGGAACCATACATGATTAATCTCCCTATAGATGGACCTATGTATTTTTGATAACTTTATCTAACCTTTTGTTTGAGACAGATGGAATGACCTATCATTCTATCACATGATTTTCTAACACTTCACGAATGACAAATTCAACTTCATTTCTTTATGATATGAAGTTGAAATTGTCCAAGGAACAACCTATCATTCTAGTTTTTGACATGATTATAAGTTAAATTTGAAAAAATAAAATTCTTCCTTGGATTCAGAATATAAAAATTTAATTTGGACAATGTTTTTATATTTTTCTGAAAACATTCATATTTTAATGAATAGTAAAAACACGCTATATTTTAATTAAAAACAAATTTTTTCATCATAATAATTTATATGGTAAAATTATAATATTTAATGGTTTTAAACTACAAATAAAATATATTTTTACCTTTTAATATAATGTATGTCATTAGCATTGATTTTACCTTGAATTGTTAGGTTAAATCAATTCAATCATTTGTAATGTTTTAAACAAAAACACGTTTTCTTTCGACAACGGGATAAATTTTAATTTAATTTCTGAAACTTTTGTGTATTGAATTTGGAAAACTGGATTCCATTTTTGGAATCAGTGGGTCTAAATTATGTTAATAAGATACTTTTTATTTTTGAGCATTATGAATAGTAACTACGGTAAATTTTATTTACAATAGTTAAAGGTAAATTGGGTAATCAAGGGTAAATATAAGATTATAAAATTAACCTAACACCTGCCAAAATCATACTGGATGACTAAAAGTAGACCCATATCACCTAAGGGTTGGATTAGATTCATTTAAGGGACTTTTTTCAATGAAAATAATTTAATTATTATTAAAACAAAAGAAAGTGACAACATGTCACTTTCTTAAATATTATAAGTATAATAATTTTAGTATAGTGATAAACTTCATGAAACATCAGATATAAATAGTCTCTAAGAAATATTATAAAATTATATACATCAAATGATTTTATTTAGAGGTTTTACGATTTAAAAAATTATCATTAAATGTGACATAATAGTGGTGTTGAAATTATTTTTTTAAGAGAAATATGAAATAAATGGTTTTAAAAATATTAAAATAAATATTATATGATCTATTTAATGTGCTCTATGAATTTAATAGACAAATTTGACATGTTAGGAATCTATTACATATTTTAGTTCGAATATATCCTCTGTTTAGATTTTATTTAAATTCAAATAAATGAAAAGTGTCAAAATTGACTATATTGTTATTTTATAAAAATAACCTATTATTAAATTGTTTAAAAATAACAAAAATATTTAAAAAATATAAATTGTAATTTATATAGTTGGAAATGTCATAAAGTATACAATTATGTAAAATTAGCAACACTTAAGTGAATATTTATAACCATTAAAAATTTAGAATTTTATTACCACAAATAAACATAAATAGATTAAATAAGGATAAATCAAAATGATAAGGTTTAAAATAAGATCAAAACATGTCTAAATTTTATTGGTTGATGATATTAAAACCTCATCTCATCTAATCTTCTAATTTTGTCGTTTTTGGAGGTTTTTATGTTGGGTTTGAGTTTATATTAAACTAATATTTTTGAGGATTCCAAAGGTGCCCCTCTCCTCCCTTATAAAAGGGAACCTCCTCCCTCTCTTCCTCACACCATTTTGAGCCCTGAATCTCGGTCAAACTCTGCCCATTTCACTTAACCACTTCCTTATAAATCTACTAGAGGTACTGGTCTTCTCTAAAGACCAACTCTAGTGCCCTAAGAGAAAGTCTAAAGGAGGCACTTCGAGAAAGAGGTAATACCTTCTACCGTTTTCTTCAAGTTCCATTCTTCTTCTACTCCCTCTTCTTTAGTTGTTTCATTATGAAGTAAATACATCAGTATCCCTCAAATACTGATATATTATTATAAATATGAAACAACCCTATTTCATCTTCTATCCATCCTATGGAAAACAAAATCACAACTTGTGCGTACGTACGGAATACCGTCTCCACGCCGTGGTGTAATCTGTTTTTCCACCAACACCTTACATGGATGGGTATAATGGTGTAAAGAATAACTATATATGGTTATTATAACATCATACTGATTTGATATATTATACCATCCACTCCAATTCTATTCAATAATTATGGGAATGATATCATCGCTCGTGTGTACGTACGGACTACCGTCTCCACGACGCGATGAGATTCATTCTCAATGTTAACCATTCATTAATGAATATAAAGTATATATAATAAGTAATCATGAAATATATGACATAATAATGATACTGTATTTATGTATATATATATGTATGTCATCTACTTAATTCCATTCAATTCAAAAAGGAAACGAAAACATCGTTCATGCGTACGTACAACCTACCGTCTCCATGAACAGTGTATTTAATTTCATTTATCGATCTATCAAATAGATATATGTATATTATGAATATATATTTCATAGAAATCTTGTTTTACATTCTAGAATTAAGTAAATCAGGTTATAAGTAATAATATCAAGAACAACTAGTCCAAACATGTATGATAAATAAAACGATTTTACCCAAAATGTTACTTTAACATGGAACTTACAAAAGAATGGGTAATATAAAGACATAAGTGAACCATATATTATATCATAACAATGCATATGATTCTGTAATAAGTCAATGAAATTATTTAAATCATTATACAGGAGGTTCAGATACGTACGAAGAATATCAGACCTAAGGTAAATGATAACTTTTCCAATCTCGTTCTTATCCGAGATTGTTTATTCATAAGTATTTACTGGGGTTATTGTTCTCATCCATGCCCATGTTTCCTAAAAATGGTTTCATGTGTGTTTACTGTCCTTTTTACCCATTTTTGACTTTTACTACATGGTATGTATGAAATATTTCTTTTACGATATACTTTTTGACTTTTCCGGCAAAAGTACGAGAAGAATTTTTTTTAACTTATACGGCACGAACGGATTTTTACGATTTTATAAAGCCTTATTTTCAAGAAGCGTCCTCCAAAATATTTCATGACTATTTCCAAAAAAATATATTTATTTCAAAATTTAATTACTTTTTGTGAAAAGAAATTTATTTTGAAGAAGAATTGAAATTTTCCTCATGAATAAATTTCAAGTGATTTATCAATACCATTTTTTCATCTAAGACGGCATTATTTCATATGTGTATGTTTCAAGTATAATGTCTCTATGATTTACATGGTTTCACTTTTATTATTATGAAATGATATCCATTACTTTTATATGGATTATGTGATGATGGGATGATGTTTATGAAACCCATTTTATTGGTTGGGTTATTATGAATGATTTATGTTTATTTTGTTGCACAAGTAAGAATGATTTCATTATGAGATGGGTGGGACCTATATCTCCCTCCAATGCATTGGGTAAATATTTATATCTCATGAGATAAACATGGCTGGAACGACAAGTTAAACCTGTTCAGTAGTACAGGACTGGAACGTGGAGTGAACTCGATTCAGAAAGGGACAATGTCCACTAAGATGGTCTTGGGAGAAATGCCTAGGAAACTATGGAAATCATAACATGTGCTTAACAGTTTTCCATAGTTACATGTTTTATTACCATGCTATTTTATCATGAATAATGTTTCTTTATGATCTATGCCTTACGTACTACCATGATTTATGTCGTTGCTCAAGATTTTGATGTTTAAATATTATGTTCATGTTTTGAAGTTCAAATGTATATGATTTGTTTTATTTTATCCATGCTTACCCTTACTGATCATTTGAGCTCACCCTTTATATGTTTTCTTTTCCCCAGGATTTAAGAAAGGTTTTAGGTAAGAAAACAAAAAGGGTAAGATCTTATGGGAGATGTTGAAGATCTTTCACCATGATTAGAAGATTATATTCCGAGTTTCCAAAGACACTAAACTATTACGGTCCTTTGGTGTCTGTTTTTGTTATGTATTAAGTATTCCACAAAAGTTTTTTAATGTCTATGTGCGTCAAGCTTCGGGTCTCTACATTAAAGAACAACATGTTCAATAACAGGGAATCTATTTATTTAACTGAGAATAAATGGTTAATAAGATTTCAAAATTTATTTCACTAATCCATAAGCCATAAATGTGCGCAAAAAGAGTCCACCAATGACAATGATTTTCAGAAGGCATACCATTGAAAAAACATAAAATATAATAGATAAAAAAAATATTATCATCACTTTATTCACCATCCTAATTTATTACTAATTTAAAAATACCATTATTTTAATAGGTAATATTATCATTGTAATAGGTTTTATTATATTCATAACAACCTAAATTAAAATCTGGGATTTTCCCATAATAACAACATGAAATTAGCTTACCTACCACACAAGATAGAAAAATAATTAAAGACTAAGGGATCCCTACCTAGAACAATATATGATATGTAAATCCTTCTTGTGCCCAAAAATAGGGGGACACTCAAGTCGCAGGAAAGAATCCAATGGAAAACTCAATCGACATCTACAACACATATGAGACTTTGTGGGGAAGAATTTTATTAGGCACACAAGGAGAAAATAGAAGTGTTCAGTAAAGGGAGGATATTTAATTTAGAAAAATACAAATCTTATATAAATATAAGGGAGATGATTTCAATGTACATAAAATTTTAATCATTATCATGATTACATGGTTTGAATATTTAAATTCCCCCATGAAACTTAGGAGATTTAGATATAAATAAAAACCGTTGAAATGGCATAAATATGAGAGGTAAATCATTTAACATCGATTAAGATGTAAGAGGGGAGAAACCAAAAAAATTGGGAAATGCGTGAAATGACTCACCATTGGTTGAGTCATTTACATGAGTCACCTATGTAATTATACTTTGTGACTCACTAACGCCACTCACTAATAAGGAGTAACTGAAACAACTGATTGATGTGACATACTGATAGCGAGTCACCAACGTGAGTCAATAACACAACTCACAGACCCCACTCACTGACAATAAGTCTCCATCGTGACTCACTGACATGACCTACTGACATCGAGTCACCGATGTAACTCACCAACAGCACTCACTAATGCCACTCACTAAAAGAGAGTCATTAATGTGATGCACTATTTTTTTACTCACCGACTCCACCTACATATGTTGAGTCACCATCATGAAACCCTGATGCTAAGTCACCAACATGACCCATGGCTGGAAAAACTGAAATTTTGGAATAATCTTGAAATGAGCTATTATTTCCTCAAAGAACACCGCAGACACTGGATATTGACTAATTAATGGAATTTGGAGGTACAGTCCATTACATCAGATACCCCTCATATTATTATCATCCTTAAGAATTCAAAACCAAACCTATATGAAAGAGGGTTCTGAACATCCACCCCATGAGATACCTCTAAATGATAAACGACCATGTGCTACTCTTAAGTTGATGTGAAACATAAACATAAAATAAAACGTATACTAACATATAATACCCTCAACTGAGTATAAAACACACCCCCACGAGCACTAAAACCAAAACTGTCTGCACAAATGAATCAGGGATTTACTTCCTCTATGTTAATATATTATCCATTCTTGGTGATACTAACTTGCCCGCAATAGTTTAACCCCATCTCATTTAATGTGTCTCTATTATGAATAACATCCTCACCATTATACCTATTATGAAATCATCACAAATTAAATCATCATGGAAGAAACCAAACTTATAACAAGAAGGGTTTAAGAATTACATCAAAAATAAAAATAAACAAAAAATAACTCAAAATCACTTTGTGTAATGGGAACACATATTCATCTCCCTTTCCTAAGTACTATCCTATAAGACAACATTCCTCCACAAAAAAATGATCAAAAGGAAAGGTCATTCTATACATTAATTTCTCCAGATAATCATGGATCCCCATTGGTCACACCAATACTGTTGTATCATCCTCGATATCCAACTCTCCCAGTCTGTGATATGGGATTCATCATAAAGATACAGATGAATCTTGGAGAAATTAAAGATGTCACAGATACTCTCCAAATATGTTGGCATCTCCAATTAGTAATCGACTTTCTAACATGCCACAACAACTTGATGGTTCCAAGGAACCTATGAGAAAGCTTTCTCCCTTTACTAAACCTTCACATACAACATCAAGGGGAATTATTTAAGAATTCATGGTCTCCAACCGAGATCACTGAGGGGATCATCATGAGAATAATATAGAACTTCTTCTAGTATTGGACTTCCTTCATCCATTCATGGACAAGTTGATCCTTATCTATCATAGTCTATATCTGCCCGAGACTGAGAACAACTACCTCCCCAACATCTTTCCAGCACATGGGTGAATGACACAGTACTCCATACAATTCATCAAGTGGATAAATTATAATGGAAAATCAATTGATTTTATTTTTGTCTAACTCAACCAATGTCATGGGTCCCATACAAGATGTACCAAAGACCAAGATTCATGCGCACTACAATTCCCCAAACATCTAGATGTTCCATTCTATCTTCAAATCTGTATAAGGGTGGAAGATAATTCTATGGTGTAACTGAGTACCAAAAGTATGCTGCAATCTCCTCTATATTCATGAGGTAAATCATGTATCCCAATCTGAGACAATGGATCTCATCACTCCATACAGCCACACCACCTCTTACAAATTACTACTGGCCAAGGAATCCTCTATGCTTGATTCCTTACTTTCTATGTATTGTGACAACTTCCTCAGCTGATCCCCTACTACCCATATAACATCACAACCTTCCATTTCCCTCGGTATTACTTTGAAGAAATCCGTTTAGATTTCGTCACACATTCACTTGGGTACATCTAGAGTTCTTCAACAAACCATTAGGAACTCGGTGCTCAACCATAACATGCTGGCACACTTTGCACTTCGCCCCAACCCTCCCCCCATACCACATCATCTCAGGACACCATAACTTCCCCCTTAAGAAAATATAATTTTAAGAAACACTTGGATATACCAATAATGGTGAGATGTGAAACTGAAATATAACTCCCTTGTGCATTTACACTAGAAAAAATAGATGCACATGAATCAACAGCATATTCTGACCATATTAAGACCAAACATTCAGAGCATCACTGTGGTCAACACGATCACACATCAACTCTTAATCTATGCCCCCCAATGAGACTCCTCCACCTACTACATCAAAAATGACTTTACAACCATCAGAAAATGACAACAACTTTTCGCGTTCATCCCTACATATATGTGAAATGATGCCAACTCCTTCGTCACCTCCCATCCATTTATATATTCCTGAAAAAAATCTTATTGTGCCTTTCTGCTAAAATATTTTTCCATGAAATTACCACTTCTTGATGTGTTGGAGATCAAGAATTAATAATTGTACATAAACTTCATACACATTCTTGGTTTCATGTTTAGATCTTGTGGGGAAAATTTATACCTCCAGATATTGTGATATATGACGTCCATAAAGTTTTCACTAATTTGATAATTCCTCCAAAATATTTCTGCATTCACAACCACATCTAGCTCTAGATCATGGGTGGAATATTTATGTTCATGGGTACCTAACATCCTAGACTAATTATATATCACTACTCATAACAACATTAGAATACACCCAATGCGTAGATGGGAAGCATCACAAAAAACCTAAAACATCACCCCTTCCCATGGAAACCAAAGCACTATATCACTGACCAACCTCCCCTTCAAATAGATAAATGATGCCTCAAAATACTCAATCTACACAATGGTCTGGTCCTAACTTTTCATAGACATCAACAGAGCTTCTACATGAATGAAATCAGGTAGAAATCACCAGTATTGTCCTGACAGACTGAGAAAACTATGAACCTTATTTAAATTCATGAGTTATTCCCAAGAAACATCTAAAGATACCATCAAATAGTCTTCTACTACACCCTACTAGGACACCAAATGTCAATTTATGTGGACCTACAGTGTCCAAAATTTCCATTGGGACAACTTTCTATAGAGTTTGTGTCATTGAATAACCACCAAGTTAGTCGTGAGATGATTAGTATGATCCTCTAATGAAATCAAGTAGATCATAATTTCATCAATTAATATAGAGATGAACTTGTCTAGGAACTCCTGAATGATAGAGTTCATAAGTCTCATTAACACGTCAACTGTGTTAGAAACACTTAACAACATAACTGCAAACTCAAAGTGCACATACCTATAGTTGAAATGTGTCATCGAGATGTCACCGTCCTTTATCCCAACATGTGATACCCAATCTGCAGTTTTATCATAGAAAACCAGCTTAATCCCTTTAGCTGGTCAAAAATACCATCTATCCTTGGGAGAGGGTAATAGTCAATGTTTGTTACCTGAACTAACCACAAATGGTCTATGCAATGTCTCAAACCACCATTTTTCTTCTTCTTGAAAAATACTAGAGCACCCCACAGTGAAAAACATGGCTAGATAAATCCCTTCTTTATCAAGTCCTCAATTTTAATATACATCTCCCATAATATAGAAGTTTCTATCTGATAAGGAGACATCCAAATTGGGGAAGCACATAGCTGTAAGTCTATCTCAAACTCAACATCATGTCAAGGGGTGTAGAGTCACAACCTCCTTGGAGAATACATCCAAGAATTATTAAAAAAAATTGGGAACATACACTATCTCATAGTTCAATGATTCCACTAAAAACTTTTCCAACAAGAAAATAGGAGGCTCCACACACTGAATTCTCATCGGATAACTCCACTCACCAAATAATGACACACATTTTCTATCAATGTATGAAAATAATACTATTCTTTGGATGAAATCAATAACATCTTTCACATTTTATAAATAATCAATTCCAGGGATTATAACAAACCATTTCATCTTCAATAGGAAAGGATCCCCATAGGAATGATGTGGCCCCATTATTAGTATACATCTATGGAACAGATCAATCAAGATGTCCTAACCTCTGGCTGGTGTCCTCATCACCAAGGGAATAGAATTTCTCTATATTTCTAGTCCCATAGCATAGGATAGACTAGGTGAAGCAAAGGAGTGTTAATATCTTGAATCAAATAATGTGTAAAGAAGAGTTATGAACAAACTAACTGTTCCTTGAATGATCTCTAGCCCTCCTGGAACTACTACATCAACATTGTAAAACTAACCACACCTAGCTCTGCATCCCCTCTACTGACGACTGCCTCATAGACCATTCTCAATTTTAGGTCCCTAAGGCACACCGAGTGGTTGGCCTCCACCTACATTGTATCCCCTTGGTGGTGAAGGATCATGATTTCCCTACCACAGAAGTGGCCTGGACAACAACTACTACTGAGGCGGGGGCTGAACCTGCCCACCTCAAATATATTGTGGTCGAACTAAGAACAGACTCTAAAGATGGACATGGACTTTTAGAGAGATACACCTCAGTCCAAATACCATTTGAAACTAAGGTGGAACAATTGGTCAGAATAGAAACTACTAAGTTAGATCCACTATTGGCCAAACCCTCAAGGGACTAGGTGTCTAAGAGTTACTACTGGTTTCCTTTCCCTATAAATACCCTACTAACTCCCATCCCATATTAGACCTCCTCACGATTGTATCCTCTCAACTACCAAATCTATATTCTGGAACTCTATGTATGTCAGTAATATGAAGGTAGTATCTACATACTAGAGAATAGGATAAAGTTTCTTCTCTAAGCATCTCACCTAATACTCCTCATCTTGAAAATGATCCTTATAAATGAGAAGTTGATACTTTAACATTATCCCTATATCTCGAAAAAAACATACTGCCCTATTTGAGGGAGTGTAACTCTTACTTATTTTTATCCATCATGGTTAGTGAATGGAATTCCACTAGGAACTCCTCAAAATCAACCAGGAAAACATCAGTCACCTTCCTCTCCCCTAGGTAGAGCATCCCCCACGGATTCACAACTCCTTGAATCTAGATTACTAGAAGAGGAACCCATTACACTATCGGATCCCATATCAAGTTGAAGGAGATAACCAGATTCTCAATCCAACAATTGATATCTATATTTGAAACACTTCCTTCATACTTCCCCATTGTCTACCATTGGAAAGAACAAACTATCTTCTGCCACTGATCATCCTCCTCCATGGGATTGACCCTCCTCTAGTCAACCAGGTCTACCTCTTGGGCCTCCACTTCCTGAATTACATGTGTATTATGACCAGGATCCATAGATGATAAGAAAAACAAGGAACTCCAATGCCCAAGTAGTTTGGAATTTCATTTAAAATTTATATTAGCCTGTGATTTGTATAAAATTCTAAAATACACCTATGATTAACCTGAAACAAATTAATCAGGATGCATGAAACATTCCTTGGGTCTCTCCCCTACAAATAGTATAGAATCACATGGTTAGTCGGTTGATGAAGATTCATTGAATCGGATCATGGGGGACCTAATATCATTTGTTCTAGCTAGTCTTCTATGCCATTTTTCATTTACCAAGACCACCAAACATAGTTTCCTTACCAACCCTTGAAATCCTAGTTTTTCCTAGCTTCAAACTCCATCCTATATCTCAACCATCTCCTCAGATACCATTCTTTCATGACCCCTCCCTCCATAGATGCCATTCCTATAGTGAAAATAGAGATAGAGAGATAGTGACCCTCGAGTCTCACTTCCAACAAGCCCCGAGGATTCGACAAGCACCAAGGGTAAACAAATCTCACAAAATGGTTAGAATTCCCCAAATAGTTTAATCAAGATAAGGAGATAAGATGTACTAACTTCAAAATAACTCCAATATATATATATATATATAAAATATTCCAAAATCCTTCCCACATGCATGTTTAAATAAAACATCTAGAAATACACTAAAAGGATCCACTGCAAATATGAAAAGAACAAAGCAATGAAGTGACATAGAAACAGTCCCTAACGTCTAAGCTAGTAATGTAAATTATGGTCCCCATATTCTTCATGGAAATATGAAAACAATCTTTATATAGGTATGTTGATAATACATGTATACTAGGTAGGGAAAACCAATTTCCCTCATGAACCAGTGGGGGGGCATCCTAATGCCCTCACGAGAAACAACTGAAACCAAAATAACCTAACAAGGTATCCCAGCCTCACCAAAGGAATTATCTCCAAATAACTCAAGTCATGTAAATTAATATAATTTGAACATCGATGGAAGGGTACCCCATTCTAGTTTCCCATTGATTATTCTCTATAACACGCAAAAGATAAACATCATGGAGCTTCATCTGATTATGAAAGAACCATGTCACAACACGACCGAACACACATAGGCCTTGTAACAATATCTCATGTTTCCCATATACACATGGTCTATAAACCAAACCACACCCAAAAGACACTAGGGAACCATAAAACATCACATCCACAAGACACCTACGAAATACAATACATTTAATCTCGAAGACACCTGGAAATAAAAACTCACCTACACACATATGGGAACCAATACTCATCCACAGACCCCATGTTCACATACAACATCATTCCCAAAGAGTTTGGGTTTATCACTTCTTGGATGAAGGTATAGGGAAGAGACGGTGACAAGCCATCCATCCCCCCACAAATATGTCTACTGAAATCATCATCCCCATGTCAATTGGAGTTTTCAGCGCATAGTTATAAACTATGGTGTGATGCATATATAATTAAAATAATGTTCAAGAACATATATAGGTACAAAACACTCATCCAAACCTATTGGTTCTCATGAAAACAAACACCCCATAACACTTACACCTTTGATGATACCTCCAAATGTATGTATGATATCTAATGTCAGTTACATCCAAATTCAATAAATTAAATCAACTTGACACCCAATCATGATAAAGTTATTAATAATATACCAGTTATTCAGTCCCTAAAAGGAAACTAACAACCACAACAAAGGACCATCCTCACAACCATGCAAAACAAAGAAAAAAACAATGAGATAACACCCCTTAAAACATACTCCACACTAATCCCCAAGCCAACCAAAACCAGAAACATTATTCAAAGTCATTCCACCCTTCCCTTTCACTCAAAAAACAACACCCGAACATACAGTTAAATCATGAAACACATTTCATATCAAACATACTCAGAAGCCCCGATGCATATCTACACCAAACTCATTACATCTATGAACAACTATATCTCCCATACACAACCATTGACATCCCTACTTCATGAATATAGCACGTCCCATATACCATAACATAGCCCAGATGTAGTCCCACAATATAACAAGTTCATCCATTCCACAATCAACAAATCATTCAACCTGAGATTCCATTACATGACATGTATCACCCCATACACACAGCCATGCCTCCAATGAAAAACACCACACAATTATCACAAGACATAAAGGAAAAAATAACCACACACAACACACAACCATAGAAAACAGTCAATATGTATTCATATTTATCCACATTCATTATTTAATTCCACTTTAATTTTTCATGGGTGATCACATAAAATGTTCTATCATGGGGAATTCATTTATTAAATCTAGTATAAGTGATTCATTATATTTACAAATATATAGTAGTGATCCACATGCCATACATTTTCACAAATAGAGGCCACTAAAGACCATGATTTTCAGAAGGTATATCATTCAAGAAATGGAGTAATTATTCCAGGTAAACAATTGATCATCATAATCATATCCCCCTACCATCATTTATAACTAATGTATCAAAACATGTAATCATAACAGGTCTAAATATATTTATAAAAGGTAATATTATCTTCATAATAGTGTTAAATAAAATTTGGGAATTGATCATAATCGAAAGGGGACATTAACATACCCGCACCACTTGATTCACAAATAAATATTCACTAAGGGATCCCTAACTATAACAATAGACTATCAAAAACTCCTCCATACACAAAAAATGAGGGGTCACACAAGAAACAGGAAATGCCCCATGTGAAACTCAACTGATGTATAAATCACAGATGCGCCTCCTCAGGGAAGAAATCTATTAGGATCAACAATAGAAAATATAAGGATTACAGAAAGATGGGATCTCATCATTAGAAAAATTCATATCCAATATCAACAAACGAGAGACAATTTCAATGTACATAAAATTCAGATAACGATAAGGATTATGTAGTTTGGAAATTTAAAAGTTCCCCTAAACCAAAATGATTTAATATATGATTCATTGCCTTCAAAAAATCGTTAAATTGGATTAAATATGATCGATGAATCATTTAATGAAAAATAAAACATAATAGGGGAAAACTAGAGAATCTGAGAAAAAATGGATATTAATCACCATTGGTTGAGTCACCGATGTGATAGACTGATGACACTCATTGATGCCATTCGCCGACACCACTCACTGACAGTGATTCACTAACAAGACTCACTATAGAGACCTTCTAACATCATGTTTGTGACGCGATTCAACAACATGATTCATTGACACCACTCACTAACGTGACTCACTAATGTGACCAACCAACAACTAGTTAGTGATGCATGTCACTAACCCCACTCACTGATGCCACTCCCTGATGCCACTCACCGTCATCGAGATGCCGAGATGACCCACCTATGACTGACTCACTAAAACCACATATATATTCTTAGTCACCTCCACACCCCATCGACTCATAGTCACTGAGGTGACCCATCGATGAAAGGGAACCTGAATTTTGTCAAAATATTGATTTGAGATACAAATGGCTCCAAGAACAACCGAAACACTAAATTTTGACAGATTAATGTATTATAGATGTCCAATTCATTAAAATTAATCTAGAAATACATCATCTTCTTGTATTAATGAACATATCCAATTACATCCCATATAATGATCCATAAATTGTTGCTAATTTTGGTAGATTGGATTGAGTGTTAACATATTAATGTGTTACTATAAATAGGTTTTATAACCATTTGTAATGAATTTTAGTATTGCGCAAGAGCCTCAGCCCAGTTGGTGAGGACTCGCTAGGTGTATCCAAGAGACCCGAGATCAAATCTGGGTGGAGGAATATTTCTTGGTTACTATAGTAGTACTGTAGGAGGCACTATTCGGTACTGTAGCAGCCAGAACTATTCATCCATCTGGGCCTCTAGGCCACCGGTTTGGTCCTCGGGTCATGCAAGAATTTTGGGACACCCAAGGCCTTCAGGCCAGTTGATTATCAATGCCTTCGGGCCACCGTAAGGCCTTAGGGCCATCCCAAGGCCTTTAGGACACATGAATGCAGGCCCCAGACACACTACAAAAAAGGAGTAGCCCTAGAAGTGGATTCAGAGCAGGTGCACTCACCAGAGCAGAGCCAAATGGATTGTCAGAATGAGAGGGTATGGCTATGCCATCGGTACTAGCCAGTGCTTGCATGGGAAACCTAGCCAGACGGTCATGAAAAGGTGGAGAGCTACTATCAAGACGCAGATTCTGTGGAGGGGCAGTTCCTTGTAGATAGTCAGGTTGAATTCCCTAATAGCTTCGGGTCATGTAATCTCATAATCCTACGGGCCTTGTAATCTATGAGCCTACGAGCCTTGTAAGGGTTCCCCCTCATCCCTTGAAAGGGGGGTTATCAAAAATCAATAAAAATGAAGGCCTTCGGGTATTCATGCCAATGAATTTTAGTATATGATTCATTGAAATGAAGTAGTTTGTAATTACAGTAAATTGTCCATACGACACAATACATTCATACTCTATGACTAGAAACATAATTAATGGCGGTGGCATGAAATTTTATTTCATTCCATGCATTATTAAACATCCTAATCATAATTTATATCCTAGTAGGATGTGATATTATTTTTCTAAACCATATCATATTACATTATCCAACCATATGATATGATTTTTGGATAATAAATGGATGAAAAAAGGGGTTAGGTAATAAATCTCCATCATCATCCAATCAAGAATTCCCACAACATCATATTCTTTGGGGAATGCATAACGGAAATAAATTCCATCTTTAGATATATATTCTTTATGATTATTTTTCTAGTACCCATGAAATATAATTTAATGGTGATATATATTGAAATCATTACTATTTGTGCATGTATATTATCTTCATTCTCATATTATTATATCAAATAGGTGATCCACCCTATAATGTAATTAAAAATTTATTTACTAACACACAAATTTATTTATGATTACATTTCAATGTCCTCCCATAATGACATATACACAATCATAAAATATTTATATGTAATGTTGTAACCCACATCATCATTGTTATTCATTTAGATAATTTTGGATTTATATTTTTATAAATGATTATCTATTTGAAATATTTAGTTTTTATAAGGATAAATTATGGTACATATCCTTTTTACTAGATAAACAACTAAATTTTGAACTTCTAGGCTATATCATTGAAGTTAATAACATTTTCATAACTTATTATTTTCTAACATTACTAATTTTATATGAAATGTATATAATGTTTTTGAAATATAAATGTTTTACTATTAAATATAATTTTAGAGCACTATTTGAATTCATCCAGATTCAAGTATATTTAAACTTTTAATTATATCTCCCACTATACATTTCAAAATTGAATTATTCTTATTTTGTGAGTTTCACTACTCATATTCCAACATTTCATTAGAACGGACCTTTGGCAAAATCATCCATTAACATGGACATATTTTCCACAAAATAAGATCTAAAGAATCTATGATGAAACTAGACCAGCCATGATGGTTGAGTTACTCGTCTAAATACCGAAGCACAAATTTTATGAAACTACACCATATGTTCTTGATTATACAATCAAATCAAGGATAAAAATTTCATGGCCCAACTCCATGAAAAGTGGACCAAATGAAGATTTGAAGTACAACCCGCCATTCTATCCGGGAAATGAAATCAGCACACAAAAATTGCCTTTTCTCATCATATATTAATCAAATCTTGCAGAGACTATTCATTATGAGAGATTAAAAATAGGCAGCCAATGTTGTTTAAGAAACCATTCAGATTTTAAGGCATATTCATATTAAAAAATCTGTTCACATTTAGGCCATTAAAAATGTCTGGATTAAAATGGATAGATTAATATTGATTAATAAAATGATCATAACATTGGCCCCATAAGACCAAAGGCCTCCAAATTTTTAGATTAGTTATCCAAAATTATTATATACAAATTTGAAAAAGGAGATATCATGAGATTTAGCTGTCTGGATGTCCAAATCGTCGATCCAATTGGAGGGGTAGTTTTGGAATTCAAACAGTCCACAACCTTGGGCTATAAATACATCGCCTCCTCTCCTTTCAAAAGGGTTGGAATTTCAGAAGAGAGGATAACTTATTGGCACTACAAATGCTTTTAAAAGGGTTTTGTAGGACATTCCATACTCATGTTTTCACTTGAGAGTCATTTCCTCATGTCTTTGTTTTTATTGAGTTTTGTGTTCTTCATTTTGGTAATCTTGTAAGTCTCTTTCTTTGTAATTCTATTTTAATACAAGTCTCTTCTTCAATATATCTTATTCTCATCCACCTTCTACAGTTTAATATTTACTTTTTAAAAATATTTTAAATATAGTTGAATCATCTTCCCTTCTTTTTCTTTCTCATTCAATCTAATGTCAGTATTTAATTCCCTTCATCGTTTGTGTGTGCTTTCGACACACCCCTTTTTTCTTATCCCTTTATTTTTTTTATCTTCTTAATTTATCATCAAAATAATTATAACAACATTAATTATCATTTAAATGGATGAGTTTGTATACCATTATAGTGAGTTATAATTTGGGGATATTAAGTGATTGAGATTCTTTGCTCGATGAGTATTCTTTGAGTTAATATTGTCTATGTTGAACTTTATATGTCATGGATTAATGACAAGTTTTTTTTAATATGTGGATTTAATGGATTATTGGAACAAAAAATACACTACCATTAACAAGTAATGGTAACGATTAGAACCCTATGTTATGTTACGTCTTGGATTAAATCTTTAACACATGTGAATTCCGATCAAAATTATCTTGTGAAGTGGGTATTAATTTAAAACAATATAAAGCAAAGCTCAGGGATATCATAAGATTAATTCCCCAATAATGAACTCACCCAAATATTTATCAATTTGTTAAATCAGACATAATCCATAAATTATTTCATATTATCTTCAATCAAACCCCCCAATTAGAATACACTTAACTAAAAACAACCGACTATAAAAAAGTATCCTCGACAAGGATTCGACCCGAGTGCTACTATAAATATTAGAAGAGCATCAAAAACATGACTGTTCGATAGGAAAAAATAAGTCGTGCTTTCAAATGGTACCATTTCTAGGGATGGTGAAATTAAATAGTCTTTATTTTCTTGTTATTGTAATAACACACAATGAAAAAAATGAATTCTCATAAAAATCAAAAATACAAAAAAACTAAGAAAACCCATCATCCAATTTTTACAAAATCTATCTGAATTCCCTGTATCCTCCCAAACAATCCCTCATATTTGTTTGACCCTTATATTGAGCTAAAACTTCAACAACTTAGGATGAACATAAGAGATATTCAACTCATTCAAGAATGTGTCCTTGTCTATCTAATTGAAATAGATATATCCTATCATAGGGAATAAACACTTAAAGAAATTGATTCCCTTGATATAAATTACCATCCTCTTGGTATTCAATATCCAAACATAGAGGCAGACATTGAACTCAAATTGGGTATGATTCATCTTCTTCCTCATTTCTACAGGCTAGCCGGTGATGATCCACATCTCCATCTTAAAGATTTTTCAATTAGTGTGCTCTACCATAAAGCCTCTAGGGGTTTCTGAGGAACAAATAAAAAACATATCATTCCCTTTCTCCCTCGATAACTCCACCAAGTCATGGCTCTACTACCTCCCTCCAAATTCCATAACGACATGGAATGACATGAAGCGCCTTTTCTTAGAAAAAATCTTCCCTGTTTCTCATACTGCTTCTATATAAAAGGAAATAAGTGGTATCCATCAATTCCCAAATGAATCACACCATGAGTACTATGAGAGCTTCAAAAAGAGTGTGGAAAATTATCCACATAACCAAATCCCTGACTAACTCTTGATCAAATACTTATATGAGGGGTTATTGGATATGGAGAGAAACCACATTGATGATGCAAGTGGTGGTTATCTTGTTGATAAAACTCTTGCAGATGCAAGAGATCTCATAAGAAATTTGGCTGAAAACACAAAAAAATTTCACACTCGAGCACATGCTCAAGTAAAAAAAGTGCAAGAAAATCAATCAATAGAGTCAATCAAGATGACAGAGTGTATGAGTGAACATACAAGTCTTGTGTGACAACTAGTTGTGGCTACCAAATCCCCCACCATGTCTTCTCCACAATCAATGTTTCTTGGACCTGTCCAAAACTGTTGAATCTGCAACTCTCAATCTCATCCAACTAACACATGTCCATAAATTAATGAGGATCAATCTAATTCATCTGGACTAATAGAGATCAATGCAGCATATGCTTATTAGAACCCCAACCCTCAACAATTAGGTTAGTTTGTTAGAAACATCAACCAACCCCATTCTGAGCCTTTCTCTTCTACATATAACCCTAATTTCAGATATGGGAATACCATTTCTCATCACCCTTAATACCCTCATCCAAACCCAATCCAATTCCAATATGGCCAAGGTTGTG
This sequence comes from Viscum album, assembly GCA_963277665.1. Classification (NCBI taxonomy): domain Eukaryota; kingdom Viridiplantae; phylum Streptophyta; class Magnoliopsida; order Santalales; family Viscaceae; genus Viscum; species Viscum album. The sequence continues at coordinate 2,141,606,036 of OY728165.1, read as the reverse complement.
GTAACTTTCAAAAACCATACCCTTGTGTTCCTCAACCTCAAAGGATCAATCCTCCTCCTAGATTCCACTCTCATAGAGAGCCTTCCCAATTCCAAAACCAATACCATCGCTTTCCAATGAACTGAAATCAAGGTAATCCCAATTCAGGACAAGCCTCTTATTTCAATAAACCATGGGATAGCACTGTTGAAGATATTCCCTCCTTCACTTATTCTAACCTCAAGAACAATGAAACCCAAATTGGTCATCTTTCATCCCACCTGAGCCAGCAACAACAATCAAATTCTTCCCAACTCCCAGCTCTACCATTACCCAACCACAAGAGTAATGTAAGTGCAATTTTAATTAGATTGGGAATGAAAATTTCTATGCCTCACGTTGAGTCCTCCAACCCTCCTTTGAATATTGACCTATAAAATGAAAAGAAAAATGATATATGAAAAGGAACCTGAAGCCATTCCCTCACCTTCTTCCATTCCACTTAAGAATCAAATTACTTTTTCTCAAGAAGTTTCTAAGCCAAAGAAGTCCTTTTAACCCGATGCTGAAATGCTTGACATGTTTAGACATGTTGTGGTCAGCATACCCCTCCTAGACGCCATAAAAAAAATGCATAAGTATACCATCTTTCTTAAAGAATTGTGCACCCACAAGAGGCAACTTAAGACTTTTGAAAATATTTCAACCCAGCAGTATATTCCCATAAATTGCAAGGATCAAGGGAACTTTACAGTTCCATGCCAAATTAGAAGTTCCAACTTCGATGATGCACTCATAAAACTAGGATTCTCAATTAATGTCATTCCCAAATCTATCCTCTCCAACCTTGGTCTTGGTCCTATACATCTAACGAGTGTTGTCATTTAGTTAGCCAATCAAAACACTGCTATTCATAAGGGTATAATCGAGGATGTCCTTGTTTGTGTCAATGATATTATCATCCCTGCTGATTTCTTTGTCCTTGACATAGACGGTGAGACGAACTCTTCTCGATCTCCCCTAATTCTAGGAAGACCATATCTCATGACTGCTAGAACCAAAATTGATGTCCATTCAGGCATCTTATCCATGGAATTTGAGGACCAACTGGTCAAGTTCAACATTTTATAAGACATTCGATACCCATCTGAGGATCACTCTGCATTCTAAATCCATGATTCTTAGGATACTTCTAAGAGTCAATTAAACCCCATAATGTCATGTTAATCATGTTCTGATGAGAAAGGATTTTGTAAAATATGCACCATGTTAATGGAGTTATAAATGGCGAAGTTGATGTAAACCTCTCATTCATAGACTCCATAAATCTGGAAGTACATGAAAACTCTCTTGAATCCTACATCCATTCTGATCTCTACTACTCCAAATTTTACAATATCAAGTAAAATGAATATGATGCAACTGATGTGCCTTCATTCATTACTGAGTTTTCTAACCCACAAATAATATATGAGATTGATCTGAAACCTCTTCCTAAACACCTAAAATATGAATTCAGTTTCCATCATCACTCATATCATGTCATTATCTCTACTTCACATACAGAAATTGAGGAGTCCAGACTTGTTCAGGTGTTAGAGGAATAAAAAGGTCCAATTTGGATCGTAGATGATATACCAGGAATCAACCCTGCTATTTGCATGTATCACATCCATGTTTGTGGAATTGATTTCATGGGACCATTTCCTCTTTCCAATGGATTCTCATTCATCGTTCTTGCGGTAGATTATGTTTCTAGGTGAGTCAAGGAAAAACCCACTAGAAAGGATGATTCACATACTATTAGCGAGCTTCTAAAGACACACATCTTCCATCAATTTGGCACACCACATTCCTTGATCAGTGACATAAGAACCCATTTTTTGTAATAAGACCATGGAATATCTTTTGAAAAATATTGTGGTTGTATGTAAAACTTCCAATGTATATCACCCTCAGAAAAATGGCATGGCTGAACTGTCTAATAGAGAAGTGAAAAGAGTTTTTGAGAGAATTGTAAAACCCACCTGGAAAAAGTGCCCTGAAAGACATTGTTATGAAATTTGGTCTTATAGAATTTTCTATAAAACGACCATTGGTATGTCTTCCTTTAGGCTAGTTTTTGGTAAAGCATTTCATTTACAAGTTGAAATCGAATATAAGTCTTTTTGGGTTTTCAAAACCTGTAATTTTGATTGTGAAAAATCTGGTAAAGTATTTTTGTTTCAATTTGATTAATTGGAGGAGCTTCGACTTGATTCCTATGAGAATTCCAATATGTACAAAGAAAAGGCTGAGGTAGTGGAGGACAAACACATCATGAGAATGGTATTTCATGATGTATAAAAGGTAATGCTCTTCATTTCTCGATTTCGGCTTCACCTAGTTAATCTTAATTCATGTTGGGAAGGTCCTTTTGTTATTACTAATGTTTACCCATTTTGTGTAGTGGAAGTCCAAGACCCCTATTCAAAAAGGACATCAACATTTAATTGACATCAATTAAATCATCAATTTGAGAGGACACACAATCCTGGAACCACATCGACTTCCATCGAATCCCCAACTTCAGCAGTTGACCCACCACTGGATAGAGACGACGACCCACCAAATCCAAACCAAAGGGAACATCTTTCCATTTAACTCTTATTCTCTCTATCTATTTTTCTTTCTTCTTCACTCTCCCTCATTATAATTTTTTACCACATTCCCCATCACATTTTTTATTTACTCTTTCTCTTTTATTTGGGTGTCTTTATAAAAAAACTATAAAATCCTAAAAAATAAAAAGAAAAAAATCTTTAAAAAAACATGTACGAAAAAAAGTGTCATACTTACTCGCCATCTAGTTTTGAAATTTTTTCCAACAATTTTGGAGAGTCAAAAGAAATTATTTCATCTAAAAAATCTTATGTTTTCATCATATATTTGGATAAATAATATTGTGTCAAAACCAACAATTTTGAATTCTCAATTATTTATTTAGAAAATGATTTTCCCCACCCATGAGAAACAACATTAGCTTTCATGCCAAGGCCACATAGGGCCATCTTTTCAAAATTTGTGTTTTTCTACCCCCATCTGTGAGTCTAGAGTTTGTGGACCTTTGAACTGAATTTCCAACATTAGTGTGCATTAATATGACAATTTCATTTTCTAAACCACATGAGAATCACAATAACCAAATAGCCTCCCATTTCCCTTAAATTAATCCTTATTTTGAAAGCCCCTTCTAGCCAATGGAAACCTTTTCTTTGATGGCCACATTACAATCCCAATACCTTTCCCACCCAATATCAACATGTATTTTCACTGCATAATTTTTTGAAATTTAGGTGTGTGGGGAATGGATTTCATTTTGGGTATCCTTCTTTTATTTCACCATCTTATCATATGCTTGAGGGACAACATAAATTTCAGTGTGGGGGAGAGGTTGTCCTTCATTGGGGTTTTGTAATTTATATACTTTTTTCTTGTATAATTAAAATGTTTTCAAAAAAAATTCAAACATAAAAAATAATATAAAAAAATCACAAAAATGAAAATAAGAATGGGTTATGTATTGGGTGCATCAAAAATCACTATTTCTATACTTTTTTCTTATTATAAATTTTATAATTAGTGTCATAAGGAGATGAATCATGTGTTGGGATATGAGTGTGATATCTATTTCAAGTTCAACATACAAAAAATGAGAAAAAATGATGAACACTTATGTCATTGGGAGAAGTTTTGTGTTTTGTAAATATTCCGTCTTATCATTACCTTAAAATTTTCTTCCACTTTTGTGTCTCGATTTAGACAAATTTTTCCTTGTAAATATTTGTTTAAATTTCATTACATGTCTCACTTCAAATAGAAATGTGCACTGCATTTTCCATGTTGGTGTTTTGCCCCCTATTTTCTATCTTTTGGATATCATCTTCCTACCATCCAATAGCCACATAAATCCCCTAAAAAGACCCCTTGATTTTTAGCACTTTTGTATAGGGAGTAGAAGCTGAGAGATCTTACAAACTCCAAGATTTTCATTTTTTTGGTGAATTAGTGAATCTCCATAAATTAATTTTATCATCTTGAGAGGAGTAAGTTTTGTGTGCCTCCATCTTCCATTTCTAAATTTGAGCATGAAAAAATAAATTGTTTTTTGAACATTGTTTCTGTAACAACTTGTGGTGGAATTCAATATGGATGAATAAAATTGTTTGAACCTCCCATGAGTGAGAAAACTAAATTTTAATATTTTTTGATGAGTAAAAATGATTTTGTCATGTTATTATATTTGTTGCACATGAGGACATTCACAAGACTATGTGTAGGGTATTTGATTATATTAATATTTTCACAACAAATTATATACTCCAATTACTGTTTTTATATGAAATGTGTATAATTTGTGTGATATATTAATGTTTAAATATTAAATATAATTTTAGAGCACTATTTGAATTAATCAATATTCAAGTATTTTTAATGTTTTGATTATATATCTCACCCTAAATATCGAAATTTAATTATTCTGAATTTTTTGGGTTCCATAATCACATTCCAACATTTCATTAGAAGGGATCATTGGCCAAAAAATCCATTTGGAGGGCCATTTGGTCCACACAAGAAGACCTAAAGAACATGTGAAGAAACTTGATAGCCATGATGATTGAATTACTGGTCTAACGATCGATGCCCAAATATTATGAAACTCCACCAAATGTTTGTGACTATGTTAAACAATCACGGATAAAAATTCCAGGATCCAACTCCAAGAAAAAGGGTCCCAAATGAAGCATTGAAGTCCAGCCTACCAGTCTATCCAAAAAATGAATTCATCCCACCAAAATTGACTTTTAGAAATCTATAGTCAACAATTAAAGGTGAGACTTTTCACTGTGAAAGAGGAAAAATAGGTGGACGACCTTTTTGAATAATTCATTTGGATTGGAAGGCATATTCATATTAATAAATCCATTCACATTTAGGCCATTAAAAACATCTGAATTGAAATAGATAGATTAATATTGTTTAATCAAATGACCATAACATTGTCCCCAAAAGTCCTAATTCCTCCCAATTTTTGTAGTAGATGGCCAACATCAATATTTACATACTTGAATAAGGAGATATCTCATGATCAAGTTGTCTGGATGTCCAAATCATCGAGCCAATTCGAGGGGTAGTTTTGGAATGCAAACAATCCACCACCTTGGGCTATAAATACATCCCCTCCTCTCCTTTCAAAAGGGTTGGAATTTCAGAAGAGAGGAGCACATATAGGCACGAACAAAACATTTTAATGGGATTGGGAGGACCTTACATACTCAGTTTTTCACTCAAGAGATCTTTCCACCTCGCTTTGTTTTCATTTACTTTTGTGTTCTTCATTTTTGTAATCTTATAGGTCTCTTTTTTTTGTAATTCTGTTTTAAAGGACGTTTCTTCTTCAATATCTCTTATTATTATCCACCTTCTATAGTTTAATATTAATAATCTTAAAATATTTCAAATACAGTTAAATCCTCTTCCCTTTTTTTCTTTCTCTTTCAATCTAATGTCATTATTAAATATTCTTCATCATTTGTGTGTGTGTTCGACGCACCACTTTTTTCATATCCCTTTCGTTTTATTATCTTATAAATTTATGTTCATAATAATTATAACCATATTACTAATCATTTAAATGGATGAGTAAATCTACCATTGGGTTGAGTTATAATATGGGAATATTAAGTGATTGAGAGCCTTTGCTCTATTAGTATTCTTTGAGTTGATATTGTGTATATTGAACTTTATATGTCATGAATTAATGAAATGTTTTGTTTAATATGTGGATTCCATGTATTATTGGAACCCCAAGTACACCACCATAAACAAGTAATGGTAATTATTAGAATCCTAAGTTAAGTTACGGATTCGATTATAGCTTTAACACTTGGGAATTCTGATCCAAATAATCTTGTGAAGTGGGTATTAATTTAATGAAATACAAAGCAAAGATCAAAGATATCACAAGCTTAAATCCCAAATAATGAACTCACCACAATATTTATCAATTTTTTAAATCAAACATTATCGATAAGTTATTTAATATGCTCTTCAAACAAACCCCCCAATTAGAATACAATTAACTAAAAAACAACCGACTATAAAAAAGTATCATCACCGAGGATTCGACCCGAGTGCTACTATACACATTAACAGAGCACCGGAACCTTGACCGGTTGATAGGAAACAATTGGACACAATTTCAATCATTATTAACAATGTATATAGTATATGAAATATATTTTTTCCTCATATATTTTCTTATTCCATCTTATTACAAGTTCATTAAAGAAAAGAATTCTCAAAATTTATAATTGAATTAAATCGATATTGATTAAAATTAATTACTAGTGATCGTTTTTTCAATGCATTATTTGATGAGAGAACATTAAATGCAAATTTCCACTTCTATTAATCATCATTAATGTGTTGGAAAAATATCCATTATTCTTTTATGAATATAGAACTCCATTTTTTTCAAATATAAACTTCATATAGAATATTTAAAAATAATTTCCTAATAAAAGAAATAAAATCTTGAGATTGTTGAGAATATGAAAAAGGATTAACCATGTGTTGTAGAAGAACCTTTTATATTTATATTTGGTAAGTAAAATGATTAGATGTGGTTTATTTAAGGTTGTTAATGGTAACACCCCATTATAATTATTTTAGGTATGTTTTAACGTCTATTTTGGTTTTCCTTTTTCATTGGTTGAGTTATGAAACAATGAAATTGGGAGGATAAAAATATTGTTTAAGTCAGGGATTTCTAGGAATTTACATCACGATACCTATAATTATGTAGTATGTTGGGGATTTAATCACCCTGTAATGGGGTTTCATGAAATGTATTCATCTTCAAGAATATTCTATGAAATGGGTTCACATCGATCATGGTTTCATTCCATGTAAAACATATACAACCTGTAAACATAAAAAATAGGATTACTAAAAATAGATGACATGTTTTCTGGAAGATATGAGACTTGATAATTTAATTAAGTGTAATTGGGTAACTGATCACATAAAATTTTGGGTGTTGGAGTAAATATTGATGATTAAATAAAACTATTATTTTAATCCTAGAGGTTTCCAAACTCTCAACCTAGGTACTCTTCCAGGGTGTTTTTGAGTACTAAATCTATGATGGGTATTCATTTTGTAGAGTGATAATTATGTTTTTTGTAGTGCATATATCATGATAAGAACCCTCCTAAGGTCATCCGTCTCTCTCTCTTTCCACATTTATGATTGATTGACCATATTATTATTGATTAATATAGAATTTGAATTATTGAGAAATTATTCTAGGATTAGTTCTCAGATCATCCATGCCTTCATTCTTTGTTAATGAATCATTTGGGTATTATTTCCTTCTACATTAGATGAAAGACATATCTATTTATGATTGACCATTTTATATAATGTTTTATTTTCATTTTTTTAAATAAACATTAATTAATTTGTGAATCCCCAATTATATTTGAATTGGGATAGAAATTTATTTTAAATGGAATCTTAGGTATAACTGCATATTCTAATGGAATTGAAAATTATGGCATAATTTGAAATTGATGTAATATATGAAATTAAATGATAATTTATTAATGAGAAAAATGGGATACGTTAAAATAATAAAATCCATTTGATTGAGTATTAAAATTATAAGAAATCCACTATTTGGTTTTGAATGTGAATAGTAAATATGAAGAAGGGAAATTGGGAAATTTAATTATAAAATTAAATGATTTTCTCTATTTTAGTTTTTTGATTGATCACATGAATTCCCAGTTAGTCAGTGGGTTATTTGGGACAAGAATGGTAAAAATTAAATTTTCTAAAATTGATTGATGATGAAAATAGAAAAGGAAAACATGGTTCTATAATACTTATCCTAGATGGGATATTGATGATTCCAATTTGGCATGATACTGATGGACATGTGTGCACAAATTATATGTGATAACTTTTTTGATATGTGTGAGTAAAAAATTAAAAGAAAATATCATTCAATATTAACGATAAACAAGGAGATAATTTTGGAAATTTTTATTGTAAATGATATTGATTGTGATATTTCATTACTCATGCCCAGTTATTTTTATAAACATTTTTTTATAATTATCTTATTTAATCCATCATTGAAACTTTATGATCATTATGAAATTGAAATATAGTTATTTTAAAAATATGAAAATGTATCCCCATGAAAAATTTTGTTGAAATTGAAATATATTTTTTTAAAACTACTCTGGAATATTATTATAGAACCCTTGGTGAGAGACTGCTACGATTTTTAGCTCACATAATAACTTTTCCTTAGTGCATTTTTAGATTTTTTTTCTTGCCTGGTCAAGGTAAATTTTAGGAACCTAATGGAGAAGGTGGATGTTTATGATCCCATTTATTTTAGTGTGATCTGTAATTTGGGGGATTTGATTAATACTTTGGTCTTTTTGAGTACATTTATGACGTACTATTTGGTTTTTGATATACCGTTTCAGTTCCGAGGACTGCCTCCATGATGTTTTTTTAGATAAAGATAATTTTTTGGATATTTCTTTGTTTCATAGAAAATCCATTTCCTATTTAAATGATTTTTGTTATAGATTCTATACCATTGGGATATGTAATTACCTTTGAATTATGTCATTTCTGGATTGAGTATCAGGTGAATAGGGTATCTTGGCAGGTTAAGACAATTTTTTATTAGAGGTGAATGTAGTGTGTCTTTCCATCATGCTAGTGCTCCGTTATAGATATTTCTATGATGTAATATGTATTTTTTAGTGAGTTAATTTCCATATTTTATATTAATGATCCATAAATCATCATTGGTGGTTAGTTGAAGGCGTGTTAATGATTTTTTCGAGTCTTCTCTCTATTTCGTATTAGGATAGATTGAAATCCAAATAATATTTATCTATATGATGGGATTAATTTTCCAATTTCTCATGTTTGAGTTATTTATATAAATAATATTATGTGGTCTATATTGTTATTTTTTATATTTTTAGCATCCCACCTCCAAAAATATGTGTGAAGATGATAAATGATGATGTTACTGATGAACCATGGTGAGAAAATCCTGTCATCTACCAGAATATTATTGAGGTTGTCCTCTATGGTTCCTATGATCTGGAATAAGAACCCGCCACTGTTCTGATTTAGGTTCCATTTCTAGAACCACAAATGGATAAATCTTGGAATTAATATCAATAATTCCATTTATAAAATAAATCAACTTTTTAAGGCTCTAATGACTAACTATATATTGGGAATTAGTTGATAAAGGATGAGATTCTTTTTGATTTCATGGAAACTCTAGAAGTTTCAATAGTAATTTCTTCTACAATTATGTGGGAGATGCCTAGATGAATACGATGGGAAATTGTGGTGATGGTGACGAAGCGTGATGGTTTATATTGGAAGGAATTCATTTTTCATTTGATAACTAGTTATTTCCAGAGTCTATTATGCTAGCTATGTCTAGGTAGTTTTTTAAACTCGAGTAGGCTAATAGGACAATGATAGAATATGAGAACCAATTTTATATGATTGTGATGTTCTCACATGATATTATATCAAATGATAATATTAATACGTGATAGTTCAATATGGGAATTAAATTTGATATTCATTTAATGAAATTATTATGAAATATCTCTTTATATAATGTAGTGTTGGATAAGGTGTTGAAAGTCAAACTTCATCTTTCTTGTATGCCATTGTTTCCGGAACTACCTATTTATCCTATTGGAAGTAATTAAAATTACTATAATGGGAATATAATTTCTGATGAAAATCATAGTGTATCTCAACAGGATGGTTTTTCTATTACTACTAAATTTCGTAGATGAGGACCTTTTAAAGGCTTCCTCTGTGGGAATCTTGGAAATTTGAAATGGGATTCCACTAAGGAACTAAATATTTTTACTTTATATATAATTTCATGACACATTCCAAAATTATGATATATATTATTCTCCACATAGCATTATGATCTCATTACTACCAAAATTTACTATTGTGAAATCATACGAATCATTATTTAAGGAGTTCTAACCACATGCATCCATAGTAAAGATTCTTCAAGAGGTATTATAGTCCCCAGAGGTATTAGGTATGGGTCCATCAAGGATGAGAGGTACCATGAAAATATATTTGTCTATAGGGACTTATTTTTTTTGATACTAGTGCATCAATATTGTATATATCAACTCATATTGTGTACTTATTATGTATTACTTTGAGGATTTTTACTTATGGGATAGATATTACTATACTACAAGAGGCAAAGAGTGAAAAGATTAAATTTTCCATCTTTTATGTTATCTTTATCAGAGATTGATCGTAGTTGTGATTTTCTAGATACTGACTTGAAACCTCTTGTTGTAATTTTTAGGATAGATTGGATCCCCAAAAACATATCCCAAAAATATTCTTATTTTTGATGGGTCTCATTTAATGTGTTTGATGAGGTTGTGTCTTACCATTCAGAGAAAAAAGGATCTGAGGCCGAGTATAGAAAAATTTCTTGATCTAAATTTAGAGGAGGTGATATCATCATAATCATTTAATCTAGATATAAAATCATTGAGTGATGATCTACCACAAGTGGTCACCATGTTTCCTATTGTTTTTCATTTTTTATTCCATATTTTCCATAGGTAAGGTAGGTAGTGGATTCTATTGATTTAGTTCCTAGTACTCAGCCAATATCTATTGAACCATAATCTATGGAACCAGTTGAAATGTAAGATTAAAATATGTAGTTGTATTATCTGATATTGAAAGGAATTATATGACTATGTGTGTCACCTTCAGAAGTGATTATTTACATTTATATGAAATTTAATCCAATATTGCACCAATGACTTGATTTATAAAAACTCAAATGAGTCATGTTGATGAAAAAGATTCTCTTACCATCGATTGATGATCATATTGGATTGTTAAAAGGGGGTTAAGTTGTTCTGGATGGTTGATCTTCATTTTAGTTATCACCAATTGAGAATAAAATAATCATATATTTATAAAACCACATTTTTTAGCAGGTAAGGCCATTATGAGTACATTTTCATTCTAATTTTTCTAACTAATTATTATGTAGACTTTGTTTCTTTAATGAATATGATTTCTCTATGAATATTGATACACTTGTGGTGTTATTTTTGGATGCAATCCTGATTAACTCTAATTTAGAGTAGGATTGTATAGATAATTTGATAGTGTCACGAACCAAATCGGGTCGCCATTCGATCAGATTCCCAACTGAGCCCGCAGAAAGGCCCGAAGGGCGTTCTCGATACCTATGGGCTGGCACAACTTCCCAGGTATCATCATAAAAACATGGGAATTATTTAACCAAATAAACAAGATGAAACGACCAAAAAAATCACCAAACCAAAAGTACAAGTCACATCCAAATAAGACTTTAATCAAACCATGTTTTTAGTCACATGTATAACTAAAACCAAACAACACAATGAAAATTATGGTGACAAAAACCAACCCAAAAAATAGAGTCAACAACTATCACCAGATGGAGGGAAACCACTGTCAAGCCTTCACCACAAATGCCATGTCAAAAGAAGCAGCTAACAACTTAGACCACCACTCCCACAACCTTTGATTTTTCCTACATCAGACATAATCAAATCTACTTACACCCAAGGTTGTAAGTAGGGTGTGAGAAATCGCTCAATAGGGTGGAACCCGAGAAAAGATTCTACATGTAATGTTTAGATGATCCAAACAGTTTCTAGGTTTATTTATAGAAAATAAAATAAATTCACTTACAATCTAATGAAAACGGTTTTTTTGTACTAAAAGAAAATGAAAACAATATTACCTTTCTGACACAACAGAAGTCAGACAACCGACCAGTGATGAGTATAAATTCGCATAGGGGAAACAAAATTGGGAGAGGCCCTATAGGGACTAAAGATGAGTGGGACCCTAGAACATCGCGTCTTGGTGAACAAATGAAAGGAATCCATATCATTTTTACGTTATCGTGCATGGTCCACTAGTAAAGAAACACCTACATAACCTAGTGGTATCCAATCGTCACACATTGTTTAGTTAATGTTGTATATGTCAACCCAGCTAAGTGAGATTGGGATAAGGCTGCTCCCGTATCACTAGCACACTAGATCTAGTCCATCCACCTAGTACCCGGGCTTCCCCATTTTGTGCTCAATGTTCTATGTTCACCCTACTCATCAAGGTCAAGACACTGCACACCTGGATGTCAACTAAGTCAAACACCATACACCTAGGATGTAAACTATGTCAAATATCACACTTACATATCCAATATAAATGAATAAATAAATAAACCATTTAGAGGTATTATGCACAATAGATATCCTCATAAACAGAACACAACATGCAACAAGTACACAATGTAATAACAACTACACAATTTCAAGAACCCAACTAAAACTTCTCAAACATTAGAAAAGTTGGTTTAGCAGTTTTAAAGAAAATAAAACAACATGATTAATGGTGCCAAAACCAACTCAAACAACCTTTATAACCAAACGAACACTAAGACTATAGCGGAAATCAAATTTCAGCTGCTGCATCTATTCAAAACTATCAGCACAACTCAGTAAAAATCCAGACAACATAAACATGCTACTAGTAAAAACAAATCACCAAATTCTATCATCCAAAACCGAAACTCTTTGTAGCAATTGGCTATTTGACATATTAAATTAATTAAACTGGAAAACTAATTAATCAAGCAATATGAGCATGTGAAACCACCTACATTAAAGTAGGAACAACATTGTGATACGACGCAACACTCCCGCTGCACAACAGCCGCACCACAAGGAGCCGACAAGAAAGTCCTAAAACAGTAGACCAAACAATTTCAACTCCAACCCATAAAAATAATCAACAACCAGAAAAATTAACAATAAATAAAAATATTGATTAACAATTAAATGAATTCAACAATAATTAAATAAATTTTAATCCAAACCCTAACCTCAAAAATCGCTGGAAAGAGGCGCGACCAAGGGAGGGTGGTCACCGGGATTACGACCATAAAGCTGGGCACCGCGGCTGTCCGGCGGGCGGAAGGTGAAGGGTAGTACATGGTGGATGTCTGGTAAGAGGAAGGAGGGGAGCCGACTGTTCGGTCCGGGAAGGGAGGCTAGGTGGCTTGTTCCAGGTCCAGTGGGAGGAGGGTTGGCGAGCGTGGTGGATGAGAGGGTAGAAAGGAGAGTGAGCACGACGGATGAGGGGGGAGAAAAGAGGGGGAGAAGGCGGCTACGGGAGAGAGAAGTAGGCATGTGGGGGGGCGTGCAGGGAGGAGATAAGGGGGAGAGGGCAGACAAGTGGGAGAGAAGAGGGAACGATGGGGGGAGTGGGGAGGAGATAAGGGGGAGAGGGTGGCTAGGGTAGGGGATGGGAGAGGAAACAAAAAAGGGATTAAATTATATAATAAAGGAAAAAAATTATAATTAAAAAAAGGAAAGGAAGAAAATTAATATAATTATAAAATAAAATACAAATGGGTAGCTAACCTAAAATAAAAGAACATTTAAACTAATCTAAAATAAAATAGATTGAAATAAAATAAATCAATAAAATAATAGAACCTAACAATATAAATTAATAAAGGGGTTCTGTAATAATAATAATAATAATAATAATAATAATAATAACCAACAATAACCATAATAAATTTTATCTGGTTACTTAATCGTCTGCGCATCTGGAAAATCATCCTTTAAACAGGAGAAGCCGCATGGCTTGCCCATGCCCTATCCACAAGCCAAGCGATGTAATTCCAACACTCACTTATCAGCTCCAAAGAGTATGAACCACATCCGGTTCATCCCACACTTCAACCAAAAAATTAAATAAATATGAAATTAAACTCATGAGATAAAAATTAAAATTAAGGACATACGTCAATTGGAAGTCCAGATGTGAAAATTTTCCCCACCATGAAAACTTGCCACCCTCGGAATGTCAGTTCGAAGCCTGATCAGAGAATAGAAATGGGTACTCCTGCTCATCCCAAGTCTTCCGCTCCCAAGTCTCATGCCCATCATTCCCATGCTGCTAAAGAAGAAGAACCAAAGTAATGGACTTTCCACGGAGCAGCTTCTCCCGAGAATCCATTATCCTCACTAGCCACCCAAACACTGATACCTCTATCTCCAACTCCTCCCAATTCAATACATGTGATGGATCAGGATTAAACCTTTTCAGTTGGGAGACATGGAATACGTCATGAATCGATGTCAACTATGAAGGAAAGTCTTACCTGTATGCCACCTTGCCAATCCGCTCAGTAATATGGAACAGCCCAACATACCTCGACGTCTGCTTCCCCTGCTCCCCCATGATGCGGTGACCCAAACAAGGGGCCACCTTCAAGAACACTATGCCCCCACTGAAAACTCAAGATACTGATGCCTCTGATCTGCATAATATTTGTGGAGACTCTGAGCATTCAACAACTGCTGTCTAATGAACCTGACCTTTTCAGACGTCTCCTGAACATGGTTCGGTCCCAAGAGTGAGGTATCGCCTACCTCAACCCAACACAATGGAGACCGACAAGGCAGACCGTAGAGTGACTCAAAGGGTGCCATTCTAATAGAGGATTGGTAACTTTTATTATAAGTAAACTCGACCAATCCCAAATGGTTATCCCATGAACCTCCAAAATCCAAGACACATGCGCGAAGCTTGTCCTCCAGAATCTGATTCGCCCGCTCCATCTGGCCATTCGTCTGAGGATGGTATGTCATGCTCATCATAATCTGTGACCCCAAATCCTTCTAGAGGCCTCCCCAAACCCAAGAGGTAAATCGAGTGTCCCTGTTAGAAATAACTGCTGATGGCACACCATGAAGTCTGACCACTTCCTGAACAGACAAACAACCCAGCTCATCCACCATCGTTGTATCTCTAATCAGGATAAAGTGAGTTGACATGGGAAGATGATCAATTAATACCCAAATAACATTCCTCCCCCGAGGTGTATGAGTTAGGCCAATGATGATGTCCATGGAAACCTCATCCTACTTCCAGGTTGGAATGGGTAATGGATGAAGCAGACCAGATGGTATCTGATGCTCTGCTTTCACCTGCTGACAAGTGTAGTACCTCGATACAAAGTCGGCTATGTACCATCTCATACCTGGACACTATAACTAGTGACGAACATTGTAATTTATCTTGTTGGTACCAGGATGGACTGCCCACTAAGCCTGGTGGCTATCCTATATCACCAACTTTCACAAAGACAACGACACCACAACACATCCCATGAAGCACAAGATCCTCTCGGGAGACAAAGAACAATCAGAAGGAGTCTCCCCACCATGAAAAAACTGCATAGGTCACTGAAATAGCTCATCTCTGGGATGTTTCTTCTGAATAAACTCCTGATGAATAGGGGTTAACTGAATGCTAGCCATGAAATTACTTCCGTTGTTCTGCTTGCTCTCTAAGTGCATCTAGGCGAAGAGCCCCATCAAAGTCCAATCATTGCTGGACATTCTCAACGCCTGCACTAGTACATTCCTGCTCAAAGCGTCGGCCATGACATTACCATTAAATGACGTATAGACAATGTCAAAGTCAAATCCCAGAAGGAACTCAATCCAGAGGTGCTGCCTCAGATTGAGATCCTTCTGAGAGAAAATATAGGCTAGGGTATTATGTGCTGAATAGAACAAAAATTTCTCCCCAAAAAGGTAGTGATGCTATGTCTTCAATGCATGCATCACCACTGCAAACTCCTTTTTGTGAGTCAGATAATCCTTCTCATGCGGTCGTAGCTGGAGAGAACCATAATCCACCACATGGCCATTTTGTATGAGTACCCACCCAAGGCCCGTACTTGACACATCACAATAAACCACATATCCCTTCCCAGACACTAGTAAAATCAGAACAAGTGTGGTGGTCAACTGTTGCTTCAACTCCTCAAACTATGGATGACACTATGGGATCAATTCAAACTTCACCCCTTTATAGGTGAGTGAGGTCATGGGGGAGGTGATCCGTGAGATGTCCCGGAAAAAGCGCCTGTAATAACCTGCGAGGCCAAGAAAACACTTGATCTCAAACACATTCCTCATTTATTCCCAACACAAAATTACCCTAATATTCTCAGGATCCACTGAATCCCCATGTTCTAAGAGGACATTCCCCAGACACATCACTTCCCTGATCCAGATTGTGCACTTTGAGAGTTTGTTATAAAGGAAATGCTCCCGCTAGGTGCTCAAAACGACCCATTGGTGATTTTCATGCCCCTCCACAGATCTAGAATAATCTAGGATGTCTTCCATAAATACCACTACAAATGAGTCAAGATATTGATGGACCACCTTATTCATGAGCGCTAAAAAAACTACTGGGGAATTCGTCAATCCAAAAGGCATGACTAGATACTCGAAGTGACCATTCCTGCTTTGGAGGACCGTCTTCAGAATGTATGCTTCTCTTACCCAAAGTTGGTGGTATCCCGAACGCAAGTCAATTTTTGAGAATCACTTTTCCTACTTCAGTCGGCAAAAAAAATCTTCAATCCGAGGAAAAGGGTATTTATTCTTGATGGTCACCTTATTCAATTTCTAGTAATCGATGCACACTGGAGGGTTCCATCGGCCTTCTTCATGAATAATACTGGGGTGGCCCAAGGAGAGTTGCTCAGGTGAATAAATCCTTTGTATTCAAAATCTTCTAACAGTATCTTTAATTCCCTCAATTCAGTGGGTTCCATGCTATATGAGGGAAGAGATATAGGTTTTGTTCTCGATGATAACTCAATCAATAACTCCACGTCCCGCTCTAGGGGTATGCTTGAGAAATCATCTTGGAAGACCTCTGGGGACTCATCCACTACATGTAGTAACCCGCCCTGAGAGACACCACCATCCTCCAGTGCGAGCGACGAAAACTAATAAGCAAGATTCCCCAACTCAGTGAATGGAGGTCCCGCATGACCCGACCAAGGATCCCATTCTCTAGGAAATAACTGAGGACTCCCATCTGGTACCATAATGCTAACTCAACGCCGATAGTTGTCAATATGTGCTTAAAATCACACCAGCCAGTCCATGCCGAGGATCACATCAAATAGGTCTATATAAAGGACCACGAAATCCCACTCTATCTCAACCCCTAACATAGATTGTGTGCATGACAGGAACCTAAGACCCTGCTCCATTTTCTTACCCGGTGGTGTTACTAAATCCATTGCAACATATAAAATCTTGGTTAGAAGGATTAAAAAGTTCACAAGATGGACAGATTTAAAAGAAACTAAATCACCAGTATCAAATAAAACTGCAGCTATAAAAGATTCAATCATAATGGTACCTCGAACAGTCGAAGGTCCTGCATCCGATCCCACCGGTTCCTGGTCCACAACATGCAAATGTTTGTTCCCTATCTAAGAACAATCGCTCGCCTATAGCTCTACCCTAATATAGCTTTTCCCAGAAGACTATCCGGTCCTACCACCATGACCACCGAACCAATATCCCGGCATTCTGGTCAACTCTGACTACACTGATACTCCCCAGAAGCCACAGATCCAGTCCCACTCTAGTATGGGCACGTCACTCTACAAAATCGATGTACATGCCCCATGATCCCACACTGGTAGCAAGGCCTAGGAGGGGTGGGACATGAAGATCAGATGTTCCCTGCCCATCTGCAGTAATGGCACACAATAGACCTCATATCAAAAGCCCCAGATGAAGTCTGCTCGAAGGGATGGCCGGAGCTTCCACCACTATTCTTCCACTTGTCATCATGCTTCCACTTCTTCTCTGATGAACTGCCGCTGCCAAATCCTGACACTGATCCAGAAAAACCTGACTTTCCTATCTGGTCAATCTCAACCTTGAAAGCACGATCAACCACCTCGGTATAAGTCCCTATCTTGAATATGAAAACATGAGAGTGGATTTCTAGTCAAAGGACCTTCTAGAATTACCGAGATTTCATGTATTCACTTGAAACAATATCAGTTGCGTACCACACTAGCTCATCAAATCGATTTAAATACTCCATCACAGTTCAATACCCTTGTGAGAGATCCATAAACTCCCGGGATCTGGCATAGGCCAGGAACTTGAGATAGTATTGCTTGTTAAAGATGGATTTCAAATACTTCCAACTCATCTGCTCAAGCTTCCTCGCCTAAATCTCTAATTCCCAGCACTTGCGACTAGAACCCTCTAGTTGGAATGAGGCACACTTGACCCTGACTTCTTATGGTGTTCCAATGAACTCAAAAACACCTTCTATCTTTTCAAGCTATTCCTTTGCATCTTTAGGTTCTTAACTACCTCATAATGAAGGAGGTTTATTCTTTAAAAAATCATGAGATTCATGGAGCCAGACCCATCTACTGTAGCTAGAATGGGGGAGCGGGCATGATTTGCCCCTTTTCCTAAAGCCTGAATAGCTCGTACCACGGCTTCTACCAATCTCTGATCAAGTGGCGTGGGGGAACTCTCTCTAGATTCCTATCGTGGGTGCGTGGAAGATCTCTGGGGAGGCATCTATCTACAAAGAGAAACATTCATAAAATAACATTATTAATACCTCATATCTCAAGAAAGAAATAAAATTTTCAGCATGACAGGAAATCATCAGTAAACCAATCATGTAAAAGTAACATCGTGTCCAAACTCTTCTTAATTACCTGGTGTCCACGCATAGTCTGCAGCCTGTACATCCCACCTGGAAGAGAATTCAAACAAGAATCCTTAAATCTCATGGTGACTCAGAGTCTGTCACGAGGTGTGCTAGCCAGGCACCCTACTCGCAACCAAAATTCAGAGCCTCGATATTCCTAGCTCTTGTCTAAACAAACTCATCCCAAATAACATAATTTATGAGACAAAACTCCCAAGATACCATTTTTTCCTGAACCAAATTGGGTCGCCATCCGATTTGATGCCCGACCCGGCCCGTGGCAAGGCCCGAAGGGCGTTCCCGATCCCCATGGACAGGCACAATTGCGCGGGTATCACCATAAAAACTTGGGAACGATTTACCTGAATAAACAAGATAAAACAACCAACAAAATAACCAAACAAAAATTACAAGTCACAACCAAATAATCCTTTTATCAAACAATATTTTGAGTCACATGTATAACTAAAACTAGACAACACAAAGAAAAGTATGGTGACCAAAAACCATCCCAAAAAAAACTGAGTCAACAAGTGTCACCTGATGGAGGGAAACCACTAGTAGGACTTAAACACAAATGCGAAGTCAAAAGAAGCAGCTAATAACTCAGACCACCACTCCCACAACCTTTTTCTTTTCCTAAATCAAACATAATAAAATCTACTTACACTTAAGGGTGTATTTAGGGTGCGAGCAATCTCTCAATAGGGTGGAAGGTGAGAAAAGATTCCACGTGTAAAGGTTAGATGATCCAAAGAGTTTGCAGGTTTATTTATAGAAAATAATATAAATGAACTAACAATATAATGAAAATAATTTTTTAATACTAAATGAAAATGAAAACAATCTTACCTTTCCAACACCACAGAAGTCACACAACCAACCAGTGATGAGTATAAATTCGCACAGGAGCAACAAAAGTGGGAGAGGCCCTATAGGGAATAAAGCTGAGTGGGACCCTAAAACATCACTTCTCGGTGAAAAAAGGAAAGGAATCCATAACATTTTTACATTCTCTTGCATGAGACACTAGTAGGGAAACATCTCCATAACCTAGTCGTATCTAGTAGTCATCCAAAGTTTAGTTATTGTTTTATGCGTCAATCCAACTAAGTGAAACTGGGCTGAGGCCGCTCCCCTGTCACTAGCACACTAGATCTAGTCCTCCCACCTTGTACCAGGGCTTCCCTGTAACATCCCCAAATGGTAAAGGGTTTAATGACTAAATGATATGACTCATGTCAACAAGGTGCACCATCCTTTTCGGGAGCCTGTCTGACTAGAACTCCACGGTTAAGCGTGCTTGGCATGGAGTAGTGATCAGGATGGGTGACCTTCTGGGAAGATTCTCAGGATGTGTGCGAGTGAGGACAAAGAACACTAGAAAGGACATGTGTTGGCCTGTGGGGACTATCATTAGTCAGATGACCCGTTCAGGCACGTGGGTGGACCCTGGGGTGGGCCCCACGTGTCTGCAGGGCAACTGGTGGTACCTGGTGGGCCAGGACCCGACGGCCATGTTAAAGGCGGGGTGGCTGAGCTGTCACCGGGGCCCAGTTGTCACATTTGTATTCAGAGGAGGAACCCAGCCTTAAGTGCGGTGCACTGCCTGGGTTGAGATGTAGGGTCCACAACGAGGGTGTTGTGCTCTAAAGGGGGGGTGATTGTATCATCCCCAAATGGCAAAGGGTTAAATGACTAAATGATATGACTCATGTCAACAAGGCGCACCTTTTTTTTCGGGAGCCTGTCTGATTAGAACTCCACGTTTAAGCGTGCTTGACATGGAGTAGTGATCAGGATTGGTGACCTTCTGGAAAGATTCTCAGGATGTGTGCGAGTGAGGACAGAGCACACTAGAAAGGACATGTGTTGGCCTGTGGGGACTATCATTAGTCAGATGACCCATTCAGGCACGTGGGTGGACCCTGGGGTGGGCCCCACGTGTCTGCGGGGCAACTGGTGGTACCTGGTGTGCCAGGACCTGACGACCATGTTAAAGGCGGGGTGGCTGAGCTGTCACCGGGGCCCAGTTGTCACATTCCCCCTTTTGTGCTCAAAGTTATATGTTCACCCTGCTCATCAAGGTCCATACACTACACACCTAGATGTCAACTAAGTCAAACACCATACACCTAGGATGTCAACTAAGTCAAACATCACACTTACATATCCAACATAAATGAATAAATAAATAATCCATTTAGAGGTATTACACACAACATGGGTCCTTAGAAATAGAACACAACATGAAACAAGTACATAATGTAATAAATACTATTCAATTTCATGAACCAAACTAAAACATATCAAACATTAGAAATATTGGTTTATTAGTTTTTAAGGAAATAAAATGACATGATTAACGGTGCCAAAACCCACTCAAACAACCATTATAACCAAACGCACACTAAGAATATAGCAGAAATCAAATTTCAGCTGCTGCATCTATTCAAAACTATCATCACAACTTAGTAAAAACCTGGACAACATAAACACACTACTAGTAAAAACAAATCACCAAATTCTATCAGTCAAAACCGAAACTCTCAGTAGTAATTGGACAGTTGACATATTAAATTAATTAAACCGGAAAACTAATTAATCAAGAAATCTGAGAATGTGAAACCACACAGCTTAAAGTAGGAACAAATTTTTGATATGACGCAACACTCCTGCTTCACCACTGTCGCACCACAAGGAGCTGACAAAAATGTCCTAAAACAGTAGACCAAAAAATTTCAACTCCAACCCCGCAAAAAATTCAACAACCAGCAAAATTAAAAAATATAAATAAATTGATTAACAATTAAATGAATTCAACAATAATTTAATAAATTGTAATCCAAACCCAATCCATGGCAATCGCTGGAAAGAGGCATGACCAAGGGAGGGCGGTCGCCGGAATTACGACCCTATGGCCATGCGTGGAGGCTGTCTGGCAAGAGAAAGGAGAAGGGGAGTGTGGGGCAGCTTTTCGGCAAGAGGAAGGATGGGAGCTAGCTGGTCGGTCTAGGAAGGGAGGTTAGGCGGCCTGTTGGAGGTCCGACGGGAGGACGGTTGGCGAGCGCAGCGGATGAGGGGGGAGAAAGGAGGGTGATCGTAGTGGATGAGGGGGGGGGAGAATGGAGGGTGAGCGCGGTGGATGAGGGTGGGGGAGAAATGAGGGGTAGACAGAGGCTTCGAGGGAGAGACGGGGGAATGGGGAATAGAAGAGGGAACGAGGTAGGAGATAAGGGGGAGAGGACTACTGCGGGGGAGTGAAGAGGGAAGGGGGGAGAGGGGATGAGAGAAGGGGGAGAGTGTGGCTAGGGTAGGGAAAGGGAGAGGAAACAGAAAAAGGAATAAAATTATAAAAAAGGAAAAAAATTATAATAATAAAAAGAAATGGAACAATATTAAGATAATAATAAAATAAAATACAAAGGGGGAGCTAACCTAAAATTAAAGAACATTTAAACTAATCTGAAATAAAATAGAATGAAATAAAATAAAGTAATAAAATAAAATAACCTAATAATATAAAATAATAAAGGGGTTTAGTAATAATAATAATAATAATAATAATAATAATAATGACCATGAATAACTATAATAAATTTTATTTGTTTACTTAATTGTCCATGCATCGGGTAGACCACGCATCAAACCTGCGAAGCCACATGACTTTGCCCATGCCCTATCTGTGAGCCAACCAATGTAAAGTGAACGCTCACTTATTAGCGCCACAGTGGACGACCCACATCAGGTTCAGACCATAATTCAACCAAAAAATTAAATAAAATGGCAATTAAACTCATGAGATAAAAATTAAAATTAATGACATACCTCAATTCGATGTTTGGATGTGACAGATAATATATTTGGATGTATTGAGATATCACTGACATTATTATGAACAATAAAAATTTGATTTATGGATTAATTTAGTGACGTTCTTAGGAAATGTGGTATCAAAACATGGTATTTATATTGATCATGAGAACCTAGAATCTCTTATGACATTGTATAAACCACATAATGCCTTCATGATTTAGATCTTTTTGGGTTTTTCAATATATTATCACCAATTTAAAATGGATTGATCAAAATTATATTTTTTGATGATTGATTTAACATGGATGGGATTAAAAATTTATTTGAATTGTAAATATATTTTTCATTCATTTTTGAGATGAAACAAATATTGACTTATGTGATAGTATTGACTATTTCATATGAAAAGTATGGATATGTGGTCTTTTATGATGAACCAGGATCAGGTTTGGGATGTATTTGTATGTAGTGTGATCACATAATTTCTTATGGATCTAGAAAGACCAACACACATGAGAAAAATTATCTAACACATGACCTTGAACATTCACATTTAACACATTATCTAAAATGTTAGTGGAATAACCATTTTAGATAATAGATTTCCTTGTATTTCTACCAAGGAATCTTTAGTTATATCTTCTTTGAAAAATATTTGAATCATTTATAGAGGCATTGGTTGGAGTACATATAACAATTTGATTTGGAAATATTATATTTCCCAAGGAAAGGTAATTTTTTTGAAGTTGCATTGAGTAGGATGCTTCTGACCCATGCCCGGAAAGAATCATCAAAAGAGATGGAATTAGAGGATATTTTTGTACAGTTTCATGTTAGAGTTCTAGAAATTAGGAAAGAGGTTATCTTACATAGTTCTCAGCTGAATTACTCTCTTCTTGTGATGTATCATTAGGAGCAACATATTAATAATTAATTCCATATATATATATATATACTCTCATTATAGTTAGGAAATCATTGTTCAGTGTCCATTCTCAATGGAGGGTACGCTATGTTTTCAGAAGTGGTTTGTCATGTCTCTTATTGTAAAAGAATATATGGCTGATGGATTCAATAATTGTAGTGGTTTATGCACCCATGAACTAGAATAATGTTTTATGTTATATGGAAATGATTACAGTTGTCTATTATGAGATGAGAAAACACTTATTTTATTTTTTGTTATTATAATTTCAAACTAGTCAAACCTATGCATCGAAGGATCTTTGGATTTCTTTAGCCACATCCAATTTTATCATAATTAGGGGTTAAGATATTTATATACTTGGTAGTTAGGATTCTACATAACCTAAGAACGAATAATGTTATATGTGTTCTGATCAATAGGATGATCAAATTGGCTCACATTATACCCATTTGAGATATGACCAATATTATGGAACATGGAAATATTTATACAAGAGATATTGTTCATCTTTAGGGTGTTCCATCTACTATAGTCTCTAAAAGGGATCCCCATTTCACTTAATTATTTTGGGGAATCCTTTTATAAGCACCCTGATCAAATGTTCATTTGATTATGTCATACCATCCAGAGAAGGATGTCCATAAAGTGAGGACTATACATATTCATGAGGATATTCTTCATGATTTCTTCCCCATTTTTGGTGGGGATTGTGATGGCCATTTTAATTAGTTGAGTTTCATTAAAAGAATAGTTAGAAATTCATTATTAGAATAGATCATTTTGAGGCCTTCTTGGGAATCCCATGTAAATAACCATTTTGTTATAATAGATTGGTGAATTGAACATGGATAGAAATTTTTTTGTTTAATATATGAAATAATATATTCAGTTAATTAATTGTAGGCTGATTATGATAGATAATAATTTTAGATATTTTGTGGGTGTTGGTGTAGACCATTGCAATTATCAATTAGTGACTATATCCTCATGATAGTTTCAACTCGTTTTGGTCATCGATGTGTAGAGTGGAGATGTAAAATTTCTCATCATCTTATAAGGAATATTGAGGTTTTCTGCCAAAATATATTTTATAGTTATGTTTTTTAGAATTTTTTTAGGAAGTGTCTTTAATTTAGAGACGTTTCATGTAAAACATCACTAATTTATTGATATTTCACACAAAAATAGAAAATTTAGTTATGCTCCATGAACAAGTATCTAATTTAGGGAGTTTTTGTGAAAATATTTTCTATTTATGATATATTTCATTCAAAATGATGCTAATTTTATGTTTTTTGTTGAAAACAATGATAGTTTAGAGATGTTTCCTGAGAATGTCTCCAATTTAGTGATGTTTCATGAAAATGATTCTAATATAGATATTCTTCCAAAATAATGTCACATATTTAGAGATGTTACTTGAAAAACTACTCTAATATTCTATGGTTTCCAAAAAAATGTCAATAATTTAAGGACATTTCATAAAAAAGGTTACCAATTTTCAAATTCTTCTTGAATAGGTTCTTAATTCACTGACGTTTCCTATCAAAATTCACATAAAATGGGATTTTATGGAAAATGTTACTAAATTAGTGTTGTTTCATGTAATATTCAACTAAATTATAGACATTTTCAGAAAATATCACTTATAGAGTCATGTTATTAAGGAAATATCAAAAATTCGCCACATTTTTTGGGAAATTTTTCATATATATATATATATATATACGTAAATAGATAATTTCCCCTCGTTGATGTATACATATAGACATAGACATTTATATATTATCATATATATATACAGAAAACCCCATATATATATACACACATATTTATTTTAAATTTAGCTGGTTGTTTAAGAAAATGAATCTATTTTATTGAAATTTTTACTAGTGTTTTAAAATGTGTATAATATATACATGTATATACATAAAATTAAAAGAATATTTATATAAATGTATACATATACATATTTATTTATACAGACATGTGAATTTTTGAAATCATATATATATATATATATATAATAT
The DNA here is from genome assembly GCA_963277665.1 of Viscum album. Lineage (NCBI taxonomy): Eukaryota > Viridiplantae > Streptophyta > Magnoliopsida > Santalales > Viscaceae > Viscum > Viscum album. The sequence goes on along the minus strand of OY728165.1, from coordinate 2,141,580,545 downwards.
AAACATTTATATATAATTATATGCATTTGATATATATACATATAATACAAATATATAAATATAAAAAACAGATATAAAAATATATAACCATAAAATAAAAACATATATATTATATGAAATATAAAAATATTGATGTAGAGAAAAAATATATATATAATATATATAGATAAATTTTAATATAAACATATTTGTAATATATATATATAATATAATTATATATAAGTATAAAATATAAAATATAAGAATACATATATGTATATTTATATATTAATTATATATATACATGTTCCATTTTATTAAATTACAAACACATACAAAGAAATATATATAAACAAATACACATATATTTAAATATAAATATATATTAATATATATTAATATATAAAAACACAGACAAACATATATATAACATATATATAGATATTTATATTTATAAACACACACACACACATAGACATATATATATATAGACATATATAAATATAAATATTTACATATAATGACATATATATTTTTTAAATGTTGTCATGTTTTTTAGAAGACATGCTTATTTTAGTATCATTTTTACGAGTATGAAAGGATGATTCTCAGAAAAAGGTACCTTGTGAGGGGATTCTGCCTTCAGTATGAGGGTTATATCATCACATTTCTGTTTCTCATAAGATGTGGGAGCATGAGAACAGATGAGAGTGTAGTGGCCTTATAGTTTTTTATAGAAGTTTCTTGACCTGATTTTTGGGGAAATATTTTTTTATTATGATGAGGTTGTAACATACTATTAAATTCCTATCATGGATTGTTTATCTTATTATTATTTTTTCATTTTTTGAGTTATGAAATGAATGAATTAGGAGGATATGTAATTGTCATGTTTGAGATTTTTTGGATTTGTTAGCATGATGATTATAATTTTATTATCTACTGGGGACTCAAACATTACATGATGTGTAATTAGGGTACACACCATGTAAAATCTAGAGTTTTAGAATTATGTAGGTTTTGTGGATGAATCTATTATTTCCTTTCTCTAGGATTCCATTCTCTCAACCTAGGAATTCATCCTTTGTGATTTATGAGTCTACCTCGTCCTTTGGATCATCATTTCATCAAGTGATATTCATGTTGGATTTAGTGAATCAAAATGAGTAAGAGGCCTTCATGTAACTTCTTTATATAAATATTTCATCCTTATGTGTTGATAGATCATCTCAGGATTTGGGGATATAAAATATATTTTGTTGAATATTTATTAGTGAATGAGTTATTAGAAATTATGAACATTTTTTCTTCATTGGTGAGTGTTTCTTTGGGTGTTTCATTTTTTGATTAATGTTTCATAGTTCATATAATATTTTTCATTTTATTAATCCTTTTATTTTTTATTTTTTCTAATTAAATTTTATTAATTTTTATGAAACCAATTTTTTGTGAATTGTGATGGAAATTTATTTGGCATTCATTTTTGGGTAAAACCCCCAATTTCAATTGAATTGTAATTTAGGGAATAATTTTAAAATGATGTAATTTATGGAATAAATTGATAATTTACTTTTTCGAAAAATGGATTAAATTAAAATTATTATACTATATTATATATTTTATTTTAAAAATACTTTAAATGATGAAAACACCCTAATTTGGTTCTGAATTTGAATAGGAATTATCAAAATAAAAATTGTGTAATTCAATTGTGAATGATGAGTTATGTGAAATGAAATATATTTTACCTTTTTAATTTTTTTGATTGAGCACATAATATCTTTTTTAATTATTGGATTATTTGGGAAAAGCACATGGAAATGTAGGTCAAAAACCAACCCGAGTCGACCCTGAACCAATCATCTGAGCCAGTTCGCAGCATGGCCCAAAGGGCGTTCCGGATCTCCACCGACCTGGAACTAGTATCGGGAATCACAACCATTAGTTGAGAATGATTTATCCTAAAAAATAAAAGGGATATAAACCTAAATAAATCGAAATAAACACATAAACACAAATACTGGGAAGATAAAAAAAGATAACCAGCTAGACAGACCTCCAATGTCCCCATTAGTCACCACTGAACATAGAGACACGCTCTCTCAAATAGAAATCCCAGACTAGAACCTGAAACTGAAAAGTAAAGTAGGCATGAGCACTAATATGATCGGTAGGAATGCCAAGGAATAACAACACCCTATTCCCTTGCCTTTAATAAGTAACCAATCATGATAGTTGGGAACAATACATACTAAAATAATGTTTTTCATTCTAAAAATGAACTGAAAAATATAAACTTTTAATAAAAAATTTCTCTACCAATGCATTATCAAAATTGATGCCAACCATGCATTATTCTTCAAAAGTAATGGAAATAAATGTTAAAATGAAAATCGATTTCCAACAATAGAGAGTGAGACGGATTGAAATAACTGAAATGAAAATCACCACAGAAGCATTATGTCACAAACGAGCAGCAAGGAAAATCTCTATTGGTAACTAGCATATGTGGGACCCTGTAACCTCACATCTCGGTGAGAAGTATCTCTAAAAATTATGCTTTCACTTTCATGATCCACTAGTATTGAACATAACCATAACCTGTTGGTTTCCTAAATCATTATAAAAGTTAAGTTAGTGTTGTCATCCTCAAACTTGCAATGTGAAACTGATATGATACCACTCTGTATCACTACACCACTAGTTCAAGTCCACCCACCTAGATACCTAGGGTTACCAATGTTCCCTATTTCAAAATGGCAGTGATGTTTCATAAAAAGAATATAAATGAACATAACCCATTCTGTATCCAAAACTCATTCAACATCTCACCGTCGTTATCTATCTATAAGTGAATTCCCCATTTTATTTCACATGAAATCTCATATGCCCCTTGATTAGGTACATGTCAAAAATCACACATTTAACTTACATATAATGTTTCTAAAACAATGAGAAATTCTTTAATAGGGGGTTTTCAGAGACAGAAAACATTTTTAATGTGTTAGAAAGGCCTCATTACTCCCCAGAATGACAATTCTTTAGAATACATTTCCCCCCAAAATTTTCGAGTTCCAAAGTCATTTGAAATTACAACTAGAAAACGAATGTAAATTATATTTAGAAACAATAATAAATCTTGTCTTACAATAATTCAATCCAATTTTTGAAGTAGTATCACCATTTAATTTTGTTTTCACACCAAAACCCATTTTAAAAATCACTTTTGAACTCCTTGCAAAATCAAACAGGTCATTACCATTTTAAAAAAAAAAATTGGACATAAGGCCACTCATCTTTTTAAATACCCATTTCACATTAAAAACATATATAAAAACACTTTTCAAGAACAACCACAAATTATATATTTACAAATATATATATATATATATATATTATATTCGTTTAATATAATTAATAAAACACTTTAAAAATAACACTATGAAATAATGCAAATTCAAATAAATGATTAGGGAAATGGAAACATAACTCATATAGAACCAAGCTGTACACTTCATATCATGATTCTTTGAAACTAAATGTTGTTTCTCCCTCACTAAGAATATGCACCTTTACATACATTCAAGGACACCTAGCCCCTATACACACATTCTGATGGCCCGTGAACATGTGCAATAGGATCCTTATAGGTACACATATACACATATACCAATCTCTACACACATACATATTAATTTTTATATATACACATAGGAACACCTAGCCTCATACACGTACATTATTACAAGGATGAATATACATGTTACGAGGGAAGGTTCATGTATATATTTACTTACCTATGCACATGCAGGCAAGTCTCCCATGGACCGGCGACTCGAAACCATTCGAAATAGTCCAACGGACTACACCACAATTATAAGAATCCCTAAAACATCAAACTAATTCCATAAAACAAGTGTGAAACAAAAAAGCGGTATAAAAGTCCATACCTGACAACACTCAACTTTTGCTTATGGAGGCTCGAGAACGCTTCACCTTACACACATATATATTTCCATATGTATATATATTTACCCTTTGACCCAAGTATATAGCCCCTGTTCCATAATGGAATACGATCAATGAGTACATACATATATACTTGAATAACCATGTATATATATAGGTCATTGCTGCCAATGACCAAAATCAACATCACGAAGAAAAGAACATGCTACAATAATAAATGGAGTCTCATAATCACAAAGGGTTTCAACCAAAAATGATTCAAACCCAACCTAGGGGGTTCGATCGAACAGAATGGGGTGACATGATGAAATAAAACCATCAGAAAAATGTAGAATATGGGAAAAATTACTTTACATCGCCGGACCAAAGAGGAAATATTGGGGAGATGGGGTAGACTGTACAGGGTGGGGGGGTCATACACGTAGGGGTTCAGCCAAAGGGATTGTACCACGTGAGATTGAAGGGGATCCAAGAGAGGAAGTATTGGTTTCTACAGACCACTACTGGGAGAGGTAGGTGTACCGTGGTAAGGGAAGATCAGTGTGAGGTCTGGGAAATGAAGGGGGGAGTCAACGTCGTGAAATAGGAATGAGAAAGCAGAAGGGGGGTTGTGAGTTATTGGGGGATGAGTTAGAGATTATGGGATTTTTTAAAATTTAATTATTTTTAAAAGATCAAAAATGAAAATCCATTAAATTGAAAATTGAAGACAAATAAAAAAATTGCTATGTTTCTGGACAGGGTGTTAAAATTCTCCCCACAATGGATCTTTTTTCCCCTAAAAGTCCTAAGAGATTCAGTTGATGAAAACCAAAGAAAATATGATTTAAAACCAAGGGAAAACCAAAACACCAAATACAAAACAACCCCAATTACCTCTATTCAAAACCTCGAACTAATAAATCAAAAAAGAAACAACTTGGTCAACCTCAAAAAATCCTAACATACATGGAAAAATCACATAAAACTTGACACCTCAAGACCTGGACTACCAAACGAATGAACCAATGACATGAGACACACATTTCATAAAACAACCACAACCTAGACCACCCTAACCCCCAACATATAAATCAAAAGATACCTCTCAAGATATGAAATAAAAATTCTCCATGTGACCCATCATTTGGGAAAACCATCTACATTGTTCAGGGCTGGGCATGGGATAGGCAAAGAGATTCCCTAATAAGAACACCTTGAAGACTAAATTTTCCAAAAATTTGTTCTATGATGGTTTTCCCACCATATTAGGACTCTAGATGAGTACTGACCTTCCCAAATCAAAAAACAAAATAATTCCAATCAAGGCCTCTAATACTTGTATGACCCCATGACATCTCGAGTCACAACCGACCATATTGAGGGATGATATTGGTGATACCCATAATAGTTCTCCCTACTACATTTGGATTCTATTAAACATTGACCCCTTTTGAATTGACACCACTCACAAAAAAGAACCCAACACCTGACACCTATTCTATCAGTTATCGGTCTCCCCGCCACTTTAAGAAAAAGAAAACACACATGTTTTGGACCATTCATCATTAATCCATCAGTATGGGATAGCCTATGATACAGAATAGGGGATCCAAAAGAAGGAACCTAAAATGAACACTACCTCCGGAATAACCTTACAATAGAAAGAATAATTTACACTCCACCAATACAAACAAGGTACTTTTAATGGAACCAAAATGGCTAGCAACCTCACAACATTTATAGTTCCCAAAGACCAGAATGAACACTAGTCTTCCTTATGTCACACCGTAGTGCCTATAGATCCTCTACCACCATAGAGAAAACAATAAACAATGATAATAAAATAGGCACACCACTCCACTAGGGGTTTGGGAAAAACTAACTACTGGATATGACCCCTCATGGACATTTGGACATTTCTAGGCAGCATACTTTTAACAATAAGAACAAAACCATCCTTAAGCACATCATAAGACAGGCCTCCACATTTAACCATAAATCATTTATTGAAACTCAAAACATCATTTCAACCAGGAAATGCACACTCGAAAACATGATTCAACACCATAGACTAATACATCAAAAAACAATACTGTAACCAAATCAAACATTGCAAACCAAGCCTAAACCCCACTTTAAAAATGACCATTTTTAAAGAAACCCCATTTCAAAACAATCTGAATGGTAAAACCCCCTTTTTAAAACCCACATTACATTTCAAAATTTATAAAACAAGATTCATCCCAGCACAACGCTAATCAAAACATACTTTTGAATGTCGCCTTGAAAATAAAGCGACCACCATTGGTATTCCATGAAACATCACACACATACACTCACATTCCATCTCTAGAACCCATCCACATGTCCAAAAACCATCCACATCCAATTACCTTCTTCCATAAATGTGTGTGTTTATAGGAATACCAATGTTAAAATAAATCATTTCCAGGTTCCCATTTCCACGAAAAAACCATTCCACATTTCTCAAAACATTTCAAAAACCCCAAAAAAATTTTAATCCATTCTCGATTCACACATCAAAAAATATTTCAATGACCCCCAAACAGATCCCAATAGAATTTATATATCAAAATAACTTATTTATTTTCAAAAAAAACATGATTTTTTATTTTGGAAATCTGATTTTAAAAAACCAATAACCAATTTTAGGTCCCATGATAAACACACCAAAACCAACTAAAACCCACACTATGAACTTCCCAAAACAGTCAATTGACTCAACGAATCAAGATTATAAATTCTCAAATAAGAAATGACAACACACGACTTGGTCACATAGTTTGGAAGACCATGCCCCAACCAGGTGAGCATATGTTAAGTCACCATAGGTTACTATGTGGTCTGCACATGGCTTTCCAGGCCATGAAAAACAAACAAGAACCCCTCTAGAATGACCACTAAAATTCAGGACATACTAGAAACACCCAAAAAACAATAAGGGCATTGAAAAAATTGAATAGCCAAGCACGACCTCTAATGAAAGACCATCCTATAGCCCCTAGTAATTGAAGTATCATCCAGAATATGTGGTGATCAAGCACCTACTCGCAATTGTCAATTTGAATTCTGAAACTCTTGTCTCCAAACTATAATACATCCCTAAAGGACATGGTATAAACCTCTTATGATACAATTTTTTTACGAACCAACCTGGGTCGACCCAAAAATGGTCATTCGATCCTATTTTTAGCACAAATAGAAGTGAGTTCCCAATCCCCAAGAGCTGTAATATAGTGTCGGTAATTAAAACAAACAGATGGGAATGATTTATCACAAAAAATAAAAGAAAAATAATCAAAAATAAACTGAAAAAATATGTCTATAGTAACAGTAGAATAATAAAATAAAGATAACCAGTAATACATAACATATATGACCCCATGGGTCACTACCGAATAGAGAACCAGGCTCGTTCCATGAGTGATCTAAGACTAGAACCTGAAACTAAAAAGAAATGTAGGTGTGAACACAATGATTCTTAGTAGGAATGCTAAAGAGTAACAAAACCCCATGAAATATCCTTTAAAATAATCCCAATCAATCTATTTTGTAAATAATAAATATTAAAATAATGTTTTTAATTCACAATATCAAGTAACAAAATTACATTTTTAATGAAAACATTACCCTATCACTAATTTTTCAAAATAATTCTGTAGAAAATATTAATTATTCAAAATGAAAGGTGAGATATTTTAAATTAATATATGGTTTTACCAAGAGAGATATAGATAGAGATATCTTGAAACAACTGAAATTATAATCACATCACAAGCATCATGTCGCAAATGAGCACCATGGGTAATCCCTATAGGTATCTAGCACAAGTGGGACCATTAAACTTCACGTCTCGGTGAAAGGTAACCATAAAAATTATCTATTATCGTGAATGATCCACTAGTAGAGAACATACATATTACCAATAGGTTTCCAACATCATCATAATTTTTTAGTTAGTGTTGTCATCGTGATACATTCTATGTGAAATAGGGACATTACCACTCTGAATCACTAGCACAGTAGTTCTAGTCCGCCCACCAAGATGTTTGGGCTTACTAATGTGATCTATTTAAAAGGGTGGTGAGGTTTTATCAAAAGAACATAAATGAACATAAAACTTTCTTCATCCAAAAATCATTCAACCTCTCACAATCATTCTCTCTCTTTAATCATGTTCTCCATTTTATGATACATAACATCGCATAAACCGCTTCATTAGGTACATAATATAAATAAAAAATTAATAGACACATCATGATTCTAAAACAATGGGTCATCATTTAAGATGGGATTTTCAAAGTCACAATTCAATTTCATGGTTCCAAACGTGCCTCATTATTCCACTGAATGAATTTTCGTTAGAAAATTCTTTCACCCAACACTTTCATTTTCCAAATCCATTTGAAAATGAAACTAGAGAATGAGGGTACTTCATATTTAAAAACAAGAATAAATAAATTATAACAATGAAGAAATACATTTTAAATGTAATATCACATTTTAATTTTATTTAAACAAAAAAACCCATATTAGTAATCACTTTAGAAATCATTGTAAAATCAAACTGGTTATTTACATTTCTAAAACAAAATCTGTTGAAAGGACACTCATCTTGGGAAATACCCATTTAAATTCAATAACAAATAGAAAAACACTTTTCAATAACCATGTATATATATAGCATATTCATTTCATATAAATCAAATAACATATTTTAAAATGAATACAATGAAATAATGTAATTTATAATTAATGATTATGGAATAGGGAACCTACCTCAAGTGGAACCAAGACACCCACTACCAATATTGGTTCTTTGTAAACAATAGATGATGTTCCCCTACTAATCATATGCACTTTCACATACATGCAAGGACACCTACCCCCACTACACACATCTTAATGGCCCATGAATATGTATAAGGGAGTCCTTACCGGTATGATTTACGCATATGGCAGTCTCCACTCACATGAGCATGCATTTTTACATATACACATAGATATACCTTGCCACAAAAATGTACATTAAATGAAATGGATGAATATGCACGTAACGAGGGAACCTACATCTATATATTTACTTAGCTATGAACACACACGAGATTCACCCTTTGTCCAGTGACTTAAAACCACTCGGAACAGTCCAACGCAATACAAAAAAATTAGAAGGAACATTAAAACTTAAAAATAATGCCATAAAACTAGTTATTAACCAACCTGTGGCATAAATATCCATTCCTCAAAACATGTAGCTTTTGATGATGATAGCTCGATACCATTTCACGGTACACAAATACACACACACACACAGACACATATATATACCCTTTGACCCAAGTACATATTCCTTTCACTGTATGGGAATATACGTAAGGAGGATATACATACCTATATTCTTACCCATGTCTATACATATTGGTATTTTCCACTGATGACCAAAATGAACACCGCAATGAACAAAACATGGTACAAATAATAAAAGGTGTCTAATTGTAACGACCAAAACTATTTCAATGGAAATTCCCTTCTTTATAATATGTCATAAAATCACTTGAAAACACAACATACTGAACTACTAAGAACTAAGTGACCTTTAAACATAAGTTTTTCACTTATGTGTTTTGGTATTTAAAAAATATCTGACATACATGGTTGGGTTCAATATGATTTTTGGGGTCCAACAAGAAAAACATAATTTTTTTTGAATAGTAACCTACCCCTATGAATAGTAACCTACCCTTATGAATAGCAGTAAGACCCTTATGTATGTTGTATATTCCAAATAGAGGTAACCTTACCCATGAATAATTAAATAAAATTTAGGCATCTTAGAAGGTGACAATTTGACCATAGTAGACATTTTGTTATTTTTGTAAGTTATAAATAAATAATTATAATTAATTAAATAAATTAAAGAAAAATTTATTTTAATAAAATGTGTTCATTTATTAGAAAATATATTTCATCTAGTTTTTATATAATTTTATAAGACCCTACATAAATTTTGAAAGCATTATAAAATCAGTTTAAATTTTAAAAACTTATTTTACAAGTAAATTATTATATAAATTAAATATTAAATTAGTCATTTTCAGAAAATTATTTTTGAAAAATGGACTTTTTTTGGATTCTACATGTTGAAAAATGGTTAGGTAGAAATATTGGTATTTTTCTGAAATACATTAATTTTTCGGTGAATAGTAAAAATACGTTTTTTCACATAACCGGTGTACCCTAAATTGCATCATTAATGATGTAATGATGAAATACAAATTATAGAATATTAGATTTGGAAAAACTATATTAAATTTCATAAATGGGTCCTTAAAATGTAATATAATAAATTTTCAAACCTAAAAAAAAACTTTCCAAATCCTAAAGTCAAAAGGTGATTTCTTAAAGTGTCTTTTTCTCTTTCTTTCACATTCCATTTAATAAATTAATGAATTCAAATTATAATGATAATTTAATGCCTAAAAAATTATATTATATTAATATATCATTTAGGATTTCCAAAAACTACTATTACAAGTCTATCATTTGATATATTATTTTATTTAATATTTTATTCTAAAAACTCCTCCCTCCTCATGTATACATAACACTCCGCCCTCCCCTTACCAAACCACACCTCTCAAGCTTCATGAATTGTCTAAAATCTACCCAATAATATTTTCTAGCCCCTCCCCCACTTCTAATAGCTTATGGTCTCATCAAAAGACCATGCTTAGGCCCCTTAATGAGGATTTCAAGAAGAGGATTCCTGAGGTAATTTCTCTTCCTCTTTCCTTTAATTCCCTTTCAATTTCAAGTCCTTTTTTATTCTATCCCAACCTATCTTTGTCCAAATGGGATTGTAACTCCAGTATCAGACATATACTGTAATTTTATGATACTAATGGGTTATTGTACCATCCCACCCCATTATCCTCTTCGTTTTATTTTATAAAAGAAAATTTTGTTCGTAAGGTCTTAATCTATCACCTTTAAGAACGACAAGTTTTTTTTCATTTCTACCCAAAGATATGGTTATGGAGAAATTTTTATGGTTTAACCCGGATTTTATATATGTATTATGTCCTATTTTATGTTCAGAAACTAGCTTATGTACATATTACTATATGAGTAAACAAAACAAGTTCGTTGTGGTCGGAAAACCGCCCAAATAAACCCAAACGTTCATCATTAAATTCTTATCTAATGATTCATGCACATGGTATAAAATGTAATTAATATTAAAATCATTTTAACTTCTGTAATATCATTAATGACACATAATGTATGTTCTGGATGTTTTCCCATGTTCTACACAAACTTCAATTCATCAATACATGTGAAATGCTCAAGAAATCCATAAAAACGAACATTCCCAAACAATGTTTTTAAACTATATAACTCATAAAAAGGCCCATAAAAACATAAATAAACAAAAATGACCCTTATTAATGTATAAAAGGGTTTTTAATTTCTAATTAATGAATATAATGTCATTATACAGGACATTAAAGTGAAATAATCATCCAGATTTAAGGTAAGGGGAAATTCTCGAACACAACATTCATCTTTCGTGTTTTATCTCCTTCACTCCTTTTTGATACGGTTAATCCTTAAAATTATTTTTTTAATAATTTTCTTTGAATTTTTTGGATATAAATTTTTTCTAATAATGTTAATTTTGATCAAAATGTTTTCCAAAAGATCTCTTCTTTTATGAACTCACCTTTTACCTCTCATTCAAGGTTAACGGTTCTTGTATCAAGTATGTTATTCCCCCTTTCTTTTGGGTACCTAATGTTTATGAATATATTCTTATGAGATGAAACCCATTCCTTTTAATGGGTTAATTATGTTTGTTTATGTTATATTTTCATTGTGTCATGCAAGATAAATGATAATGTTATGATGTGACGGGTGCGCCCGACATTATATAGAGCGATATGAATGTTTACATGTGATGTGTGCGCCCGGAATTATATAGTGCTCCAATGCATTGGGTAAAGTGATAAATCTCATGAGTATATGTGAAATGATATGTGAAAAATATTATATCTTTGTTCATATGTACGTGTTGTAGTTAACCACTATGACATGATATTTCTTTTTTATGCATTGCCACATTTCATTTATCTTATTAATGCTTCCTCTAATGATTCTTTGCCTATGTTAGGAATATGCTCACTCCATGATATATTGTTCATATCTACCCTCTTAATGGGATTCTAGCTCACCCATTTTGATGCATATCATCAGGTGGCTACATGTACTAAGGAGATGTCAAATGCTAATAAGAAGCTAAAGAAGAAGAAATGAACAAAAACGATTATGCTCGATGTTGTAATTGTTATGTATGGTCCTAGTTTTTCCAAGACACTAAACCATCAGATCCTCTATGTGTAATAATATTATGTTTTTTTATCATTAAAATTATTTAATAGTAATATATTAAAAGGTTGGGTCTCTATAGTTGTTATCATAGGAAAGGTTTAGTTAATTTGGGAATTAGGATTAGTGAACCCTAGAGAAAACCTCTAGCATGAGTCTAAGTATAAATATACACACAAGAATCTATACATAGAGATCCCATATGTTAATTTTTTGTTTAAATGAATATGTTATTCATGAATTGTTGACTTATGTTCTGTTCTAAACTTTTATATTTTAGAAAATGGTCAGATCCCGGATAAACCTGGCCAACAACTCGTGTGAGGGCCAATGTAGTGATTGCCCAAACAACATCCCAAAAAATTTGGGAGGTGGAGTTCAAAACTTCATGGCGATACTTACCCAACTATCTCAGGTTATGAACAATAACCATAATAATGGGGAATATCCTCCTACACCAAAGAGAGAGACAATGGATATCAAATGTTTTATGAGGCAATGACCACCGACGTTTAGTGGATCTTCTGATCCATTAGTTGTAGAATTCTGGGTCAACTCCATGGAGAAGATCTTTTCTATTCTTCATTATCCTGAGACAGAGAAGGTGAAACTAGTCGTTTATCGTCTAGATAGATATTTCGATCAATGGTGGGATTTTATTAAGAACACCAAGATAAGAGAGGAAACTGAAGAGATTGAATGGGAAGACTTTAAGATCATGTTTCTTAATAAGTATTTCCCAAGAACCCTTCATAAAATGATGGAGAAAGAATTCATAGAGCTAAAAAAACAATAAGGAGAATCTTTCACAACCAAAGAAGAAAATATCAAAGGTCTTACAAGGTTATCATCAGGTTTTGTTATCAACAATGACAGAAAAATTGATATATTCTTTAGTGGATTAAAACCACACCTTCAAAAGGATCTTTCAGTTCGAGAATTTTGGAGTTATGAAGAGGTTCTTCGGTGTTCTCTCAATGTGAAGATGGAGTTTGGAGAATGGTCCCATGGAAATGGTGATAATAAACGAAAGATGGAGTTTCAAACCGGTGGATCTAATGAAAAAGGTGGGAAGAATAATCAATGACCCACATTCAGAAAATGTGGGAAGTTTCACCATTGGAACTGCCTCAAAGGGATCGGGAAATGCTGCAAGTGTGGGAAAGAAGGACACCCTGATCAAGAGTGTTGGAAAGACATAAAAAGGAAGTAGAATTTGGTAGAAGAAAGAATAGAACCATTATTGGTTAAATGATAAAACTTTAAGAAGCTAGTGTAATATGCAAGACAATGCACTAAACATCGAGTTCTCGAGGGTAATTAGCCTCAGCAGTCACCAAAGCCAATGAAACAAGGGAAGGCTTATTCCATCACTACTGCAAAGGTGGGAATTCTAATGAATTCGTACAAGGTACACTTTCTATTCACTCAAGAATGGAAAAATTATTATTTGATTGTGGTTCTACGCCTTTTTTTATATCTTGCATGTTTTCTAGAACTATAGAATTGAATCCCCGAATCCTTGAAGTAGAGATATATATAAAAACACTAAGTGGTGCAATCATTTCAACCCAAGTGTTTGAATCTTCTCCTATTGGCGTATGTGGGAAGATTCTTCCAGCGAATCTCGTAGTGAATCCCTTGATAGAATTCGGCACTATAATGGGAATGGATTGGCTCTCATTATATAGAGCCCATATCAACTATCAGGAAAAGAAAATAACATTTCTTATTCTGAACTAGCCCATGATCCTCTAAAATTGAAAGGAAGATCATGAATCTCCTTTGATAAAATCCTACAATAGTGTGGGTGTTGATTCCCTATGAAGACACATACGTCTCCCAAATGGTTGAGTCAAAGAAAGGTACCAACCTTGTGGAAATGCCCATCATGAGGGAATACAGAGATGTATTTCCCGAAGAGTTACCTAGAATTCCCCTGGATCGTGAGGTAGATTTCTTAATAGAACTCATTCATGGAGCTACTCCTATCTCAATGTATCCCTATTGGATGGATCCTATCAAACTGGACGAGTTAAAGAAGTGTCTTCAAGAGAATCTGGACAAAGGTTCCATACGCACTGGTGCAATGCATTGGGGTGCACAGTGCTCTTTGTGAATAATAAGGATGAAAGAATGCGTCTATGTATCGACTATTGGGAACTCAAAAAGATCACCATAAATATATGTATCCTCTTCCAAGGATTGATGAATTGTTCGATTAGTTAAGAGAAGATCAATACAACTCAAAGGTGGATCATCGATCTGAATATCATCAGCTAAAGGTGAATAAAGAGGATATTCAGAAGACTGCCTTCCGTACAAGGTATGAGCACTGTTAGTTTATAGTGATTCCATTTTGACTTAATAATGCCCTGCAATCATCATGGATTTGATGAATATAGTCTTTAGACATTACCTCATCAAATTTGTGGTAGTGTTTGTCGGTGATATTCTCATCCACTTCAAGGGCAAGGAGGAACATGAAGAACTTCTAAGACTTGTGTTGGTGACATTGAGAAATGAGAGGTTGTACGCTATGTTCATCAAGTGTGACTTTTGGATGAATCAAGTCACGTTCTTGGGACATGTGATCAAATGTGAGAGAATTTATGTGGATCCTTCAGAAACAAAGGCAATTGAGGAATTGCCCAGGCCCACTAGGGTCACCGAAATCTGTAGTTTTCATGGATTAGCTGAGTACTACCGATGTTTTGTGAGAAACTTATCATGATTTTCAAGCCCGCTAAATAAGTTAACACTGAAAGGGGTAAAGTATGTCTAGACGAAAGAATGTGAGGGAAGTTTCATGGGGCTAATGAGAATGCTGATCACTGCACATGTACTCACAGTACTGAAAAGTGGAGAAATTTTGGTGTTATACAGCGATGCTTCAAAGAAAGGCTTGGGTTGTGTACTCACACAAAATGATATTGTGATAGCCTATGCCACACGATAGTTGAAGATCCATGAGCAGAACTACCTGATGCATGATCTAGAGATGGAAGCCATGATTTTTTCTTTGAAAATCTGGCAGCACTACTATTATGGTGAGAAGTGTGACATACACACATACCACAAGAGCCTAAAGTATATATTCACATAAAAAGAAATCAACATGTGTCAAAGGAGATGGTTAGAGCTAATCAAGGATTATAATTTCTCTATTCACTACCATCCTGGAAAGGTGAACAAGGAAGTTATTGCTCTAATGAGAAAATAACCTACTATTCTATCCGTGTTATGGATTTAGAAAGACCCTATCTTATTGGAAATGCAAAGCACGGATTTAGAAATCATAAGGGCAGGGGAGACATACTACCTTTCCCAAATGGTTGCACAACCATCTATCCAAGGGATGATTAAAGAAGCACAAAGGTATGATGTGGAGATACAAAAGAGGGAGAATGCGGTAATGGAAGGGAAACATCATGAGTTGCATATCGATGATGATGGTGTGATTTGGTTTGGAACATGACTTTGTGTGCCTTCATCACCCGGGATAAAGAAGGATCTATTGGACAACACACATAGCTCAACATTCTCTATCCATCCTATTAGAAGCAAGATGTACCGTGATCTTTGATAACACTTCTGGTGGGATAACATGAAGAATGAGATTGCAGAATATATATCAAGGTTCTCGGTATGTCATCAAGATAAATCAGAGCAACACAAGTCCAAAGGGATGATGCATCCATTGCATATACCCATGTGGAAATGGTAAAATGTTACTATGGACTTTTTCACGGGTCTCCCGAAGACATAAAAGGGAAATAATGTGATATGGGTTGTGGTTGATCGGCTCACCGAGACTGCCCATTTTATCGCTATTCGAGAAGATCTCTCTCTTGAACAACTTAAAAGGATATATGTGAAGGATGTGGTGAGACTGCATGGTGTTCCACTATCAATTATATCTGACCATGATCCAAGGTTCACATCTAAATTCTAGAGGATCCTTCAACATTCATTGAGTAATGAATTAAATTTCACCACAACCTATCACCCCAAACCAATGGCCAATTTGAAAGGACTATTTAGATTCTTGAAGATATGCTAATAGCATGCTCACTATAATGCAAAGGTGGATGGAATCAGCCTCACCCATTGGTTGAGTTCTCATTAAAAAATTCATTCTACTCGAGTATTCAAATGGCTCCATATTAAGGTCTGTATTGAAAGTGATGTAGAACTCCATCTTGTTGGGATAAAGTTTGAGAATGAAAGCTACATGGACCCGATCTTGTGGAAGAGATGATAGAGAAGGTTCAAGTCATCCAAAAACACATCAAAGCTGCAAAAAGTCACCAAATGAGATATGCTGACAACTGTCAAAGGAATTTGGAGTGTGACATTGGAGGTAAAGTCTTCCTTAGAATATTACCATGGAAGAGAGTCATGGAATTTGTGATTAAAGGAATGTTATGCCCAAGGTACATTAGACCCGTTGAAATCCTTGACCGTATAGGAGCCATGGCATATCGGCTTTCACTTCCACCGAATACGGCTTGATTTTATGATGTTTTTTATGTATCACTGCTGAGGATGTAGATACCTGATCCCTCACATGTACTAAACTCAGAGGTGGTACAGCTGGAAGATGATCTCTCTTTTGAGGTGCAGCCAATATAGATTCTGGACAGGAGAGATAAGGTTCTAGGAAACAAGACACCCCACCTTTTCAAAGTGTTGTGGAGGAATCATAAGTTTGAAGAAGATACCTGGGAACCTGAGGATGCGATGAATGAAAAGTACCCTCACCTATTTGTGTAAAGTGAAATTTCAAGGGTGAAATATTATAAGCGGGGAAGAATGAAACGACCCAAAGTATTTCAATGGAAATTACCTTATTAAAAATATCTCATAAAATCACATGAAAACTCAACATAATGAACTACTAAGTTCAAAGTTACCTTTAACCATAATTTTGCCACTTATGTGTTTGGAATTTAAAAAAAAACTGACATACACGGTTGTGTTCAAGATGATTTTTGGGGTCCAATAAGAAAAAATTATTTTTTGGTGAATAGTAACCTACCCCTATGAATAGTAATTTACCCTTACTATTAGAAGTACATCCATTATGAATAGCACATTTCCCAAATTAGAGTAACCTTACCCATGACTAATTAAATAAAATTTAGGCGTTTTAGAATGTTAAAATTTGACCAGAGTAAATGTTTTGGTATTTTTGTATGTTATAAATAATTAATTATAATAAATTAATTATTTTCAAAGAAAATTTATTTTCTTAAAATGTGTTCATAAATAATAAAATATATGTCTCATAGTTTTTAGATAATTTTATAAGACCCTATATAATTTTTAAAAGCATTATAAAATCAGTTTTAATTTTAAAAACTGTATTTTACAAGTAAATTATGATTTTAATTAAATATTAAATTAATCATTTTTAGAAAAATATTTTTCAAAAATGGACATCAATTTTGGATTCTACACATCAAAAAAATTTTAGGGTTAAATTTTGGTATTTTTATGAAATACTACAATTTTCAGATGAATAGTAAACATACAATTTTTCACATAACCGGTGTATCCTAAATTGCATTATTAATGATGTAATGATGAAATAAACATTATAAAACATTAAGTTCGGTAAAATTATATTAATGTTCCTAAATGGTTCCTTAAAATGAAATAAACACAATTTTAAATCCTTAAAAAACATTCCAAATCCTAAAGTAAAAAAAGGTGATTTTTAATGTGTCTTGTTCTCTAACTTTCACTTTCCTTTTAATAAATTAATGAATTATAATTATGAAGATGATTTAAAGCCTAAATGAAATGATATAATATTAATATATGATATAGGATTTCAAAAAACTACCATTACAAGTCTAACATTTGATATACTATTTTATTTAATATTTTATTCTAAAAACACCTCCCTCCTCATGTATATATAACCCCTCCCCCTCCCCTTGCCAAACAACACCTCTCAAGCTTCAATAAATGTCTAAACTCTTCCCACTAATATTCCCTAGCTCCTCCCCCACATCCAAGATCTTCTGTTCTCATCAAAAGACCAATCTTAGGCCCCATAAATAGGATCTTAAGAGGAGGATTCAAGAGGTAATTTCTCTTCCTCGTTCCTTTGATTCCCTTTCAATTTCAAGTCCTTTTCTTATTCTCTCCCAACCTATCATTGTCCAAATTGTATAGTAACTCTAGTATCATACATTTAATGGAATTTTATGATAATAATGGGATATTTTAAAATCCAACCCCCTTCTCTACTTCATTTTATTTTATAAAAGAAAATGTTGTTCGTATGGAGTAAATCATTCACCTTCAAGAACCACAAGTTTGATTTTTCCATTTCTACCTATAGATCTGGTCATGAAACCATTTTTATGGTTGAACCAAGATATTATATATATATATATATATATAATTTCCTAATTTATGTTCTAGAACTCATTTATGTACATATTACTATATGTGTAAACAAAATAAGTTCGTTGTGGTCGAAAACCCGCCCAATTTAACCCAAATGATCATCATTAAATTGATATCTAATGATTCATTCACATGGTATACATTGTAATTTATATTAAGATCATTTTAACTTATGTAATATCATTACTAAAATTTAATGTATTTTTTGGTTGTTTAACCATGTTCTATAAAATCATTAATTCATGAATACATGTGAAACTCTCAATAAAACCATAATAATGAACATTCCTGAACAATGTTTTTAAACTATATAACTAATCAAAAGGCCCATAAAAAACATAATGAAACCAAAATGAACCCTATTAATGTATACAAGTTATTTAATTTCTAATTATTTAATATAATTTCATTATACATGACATTAAAGTGAAGAATCATTCAGAGACAAGGTAATGGGAAATTCTCGAACCCAACTTTCATCCTTTGGGTTCTCCCTCTTTCACTCCATTTTGATATGGTTACTCTATAAAATTATTTTTTTCATCTATTTATTTCTTTTTCTGGGATATACATGTTTTATACTAAAGTTTATGTCAATCAAAATGTTTTCCAAAAGAAATCTTCTTTTAATAATTCACGTTTTACCTCTCATTCAAGGTTGATGGTTCTTGTATCAAGAATGTCATTCCCCCTTTCTTTTGGGAACCCAATGTTTATGAATGTGTTATTATGATATGAAAATCATTCATTTTTATGGGTTAGTTATTTTCATTTATTTTATATGTTCTTTGTGTCATGAACGATAAATGATAATGTTATGATGTGACAGGTACACCCAGAATTATATAGCGCAATATGAATGGTTAAATGTGACAAGTGCGCCAAAAAGTATACAGTTCTCCAATGAATTGGGTAAAGTGATGAATCTCAAGATTAAATGTGAAATGATGTGTGAAAAAGATGCTATCTTTGTTTACAATTATATGTGGTAGATAACCACTAAGACATGATGTTTCATTTTTATGCATTTGCGCATTTCAAGTCTCTTATTAATGCTTCTTCTCATGATTCTTTGCCTATATAATGAATATGCTCACCCCATGCTATATTATTGTTATCTATCATCTTAATAGGCTTATAGATCACCCCTTTTGATGTATATCCTCAGGTTCCTACATGTACTAAGGAGAGGTCAAATGCCAATAAGAATCTAGAGAAGAAGAAATGAGCATGAAAGTTTATGCTCGATGTTGTAATTGTTATGTATGGTCCTAGTTTACCCAAGACACTAAACCATAATATATACTATGTGTAATACTATTATGTTGTTTATCTTTTAAATGAATTAATAGTGATGTGATAAAATTTTGGGACACTATACTAATAATCTAAATGGGATTCAAATAAAACTAAATTAATCAGGGTTGTAAGAGAAAACACACCACAAATGGAGACCGATGAACCGATATGGAACAAAATTACAATACAACAACCAACACACTACATGATAATTACTAAGAACCATGAAACACATAAATAAACTAATTTAAAATTTGTTAAACCAAGTAACAATCATAAAACATTCTACAAGATGAAACAAGTTGATCGAAATGAAGAAAATCTTCGTCAACTTCAGCAGTGAATGTCCGACTTCACACGAAGGTGTCCCAAGAGATGAACTGCACACTTAGCACATGATGAATCATCCAAAACTGTATCAAACACTAACCTAATATGTTTTACCAAATTTAAAGGGGTTATTATGAGTAACAAATCCAAATGAGAAAAGTAGATGATGGAAAAAAGGATAGTACCTCACCAGACCAAAGGGGAAATCTAGGGGAGATAGGGTGCCCAATATGGAGGGGTCATGAATCAAGGGATTCAGCTAAGTGGGTTTCACCGAGAAGGTTTTAGTGGGAGCTGAAAGAGGATAATGTGGTAGTTATGGTACACTACTGGGAGAGGAAGGTTCTCCATGGAGAGGGGAGCTTTATCAGAGGTCATGGAGGGGGTGGGGGACAACGTCACACAATAGGAAGGGGAAGGGGGTCAGTTGTGATGTGGGGGGGGGGTAGAGATAATTGTTTTCTTATTCTAATTTTTTAAATTATATTGATTTAATTTTAAGAAAATTATGTCAAAATAAGTAAATTTAAATATAAAATAAAGAACAAATAAAATAATCACAATGGGTTGGGACGAGGTTTGACCTTGTATTTATTGGAAATTGATTGATAATGAAAACTTTGAAAAAAAATAGTTTATTATATCATGTCATAAATGGAATATGGATGAACCCTTGTTTGTTTGAACCTGAGGGTAATGTTTACAGATGTTAGTCATGAACCCTGATATAAGATATGTGAGGATCCCATTACTATATACTATCATACCACATAGAAGATTCCCATGGTGATCATTTTGAATATATTTATTATAAATTCAATTTATTGTGAAACTTCTTTACTAATTCCTTGTTATTAATAAAAATGTTATTATATAATTGGTTTATTTAATCCATGTCTGAAATATTTTCCATCATTCAAAAAAAATATGAAAAAACCAATTTTTTGTTGTTAATATGATTTTGTGTTTCCGAAAACAATTATAATGAAATTGAAATGATTTTCTATTTAATTATTATAGGATATTTTTATAGAACATATAGTGATACTGTATTGGTCATTTTCTTCTCACACCATACATTTTCCTTCAGGATTTCCTGTATTTTATCCTCATAAGTCCGAATAATTAAAATGTTCCTCATGGAAGAGGTGGATGTTCATGATCCCTTTGGACATTGAGATACATTTAATTATGGACATTTGAGTTTTATTATCTATTATTTGCATACTTTAATGATGTAATATTTTTATTTTGATGTTCCTGTTTAGTTTTTGACAGTATATCCTCGATATATTTTTAGAGTACTAATATGTCTTTTTAATTTTTTTTTTGTTTCTGTAGCAAATTTGTTCCATATTTTATTTTCTACGATTCCATGTGATGTTCACCAACCCATGGGGAAAAGGAGTTCCCTTTGGGATATTTAAGTGTCATCTTGGTTATCAGGGTACCAGGGTATCTGGGATGGTTTATGAAAGTAACTTATAAAATAACTAAAGAAATTTCCCTTATTTAATTAATAAAATATTTAGAGAATAAAACCTAATATATTTTCTCTTTCTACGTCAACAAGAATGTATGTAAATTAGAATGAAAAAATAATATTGTGATGTTTAGTTAAATTGTTTTTAATCCACTGAATATGATTACATCCTCGATGAACATGGGTTATTTACATACATTAAAACATATACTCAATAATTATCATGATAATTATAAAGAAATGGTATATCATCAAACTCATATTTTCTATCACAAATGAGGTATAATGTAGGAGAAAAAATGTTTTTTATGATCTAGCCCCAAAAATTTCATTCATAACTGAAAATTAGATGTTACCCTACACCTCTTGAATCGATAATAACTGTAAAATATCCATAAATCTCAGCCATCAGATATATAACATCATCCATAATAAATGAAATTTAATCTGATCATAAATAATTTCTTTGAAAATAACCCTATGACATAGAATTCAATATCCAAATTATATCCCAAGATTTTTCAATATACTGTCTTTTTTAAATATCAATAAAATTATATTATTTCAAACACCATTGATATATGTTGACAAGAATCAAAAAAAAATATTGATTTCTATTCAACCAATATTACCTAAAAATATATCTAAAATCATTATCTTGATTATTCAAAATAACATGGAACCTTATCACATCACAAATATATCTCAAATAATGATGATGGTTCACCATATTTTTCACTATAGCTAGCATCACTATGTGGATTTCTTCCTCATATGAAATAACTAATTTGTATTCATTCATTATCACAGAAAATATTATTCTGAATTATGAAAATAACCAATCAGTATTCTAAAAACACTAAAGAAAAGATAAATAATCATCTAAATTAATATCCTTCATAATCGTCTTTTAAAAATATTTAAATTTGATGATCACTAAAAATTTCCAAAAAAACTCAATGTTTTTAAATGTAAAGTGATATAAATAATTTTACACTGAGTTACTTATTTACCAAATTCCATGTTTTTAACATACTATTAAAGAAAATTAATCATTAATTTTTTTAAATGGCATTTTTTTCATTCTCATGGCACTTTTGATCTTTTCTAATAACCATTAATATTCTCAGGCTGTATCTCAGAGATTTATAAATATTAACACCCTCTATTTGTTAAATCATAAAAATAAAAAAGTCTCTTATGATTTCATCCATTTTACATTTATCTATAGATTGGTGATAATGTTACTTTCAATATGACTTAGGTAAATTCAAAAAATTAAACTTACATTCCAATACTATAAAATATTCCATTCCAAACATATGAACGAAACATACAATTATATTATAATGAATTTTATAAAGAGAAAAATGTCTTTAATGTAATTAATTATTATTTTTATTTTTCCTCCTTTAATTTATAATTCCATAATCATTTACATCGGAAGTAAATAAATTTTAAATCTATTTAGAATAAGTTCATGTATCCTCTAAAAAAATTCCAATGTCAGTGAAAAAATTAAATAATAAATCAAATATTGTAATATAATTCTCATAGTTACATTAAAAATAATAGTATTAAATTTTTACCCCCATAATATTGACACACCCTATTATGTTTATTCATAAACTGATTCCATATATAGAATTTCAAAGAGAAGAACATCAATGTATACTTTCAATGTGAAAGTATCTCAATAATATCTACTAGTAGAACACCCATTGTTATATTAATAATAAAATGAAAAGGAATACATCTTCCAAATATAGGATAAAAGAAATTCCCTATAATTATCAACATAGTATGTAATGGTAAAATGAATATGAGAATTTAACACATATCATCAACAAAACTCATTGGAACATTGAATTGTATTCCATAATTTTTTACTCTATGACATGATGATATATTTCATATTGTATTCATATTCATGGAAAATAATTTAAAAAATGGTTCTAATGAAATGAGATGAAGGAAGGTGTTGGGAAAGAGAATGGAAAAATTGATCCTATTATAATAACATTTGGGGAAATAAATTAAAATGATAATAAAGGGATGATGATTATATTGAAACATACATTAATGTATTGCTAAAAAATGTGTAATGTGTTATTCAGAGAAATATAATTTTCTTAAAATTTGTAAACTTAATATAAGATTATTATAAAGAAAAATTTCAAAATTGACAATTGAATTTCCAAAAGGGTTAGCTATTATAAGTCATGAATAACATATGATTAGAAATAATCATCGAATATTACATTATATGAGTGCATAAAAAAGGTAATATATGAATATATTTTCTATCTAATTACATAGGAATTATATTATTATGGGAAAATTTTATCCTTCATTTTTTATGAATAATGTATTTAACATTATAGTTTTTCTAAATCAATTTAGATATCATAATTTTTTGTTCATATCAGAATAAATTAGAATATTGTTTTATGAACATATTCAATATGAATTTGAGCTGATTATGATATTATAACTCACCTATTATATCTTCTTCCACATAAATAAAAAATGTTATTCATTAACTCTAAATGAATATATATTTGAGATTTATAAATATATTAATATTTTGATAATACATCATGTATAACGATTATGATATTGTGATAAATAAAATAAAATTTCAATGATTGAATATAGGGGGTTATGAACAAATTCTCAAAAAAATGATGTAAATTATCTGTGGTTATCTGAAAACATTAGTTAAATAATAATTAAGTGGAGGTTTTGATATAACAATATCTATTTTTTTAAAAAAATAGGTGTTTTAAACCTCCTCTAATAAGATATTAGGTCCCATTATAAACCACCACTAATAATTTAAATTTGTGGTGATATTAACATCAATGAAACAATTTAAATTAATCAATTCTCTATAAAATAGAAGAACTCATTTCTGCACAAATTTTAAAATAATTACAAATTGATGTTTTTGTATATCAACATCAAAAATAAATATTATTTCTTATAAATATATATATATATATATATAACTAACAAAATTGGTTAAAATATCAAAAAATATAAGATAGTAGAGGTGGATTATATCTACAACTATTTTATTATATTATAAGAGGTTTTAACCCGATTAATTTTCTTCGATTTTACTCAAAATTATACTTTATATTATATATATATTTGAAAAAATATATCAATTTATTTATTTATATTTTGTAAACCCATTTTATTAATATATATATTAAAATATTATTTTAAAACATAAAATAAATTAAAAAATCATATAAAATATATATAAATAAATTATATGAACATACGCTATTGGTATATTTATAAAAAATTATATAAATAACTAATATAAATATATATATTAATTATATAAATAACCATGTATTTATATATGTTTTTATTTAAATATGTAAATACGTAACAAAAATATATTTATTAATTTATAGATATGTGTTTTTTTCAACGCCTAATATAAATGTTATATATATATATATATATATAACCAAAGATGTGAAAATATTGAATTTTTTTGGAGTCACATAACGAATTTATATAAATATATAATTATTAATTATATAATTTAAATTCATATAATATGGAAATTTATAATATATTTTATACATATGTACTTATCATATGAATATGTTTGTGTGTGTTTTCGTATTATATATCTTTATTTATTTATAAATTAATGTATAAATAAATATAAATAAATACTTATTATTGAGAATGAGTTCTGCATATAAATATTAAATATTTAAAAGAAGTTAATTTTATATTTTCATACATAAATATATTTACTTATATATATATAACTTTATATATTGTATATTTATTTTTTTTATGGTGGAAGAGAATTTACTAAAAGATATTTTTGGTGAGGAAACAGTGGTTAGTTGAAATAGGGTCCTGAAATTGTTTTAGAAAACAAATGTATAAATATGTGTCTATATGTAGAATATATTTATATATAAATATATTTAAACTGTAATTTATATATGAGTATAATAATATTAAGTTTCACATTTAATAAATATATATATCATATTTAAATTTGTATACAAAAAAAACAAGAATGCATTTAATATATAGTATAAATGTATATGGAAATTCATTATATAAATTTACATAATATAATAAATTAACATATTTGAAAAATATTATATATATATATATAGAAATAACAACCCCATATTTAGTCCATAATTTCATTTTAAACAAGAATTCATTTTATTTCATTCTCGAAGGTCATTTAATCTTTAGAGATTTATATAATTTATTTCTAAATCATATTTAAAAATATATGAAATTACAATTTGAAAAATCTTTCATAGTTTTTATTTATAGAATAATATATGACATTAAAATAATAAGTGATCTCTTTTTAGGAGTATTCATTATGATTTTTAGGATTTCTTATTGTTTAAACCAACTCATCCTTTAAGCCTATGTCAAATTGTTAAAAAAGTGGGAGGATAAAAAATGCTCAATAAGGGACATAAAAAAATAAATAATTACATAATTACATTTTACAACCATTGGATTATAAAAGAGAGTTTTCCATACAATTCTAAAACTTTTACATCAAATTATCATCCAGATTCACATTAAGTTAGATTTACTACCAAAATATCTTAATTAAAAAATAATAATTAAATATAATGGAAAAATCATAATCATAAGGGTCTCCATGAAAATATGAGAACTCATAAAAATCATTTTATTAAAATAATACCACTTTACACTAATGGTAATAATCCTTTATTTTAATATAATAATCATTAGATTACATTTGTAAATCAGTTGATTTCTATAATAATTCATTAGAATGCATAGAAAATAAATGTAGTTTCCCTGGGTAATAATCTTCTTAAAAAAATTAATAGAACCCTTAATAGTTTAATAATAAATATAGTTAACATTCAACATAAATTTCATTGAATATAAATATTTCCCAATTCAATAAAGAGATATACCATGCAAACCTGATAAAAAACATTGTACAAGGACCATAACATGTAAAAAACAAATAGAAGATTCGATTTCCATCAGCTAACAAATATAAATATCCTTTTGAACCAATAAATAAAACTTTTTTACAATATTTAAATATCCCATTCAATCAATACATAATTTTAAAAAGTGAAATTCTAATAATAATGTTTAGGTGGGGTTATCTTTGAAGATAACATAGAGAATATTAATAGAATCCAAAAAAATAACAGTTATATTTTGGGAAAACCATTTAATGTGTATATATTAAAATGTTACATTCCATTTTTCTTTTTTTAATAAAATAAGAAATTTCTATAAAAACACAAAAAAAAATTACTTTCTCTGACTATTGACTGAATATAAAATGGGACACAAAATTTCTTTTTCATGATGTTTTTTATATATAAATAGATTCATAAGATAATATTTATAATATGGATATATAAGAAAACTATTTAAAATTAAATCAACAAAACATTTAAAAGAATTTTATCAAGGTTGAGTGTACCATAAATCAACCCAAAATCATCACATATATTTTCATGCCAATATTATTATTTTGGGAATCTATTATGGATTATATTTTGGACATGCATTTGGATGTCATGTATTCAGTGTGGTGGGTTTAAGTTTTGAGTTTAGGGGTGTTTTCTCCCTGGCCCAAGGTCATCACATAGTTTCTTAAAATACTGTGGCATGCTCCGGGAATCCATGAAAGACATAGAGTGCTTATGGTTAATGACACAGGACCCACAGTTATTTAGTCAAACCATGCATAAATCATAATGGGTAGTTCAATCTTTGTAAAGTGGTGTTTGGAACAATTGGATCCCTATTCAAAAACTATCTTGTTGGATTGTGTGAGTGTGCTGGTATGTTCAGTAAGAGGCCCATGGTTAGAGCATAGTTTAGTAAATCATGCAACAATTGAAAATATTTCATGTTCTAAAATTTTAAACAATTAAAACTCTACCCTATCCATTTTACATAATTCCCCATTTCTCTCTCCCCTTGGTTCATGTGGCCAAAAAGAGGCTCCTCTCTCATTCTCTAAGCATCCTCTCCACCTCCCATGGTAGATCTAAGGTTATTCTCCATGTTTTGTGATTGATTTCCCACAGTAATCATCTCATCTATTATCTCTCTTACTCTTTCCTCAATTTCCTCATAAGATATTCTTATTCCTAGGTCATGTGGATTTAGGGTTTTTGTTTCCCTTGGTTTATGTTGGGTTTATTATGGATACCATTAGTGGACCTTTGTTCTTGGAACATTTTCAGGGTTGTTTTAGGTGTGATTTGTCGATGTGTCATGAGATTGACATAGGATTCTAATAAAAAATTCCTTTTATTTATGTTAATAATTTATTTCATGATTTTATCATTAAAATTATAAGATAAATAATTATATGTAATATTTTAAATGCATTTTTTGCGATAAAAGTAGTTGTTCCTCCCATTGGATGTGATAAATCAATTTTTGTTAAATTCGACACACAAGGTGTTCGATTATATGCCTTGTTCTATTTTTCATGTATTTGGGGATATCCAATGAATGGTTTGGATTATTGAATATACTTATAATATTGTAAATGATGAAGTGGGACATAAAAATGTGTTTTCAAAGTGGTTTAGATTTAATAAAATGGTGTATATGGATTTTATAAATTGTTTGGCATGTGGAGGTGGTTAGTGGCATATTTTTAAATTTAATTAAAATGGGTTGACATTAAAATGTGACATGAATGTTAAAAAGAGTATTTTATTAATTTTTTTATAAAATTTGATATGGTGTTTCTGTATCTACTTGGAAAAGGGGATTTTGTTCATAGAGAAGGATGTTTCCTTAAATAATATTTTATTTTT
The DNA here is from genome assembly GCA_963277665.1 of Viscum album. Lineage (NCBI taxonomy): Eukaryota > Viridiplantae > Streptophyta > Magnoliopsida > Santalales > Viscaceae > Viscum > Viscum album. Next base: position 2,141,551,829 of record OY728165.1, on the reverse strand, counting down.
GTTTGGCACTTTGTAATGTCAGTGAAAATGATTGATATGGAAACTCTCTTAAAAATATGTCCTTCTATATTTATATAAATATTTAATGGGTTAGATGTCCTCACTATGGAATCCTTATGACCCATTTTCCATGGGTGGAATGGTAGATTCTCAATGTAGACTTATTTATGATCTACGTGTTTTATGGAAAGAGATTGATGCTTTTTTGACATTGGTTATTCCTATCCTGTAAATTATTATATATGTGAATTTGATAGGTTGGATTTTTGGAACTAGTAGGATCAACATTTTTTATACTCTTGACATTGAGAACATACTATAGCAATTGAATTTTTTTCACTAGTTAGGATACACACATTGTAGTAGCTCATAGTAGGGGATAGTTGATATTATTGAAACGGGATTGGGCCCCTCATTGTATACCATGTGGGGTGTATCCTAGCATGTTATAGTGATTTGATTTCCTCACATGGGGCATGATTTCATAGATTAGTAAATATTTATTAGTATTTTATATATTATTCGCAATCTCAAAGGTTCCACATATATCTATTGACACTTAATTACTTATGATGGATTATTTGGTTGCATGATTTGTTGGATACATTAATGTGATATGTTCCATTTCCATTATTGTATAATTTTTTTCCTTCATTTCTGATCTATGTGGCTTACTGATAAAAATTATAAATTGGATTTCTATTTTGTGTGAAAGAAAATTAAAAAATGCTTTACACAACCTTTCATCTATTCTCTTTGAAATTCTAATGGTTCATTTATAGACTAATATTACAGTTTTAATAGAAAAAAGGAAATGGAATGTGATTAATTTTAAAAAAAGAAATAGTGAATGGAATAAAAATACTTTAATATATCATATTTAAAACACCATCATGATGTTTCTTTTATATCAATGGGTGTGTATTAGGATTATATTTCTTCAGGAACACCTAATAAGTTTAAATAATCGCACTTTTAGTTATTTGTTTTATATTTTTGTTGATGTTTATCATGTAAATGAACATTTTCGGTGATGGTTGGTCTTGGTACCCGAGAGTGACCATTTGGGTCACATATAGATGTATTTATGGTAGTTAGGTTCAATTTAGTTTTGTGTTCAACTTATTTTTTATTTTCATTATTGTGAAAATGATGGTCATTTTGAATAAATAATTTATTTGTTCATTTGGGATGAACCATTTGTCTCTATGGTGTTTATTATATATATTTATATTGGATGAAATGGTTTCCCAGATTGACTTTATTGAATCTTGGATGTTGTTTCTAGTCTATGGGGATCAAGAATGACCATCAGTCCATTCCATAGATTCAATCAAGTGAATGGTTCAGAGTCCATCTTGTATAGTTCATGAAAAAATGTTTTCAAATGTGAATTCCATAGTGGACCTATCTTTTGGAGTTCTATTTTTTATTTGGATATGTTAAGGTAGATAGATTTTTAATGTTATAATGTCAGGGTGTATGTATGATAGAGTGTCTAGCCAATGCATTCTATACAGTACAATGAGTGGTCATGGAATGTCCAGTTTTAAATGGTTTATTTGCTTCTTGTTGATTTTTTGGTGTTTGGGATATGAACAGGGGCATGGGATAGTGGTATCTATGATCCCATTTTGCCTATCAAGCCATGTGGATATGAAGACATGGTACTAGAATTCTCTCGATTTTGATGGTGTTTTTATCATACGGATTCCATCCTTTTTTCCATGTAATCCATCTAAACTACTTTCCCATTATGTGTTCAATAGGGTTTTGTAACACCCCACCCCTACCCCATTGGCTTGAGGAGGCGGTGAGGGTTACTTGTCCTTAAGTGATGTTCCCAAGGCGCAAAAGGCTGGCTATAAATGCCGAGGCCTCCGAGAACAAAATGGGGAACGATTTTCCCTTAAGAAAAAACCAACCAACAATCCAAAAATTATATGATGCATGTCAACATACCCAACTAACCCATCCATTAACAACAAAGTTGTTTCACAATACAATCTAATCCCAAAAAAACTAGACATGTCCACAACACATTAGAGTACAAAGAAGAAACTGAACAACTGAACACCACAAACCATGACTCCAGCACAGATCCACACCAAGCTCCAAGCTCCTCCAAGGAATCACAATGATCCACTAAAGGAGGTAGATGCCTTAACATTTCCCACATAACCATACATGACATCGGCAAAGAAAACAAATTTCCAAAGTAGGGGGTGAGTACCAAAACTCAGTAGGATTTCCCAAAATGGCTTCCCTATACACGCCACTCGGATATAACCATTAGCAAATTTATATATAATAGTTTATATAAAATGAAAAACAAGTCCAACCATTTTCATAAGCAAAATATGTCCTTACCAAGTCATCACATCCAACCCAAGCAACCAAGGTAAATCCAACCAAACAAGCCAAAATCATCCCAACATTTTCACATTAGCACAACAATTCCATCTTGCAAAGAAATGCACAACAGTAAACCAAAATGGAGGGACTTCCTCCCAACCTGTTCCCCCATTCTCACCAAAACAATCAAAACGGTGAGACTTCTACACAACCCATTCACCCATTCACAACTAGCAGTACATCCCGACCACTACTCATATGGTGTCTCTTCCGACCACTATCCATCCTCTTTTCTTAGTGAGACTTCCCGTCCACTTCCATACATCATTACAATAAAACCAAACCAAACATAAACCCACCAAGGTCACAACAACATGCAATCAACCAATTCCATTGCATTTTAATCCATTTCAGTAAATCACCCAATTATTGAAAACCAATTTTCATGACAAAAAACATTTCAATAAAACAACCCTTTTATTGAAAACCCTTTCCATCAAACATTTTCAAAAATCAACCATATCATCACATTTTAAAATATTCATTTTAAAATCCATAAGAATAACATTTCACCATAAAACACCCTTTTTCCCAAAAATCCCCAAGACATCTCCCAAGGGATTTCCAATCAATTTCGAATAACCAATTCACAATTAATTTTCAGCACAACAATTAACTGTAACAAGTAACCACTAGTTCTAAACAAGTGGAGTCGAGAGAGAAGCCAATTACCTTTAGGGTTCCTGAGAAATCGACCCACGAACAACCGCAACTCAAATCTGGCGAATGCACCACCAAAACCTCTCTAGATCCTTTTCCGTAACATCCGTAAGCCTTAATATTAACATCCAAGGAAACCACAACCCTAGATCTACAAACCAAAACTCTTGATGTAGAAAACTGAGAGAGAGGGAGATGTATATCTAGAGCAAACCACAAGAGAAACAGGTGGAGAGACTTACCCGAACGAATCCACCTTCAAACCACCTTGAAACCACTTTAAAATGCTTCTAAAATGTGTGTGAGAGCACACTTAACCCTTTAGAATCCAAAATCCCGACTGAGGATCGAGTGGGAGGAGGATTGGAGTGAAATGAGGCAATCCCGAGTGAGCTTGAGTTTTATAACCCTAATTTTATGTGGCCGCACGGTTTGGAAAACCGTACCATAACTGTGTGTACTCTACTTCTATGGGAGAAATGGTTTGCTTGGTTGCCTCGCACGGTTTGGAAAACCATGCGTAGGTCGTGCAAATCCTATTGTCTCCCATGCACGGCTTCCTAGAGAACCCCCATGGTTTCCACTCACCGTACTCAAATCATGCACCCCTTTAAAAGCCTCCAAACATATCCAAAAAAATTACAAACTCTCCCAACCTCTTCCCAACTCATTCCATGAACATTAAACATATAAAATTACATAAAAATTTCCACATACCGCAAACCATGGGTACTACATTCTCCCTACCATTGGACATTCCATTCTAAGAAAGTAGTGAACCTGCCCTATGCCGAAAGAGCCCGGGCCACTGCTTGATCATCTCTTTCTCCCGCTCCTAAGTCTCCTCTTGAATCAGACCATGTTTCCACAAAACACGAACTAAACTAATGCTTTTACCACTCCAGAATTTCTCTTGCCTATCCACAACCCGCACTGGCACGTGCAGCAACGAAGCATCCGGTTCTAGCTCAACATGATCCCATCGAATTACATGGTCATGATCCGACTGATACTTTTTCAACTGTGACACATGAAACACATTGTGTACCGCACTGAACCCAGGTGGAAGAGCCAAATGATAAGCCACCTCACCAATCCATTCAATAATATCAAAATGTCCAATATACCTTAGATATAACTTTCCCTGCTTCCCAAACCGTAGATGTCCCAACCTAGGAGAGATCCTCAATAACACATGATCACTCACCTCGAACGACAACGGCCATCGACGATGATCCACATATGATTTTGGATGACTCTAAGCCGTCTCCATTCTTTTCCTGACCAACTTGATCTTGTCTGTATTTTCCAGGAAAAGGCTCGATCTGACAATCGAGGACTCACCTGTTTCCACCCAACATAGTGGAGAATGACATGGCCGCCTATACAATGCTTCAAACAGAGCCATCTGTATGGATTCATGATAACAATTATTGTATGAGAAATCCACCAATGACAAGTTCTCCTCCCATGATCCACCTAAATCTTTGACACAAGCCTACAACATATCCTCCAGAGTTTGTATCATCCTCTCAGATTGACCATCCATCTGAGGGTGATACACCATACTCATCATCAACTGCGTCCCAAGGGATTGCTACATGGATTTCAAGAAACATGATGTAAATCTTGGATCTCTACCTGATACAATCGAAACTTGAACACCATGCCTCTTTACCACCTCCCAGATATAGATTTTGGATAGATCCTCCACTGTATGAGATTCACGAATCGGGATGAAATGGGATGACTTCGTTAGCCGAACCACTATCACTCAAATGGCATCGTTATTTCTGACCGTTCTTGGGAGACCTGTAACAAAATCCATCGATATCTTCTCTCACTTCCAAACGGGGATTGGTAAAGACTACAACATTTTTGATAGCCTCTGATGCTCTACCTTGACATGCTGACAAGTCAAGTATCTCAAAACAAACTCATCCACACTTACCAGCCCATCAGAACTTCGCATTCAACGCTTTATACATTTTCAAAATTCTAGGATGAACAACCCACATGGAATGATGATACACCCTGAGAAGATTCTCCTAACACAAAACAGGTAGAAAAATCCGATTCTGAATACTGAAAACGGAATCTCCATTCAGTTACCAACCCTCAATGGTCTCACCACCATTGAGTCTCAACCCCATGGTCACACAATTAGAATCTAATATCTGTGCCTCTCTAACCAGGACAACCAAGCCAGGAATCAACAAAACTAGAAATGATACCACTCTATCGTTGTGGTCCTCACATTCCAACCACATATCAGCCATAACTGACATCAACTACCACTAGTCCGATGCCTGTTTTACCACCTGAGAATATGACTTTCTACTTAATGCATCCACCACCAAATTTCCCTTACCCAGTGTTTACATCAAGTCAAAATCAAATATCTGGAGATATTCCATCCTTCTCCATTACCTCAAGTTCAAATCCCTTTGTGAGAAATTGTGCTTCAAGCTCTTATGATCTATATATACCATGAATTTCTCACCGAAGAGATAATGACGCCACACATTCAAAGCGTGGACCACTATTTCCAACTCCAAATCATGAGTTGGGTAGTTCTTATCATGCACCCTCAACTGTCATGAGCCATATGCAACCACATGATTACCTTGCATATGAACGCACCAAAACCTTGATCTCGATGCATTGCAATACACCACGTACCCTTTTCCTGGTTCTGAAAAAATAAATATTGGTGCTGATGTAAGGCGATCCTTTATCTCTTTGAAACACTTCTGAAACTGCTCATTCCACTGGAATGGAACATTGTTCCTTGTCAAAGCTACAATCGGCAAAGCCAAACATGAAAAATCATGAAAAAAACACCGATAATAGCCAGATAGACCAAGAAAACTCTGTATCTCAGACACATTCTTTAGCGGTTTCCACGGGATAACAACCTATATCATTTCTGGATCCAATGAAACACCCCTTTATGAAATCACATGGCCATGAAAACAAACTTCATGTATCTAAAAGTCACACTTTGACAATTTGGCATACAACCAATGATCCCTCAGGATCCCCATCATTGTTGCCATGTGCTGCTCATGCTTCACCCTTGTCTTTGAATACACCATAATATCGTCTACAAACACCACACAAATGAATCCAGATATCTCTAAAATATCTGATTCAACAATGCCATAAACCCCGCTGGCGCATTCATTAGACCAAAGGGCATAACCACATATTCATAATGGCCATATCTACTTCTGAAACTAGTTTTTTAAAATATCCTCCTTCCTCACCCGCAATTGATTATATCCCGACCTTAGATCAATTTTGGAGAACCACTAGGCTCCCCTCAACTGGTCGAAAAAATCATCAATTTGTGGAAGTGGATATCTATTCTTTATCATATCTTGGTTAATTCTATGATAATCAATACATACCCTCAAAGTTTCATCCGTCTTTTTCACAAACAACACAGGCATTGCCCACGGAGAAGTGCAAGGCCGGATAAAACCTTTGTTTTCTAACTCCTCCAACTGGATGGTCCTGACTGATCATCCACCACAACCTGATCAGCTATGAACACATGTTTGTTTGCCACACTCTTCTCTTTATTTCTCTGTTGAGGCATCGTGGTATTCTGAGAAACTCCATGACCCACTTTACTCTGCTGATGAGGGGTATGCTGATGTCCTCGTCCCGTCAAAGCATACGAAGTCTGCGATCCCTGAGGAGTGTCACGCACACCCGACCTTAGAGAATTCCGACAATAATGCTACAAATGCTCCATCTTATTACAATTATGACATGCTTGAGGTTGTGCCATACAATCCCGCTTGATGTGGCTCGTAGAACCACACTGAAAACATCCATTCTTGCTCTGGGGATTTGGAGGATGATTCACTGATCTTGCCGTCAGATTATATGCCATATTCCAACCCTGGGAATAAGTGCCCCTCTTCTACTTGAACCCAGTGTTAGAGTTCCCACTATTCACCATGGGTACCACCATGCTTCCCCTGCCTGGAGCGCCCAACATATCCTTCTCAACCACCGAGGCTCTATTTACCATCACTATGTAACAATCTATACATAGTACTGCTATCTTTGAATGGATTTCGTCCTTAAACTTGCTTCAAAGATCCTTTCTTTCAATGACATGCTACCCGCCACCTCGGGCCCAAACCGCACTAAGTTCATAAACATAGCTGCATACTTCGTCACCGACCTAAGGCCATGCTTCAAACTAAAGAAATCATTCGTACACTGAATTCTGAATATATGGGGGTAGAATTATTTATTAAAAAATTCCTCAAAGCCATCCCACATCATACCCTGGTCTGTCCCAGCTTATACTACCAACTCCCACCACTGAAGGGCAAGATCTTCTAACATATATGTGGCCAACATCACTGTTAACTCTACCTGTGTTCCCAAGAACTCGAAGTTTATGTTCATTCTATTCAACCATGCTTCTGCCCTCTCTAGATTTGAATCACCCCTGAAGATGGGTGGATTCTACTTTTGAAACTAAACCACACAATCCCCATGCCTTGGTTCATCCACTTTGTTCCCAGTTTCCATAGCTTGGAAAGCTTGCACTATACTTTGCACTAGCTGCTAGTTCACTTGAGGCTCAGGGGCAACCACGTTCTCATCTGCCGCCTCCGTTTGGTCTCTACGACACCTACCCGATGACATTCCTATAAACAGATAACAAACAACTATGAGTCTCACTTCCATAGACATCACAAAATCCCATTTCAAATCACATTACACAATACTATCACAACACGTCTTTCCACCCTTTCCACTTGTACCATGTTTCACCATTTGAATACCAAACCAATTTTCAAAATACTGATTTATTGAAATTACAATTTCACACATTCATATCACAACATAAATCATTATACCTCAATGAAATATGCATCCTAGTTGGAAGTCATTTCTACCATGCATGTAATGCTCATCTCATTGACTACACCCACGGCAATGAGATATCCAATTCCTATAAGTGTCTCCAAAACACTTAAGTACCCTACTCACTGGTAACTTGAATTTTAGCATAAAATGGTTAGCTACGTCCTTTTATGCTATACATTCCGTTTTCCAACATTCCTATTCCTTGATACCATCCCGACTCGATGAATGTACCATAACGAATGTCAACACCAAATCTGAGAATCAACCCTAAAGGACCGAACAAACTGATACCACTTGTAACACCCCGCCCCTACCGCATTTTCTTGAGGAGGTGATGAGGGTTTCTTGGCCTTAAGCGACATTCCAATTTCACCAAAGTCTATCTATAAATGTCGAGGTCTATGAGAACAAAATGTGGAACGATATTCCCTTCAGACAAAACTATCCAACAATCCACAAACTATATGATGCATGTCAACAAACCCAACAAACCCATCCATTAACAACAAAGTTGTTCCACAATACCATCCAATCCCAAAAAAACTAGACATGTCCACAACACATCAGAGTAAAATTGGAAACTAAACAACCAAACACCACAATCCATGACTCCACCACATCTCCACACCAAGATTCACACTCTAAGAACCTCCACGGAATCACAATTCTCCACTAAAGGTGGTAGATGCCTTACCTTTTCCCACATCACGGTACATGACATCTGCGAAGACACCAAAGTGACAAAGTAGGGGGTGAGTACTAAAACACAGTAGGATTTCCCGAAATGACTTTCCTATGCACGCCACTAGGATAAAACCATTAGTACATTTATATAAAATGGTTTATAAAAAATGAACCACAAGTGCAACCATTTTCATAAGCCAAACATGTCCTTACCAAGTCATCACATTCATCCCAAGGAACCAAGGGAAAGCCAACCAAACAATCCAAAATCATCCCAACATTTACGCATTAGCACAACAATTCCATCTTGCAAAGAAATGCACAACAAGCAACCAAAACGGTGGGACTTCTACCCAACCTATTCACCCATTCATACCAAAACAATCAAAACAGTGGGAATTTTTCCCAACCCATTCACCCATTCACAACTAGCAGTACTTCCCGACCACTACTCATATGGTGGTTCTTCCGACCACTATCCATCCCCTTTTTTAAAGCGAGACTTCCCTCCCACTTTCATAATAAATTTCAATCAAACCAAACCAAGTATAAACTCACCAAGGTCACAACAACATGTAATCAACCAATTCCATTGCATTTCAATCCACAACAATAAATCACCCATTTATTGAAAACCAGTTTCCATGCCAAACAACATTTCAATAAAACAACCCTTTTATTGAAAACCCTTTCGGTAAAACATTTTCACAAATCAACCATATCATCCCATTTTAAAATCCATAAGAATATTATTTCACCATAAAACACCCTTTCCCCTAAAAATCCACAAAGCATCTCCCAAGGGATTTCCTTCCAATTTCGCAGAATCAATTCATAATTAATTTTCAGCACAACAATTAATTGTACCAGAGAACAACTAGTTCTAACAAAGTGGAGTCGAGAGAGAAGCCACCTACCTTTAGTGTTCCTGAGAAATCGACCCATGAACAACTGTGCCTCAAATCCGGCGAACGCACCACTAAAACATCTCTAGATCCATTTCCCTAACATCCACAAGACTTAATATTAACATCCAAGGCATCCACAACCCTAGATCTACAAAAAACAAGTGTAAATCTAGTAAACTGAGAGAGAGAGAGAGGGAGATGTAGATCTAGAGGAAACCAAAAGAGAAACAAGAGGAGGGACTTACCCAGGAGAAACCACCTTCAAACCGCCTTAAAAAAAATATGAAAAGATTCCAAAATGAGTGGGAGAGCACCCTTAACCCCTGAGAATCCAAAATCCCATGTGGGGATCAAGTGGGATGAGGATTGGAGTGAAATGAGTCAATCTCGAGTGAGCCTAGGTTTTATAACCCTAATTTTATGTGGCCGCACAGTTAGCCCGCACAATTTGGCAAACTGTTCGCTAAACATTTGCACTATACTTCCTTGGGAGCAAGGGTCTGTACGGTTGACTTTCACGGTTTGGAAAACCATGTTTAAGCCATACGAATCCTACTCTCTCCCCTGTATGGTTTCCTGGAGAACCAGCATGGTTTCGACTAACTGTGCTCAAATCGTGAACCCCTTTAAAAGCCTCCAAACACATCCTAAACCATTCCAAACTCTATCAACCTCTTCCAAACTCATTCTATTCACTTTAAACACATAAAAATTCATAAACAAAGGCCAGACACCTCAAACCGGGGGTACTATTGGTTCCCTATGGTTTTGATAATTTTTTTGAAATCCATTATTGGAATTATGAAAAAATGATTTTGAAATAAAATTCATTAGGTTTTCAGAAGATGGAAAATGAGTTTTCGGTTTCATTTTGAGAAAATGACTGCAAAAATAAAATGTTTGTTTTGGAAATTTTTTTAAAAGGAGAAGATTGGGATATTAATCAAATGATTATAGTTGAATGGGGTTTGTAAGATACTTTTTGTTTTATTAATTGTATAAATTTTTTTTAGAATGAATTCAAAATGGTTTATGTGTGATGATTGAATATTTACTTAGACAAGTGGGTTGTTATATTTTAATTATTTTGATGACTTTTTTAAACTAGATGTCGTTTGATATTGAGAAAACATTGGTGGAATGTTTTGACATGGAAAATGGAAATGTTTTGTTTCAACCATTTGTATATCCTTGAGTTTAAACAGGCATAGATGTGTGTGGAGAGTGGTAGGATGATGATGTGGGAATATGTGTGCTCAGTATAGCATGGGTTCATGGTTCCTGGGGTGGCACATGAATGTTCAAGGGAGTGAGACTCTATGGAATACCATTATTTAATGTGAAACCCACTATGTTTGTTTTATTTAATAATAGTATTGAAGATGAAAATTTTCGTTTTTTAATAACCAATTTGGTGTTATTTTTACTATCATTGGAGATGTGTTGTGTATGACTTGTTTTGAGTTTGAGAACTCTTGTTGATGTGTTGGTTTGGATTTACTTATTTGATATTCTTTTTTCCTAGTGCATACCCCATAGATGTTTGAAAGATATTCATGGTATTATTACTGGTGATTTTCCATTAGCAGGTTGTCCATTTTATTAACCTAAATATTTTTTTCTTGATTATTCAATGTTTAATCCACATATATATTATAGTCAAGAGGATCCTCTGAAAGATGATGAGTGGATAAAGTGTATTGAATGTAACATTAGACTTATTTAGTTTTTCATTTTTTTAATGTTGATGCTTTCTCTCTTTATGCTTGAATGTTTTCCATGGATGTGGTGGAAGATGATATCTTCGAAAAAGAATCTAGAAGATCATACCTAGGGTTTATTAAAGGCTTCAATCATCTGATAATAATTATTAATGATGAAAAATGCAATTCAGGGAATGGATAAGTGATGTGTTTATAATGGTTATGGGTCGATTTTGGAGATATATTGTCTCTTTTTTGGGTCAAGTTTTATATGATCCATGGAATATTGCAGAAGATTCATCGAAGGCTCTAAATTTTGTTGGTAGGAATCATCCTAATCATTATTCGAAGGTGTTAGAGTTGAATATAACCACAATTACTGACATGTAGTGAAAATATATTGTTTTTGACGTTGTGATGTAAGGGGTACATGATGTATTATTCTCTACATTAGTCCCTTTAAGTGGTGGGGGAATAAAAGTAAAGATGTCATAAAGTTTCCAGAAGCTATTGGCTCTATTCGGGGGATTACAATGCCTCAATACCATTCATTATATTCTTATAGTAATGGAATTGTATTGTTTCATCATTATAGAAATATAAATCATAAGAATTCATCGTGTCTGAGTACACCCAAGACCTTCCATGATGATTGGAACCTAGGATGCTTCTAATGGTTATGTTGGGGTGTATCCATGAAAAAATATGGAACTGTTTCATTTGAGTAGATTTCATTTTGGGATTAGAATAATGTCCCTTTCTGTTGTAATTTTTCTTTCTATTGGGGTGGTTGTGCATGGTGATGTTATGTCTTGTTTATGATATACAGATGGATCTCCTATGAAAATATTCACTCAATAAATGTGTGTTATATATTTTTTAAAAATAATAGCTTTTATTTCCAAGAGTTATGATCAGGGACTACTAGCTCCTGACTGTGTGGTAGTATATATTTTAAACAGAAGGGCTCCAACCGGAGCCCTCGATTGGATGTTGACATGTATTAAGAAATCCTAGGTGTGTGATGGAACTAGGTATTACTTTTTATTCTATGCTGGAGTAGGTAAAAAATAAGATTCTCTATTTTTTAGGTTTTGGACCATCGCTTGGGTTGATGTTTCATTCGTCATGTTCATCCCCATTATGGTGGGGTTTTTTTGCTGGTACGGATTGTATTATGTGTGGGGTAATTCCCTAGTATGTTTAACCTAGTTTATAATCAATTGTGGGGAGACTCACTATGGTTATCATTGATCTTTATTCTGGAATAAGTCAGTGATAGTATATTTTTAATGATGGGGAGTCCCATCCGGACTATCTTTTAGTGGGCTCAGTTTTTGTCTATTGTTGGTCAGGTATGAAATGGCTTCTTTTGATGTTTTTAATTTCAAAGTATTTCTAGTTTGTGAGAATGTTTTGATCACTTTGAAGCATACCCAATGGTCTCTTTCAAAGTAATGTTTTGGAAATTGTGTCTTGAGTTCCAGTTGTTTTCTAGGTAGTGGTTTTAGGTTTCTTTTTTAGGTAGGATTTCTATGTTCCTCTTGGGGGTGGTTGATTTTTTTTATTAATATGTTTGATCATAGATGTTATTTTTAAGTGTGATGAGTTAAATTTTTCGATTAGGGGTTATTTTGATTAGATCATGGTTGGTGCACAGTTTAGAAAATTTGTAATCCATGCTATAGAAAAATGTGTAATATTGGGAGTGCTTCAGGTTGAGGCCACATGGCCCATTCACAGTTAGTCAAACAGTGCATAAACAATACATGTAGGTTCTTTCATCGGATAATGAAAAATTTTCGATTTCTCAGTATATCTTGAAAACCATGCATCCAACCAGTGATGGTCAATTAGTTAGTCTAGTATGGGGCACAAAGTTGGTGAATGGTTTTGTATACTATGATGAAAAACCATGGGACCTTCCCAGATCTAAATATTTTTCGTATTCAAACTATAATCACTTTGGTTTTTAGACAAAAAATTTCCATTTCTCCCTCCCCAGGGTGCGTGCGACCCAAAAGAGGTTCATACTTCCTTCTCCGAGCTTCCACTCCTCCTTCCATGGTATATATAATGTGATTATTCATGTATGGGGATATATTTCTCAAGGTAACACCATTTCACTTCTCCATCATCCACTATCCACCATTTCCACTTGAGATTGTCCACTTCCTAGGAAATGTGGATCTAGGGTTTGTGTTTACATTAGTTTATGTTTTGGATTTTGTTTTTTTAAGGTTATGATTTATTTTATATTGGTTCATGGAATGTTGGAGAGGTTGATTCATATGTACATTTTCAAATATCTGTTAAATGGAGGTAGTTTTTTCTATGGTAATGCCTTTTTTGCTTAAGAATAATTGATTTAATGTTTTTATAAAATCCCTTGTACGATAAATAATGGTATATAATATTGGAAATACATGTTTGGTGTGAAAAATAATGGTTCCCCATTGTAATGTAATAAATAGAAATGTTTTGTTAAATATTTCAAAGCAACTATTCGATTAAATTCCCAATTGGATTGTTCTTGGGTTATATCATATATAAATAATGGTATGGATTTTTTAATATATTTATGATATGTGAAATGATTATTTGGGTTACTTAAATTTGTTTTGAAAGTTTTTTGGATTTAATGGAATGGTTAATTTGGCTTGTAAGAATGGCTTGGCATGTGGCAGTTGTTAATGTCCTATTTGGAATTTTAATGAAAATGTATTGAAATAAAAATTAGATATCAATGTTAAGAAGGGTATTTTATGAAATGGATCTAAAATAGTTAATGATGTATTTATATCTTTTTGGAATGTTTATATGGTTATATGAATGGGATATAATCATAAATAATTTTTATGACCAATTAAATTTTTTTATGTCGGTGAATATGATTAATATAAAATCATTCCTTGTTAAATAGTATTTCAACATTTTTATAAATATTAAAATGGTCATATTATCTCATTGTGGAATCAACATGACTAATTTAAGTTGTGTAGAATGTATGATCCTTGATGTAGACTATGTTTTGAACTATGAGTATTATGAAATGAGATTTATCCTTGGATTGACTCAGGTAAGGATGATTTTGTAATTGACTGTATATGTGAAATTGGTGGGATAGTCAGTTTGAATAGGTTATGCCACCCAATTTGATAGTCTTGACATAGAGAAACTCGAATAACTACTTAATTTTCAGAGAATTACTGTTTCACTATTTAGTTTACACGCTAGCTAGTGGCCCATAATAAGTAGATATTTTTTATTATTGTAATGGGATTTCTCCCCTTGATCTATACATTGTGGGGTGTGGCTGAGCACGTTTGTGAACATTGATGTCATATAGTGAGTCATGCATTGCTTGATGATTAAACTAGTACTATTATGATATACATTATTAACGAGCTCCTAGGTTCCACCATATATATTAGAACATATTCACATACAATGGATTATTTTGATACATGATTGGTTTCCTACACTTATGTTAGAATATTCATTTCCCTTGTTGTATAATCGTTGTTCTTATTTACTCAAATAGCATCTCTTCATTATAAAAATAATAAACTTTTTTTCTTATGTTTATAGGAAAATGTTCGGAAAATCATTTACAAATCCTTTCATCTTTTTTCTTAGAAATACTAATGGTTACTTCTTGGTAAAAGAATGATGTTTTTAATTGAAAACGAAAAATTCTCCTTGATTTATTATAATATAGAAATGTGTGTGGAAAAACATATTTTCATATATCATTTTTCAAACTAAAAGATAATGATTATTTTATTTCAATGTAATTCCATAAGGAATTGATTACTTTTTTCATTATTAAAATGTTTTAATACACACCCCTATTGTTATTTAGTTTTTTACCTTGTGGTGAAATTTCCGCATGGTTTTTACTTATATAGGATATGGTTGTTCTTGGTATAATAGAGTAGCACTCGATGTCACATGGAGACGTCATCATGGATGTTATTTTCATTTTGGATTGTTGTTTATTTTTTCAGATTTGTTTAAATGAATTTTTATTTGATTAATTCGTTAGCTTTTTTTTAATTTATACCACAGAGTTTTCATTCCAATATTGGGTTTATATATTTATATTGGGTTAAATTGTGCCATTAGATAACTATTTTGATGTTTCCAACTTTTTATGATCACTTGGGGATCATGATCACCTTTTAGTAATTTTTATTTATCATCTCGGGTGACCGACTCAGGGTTTACCTAGGATAGTTCCTAACATATATTATTTATTGTACACTTATTTTGTAAATATATTTTTTACACCCAATTCCTTCTTAGGACAATTTTATACTCTATCAAGTGTGAATAAGACATGGGGTGGGATGTAATAATGGGATTCAGATAGGTCCTAGATTGGATAGAGTA
This sequence comes from Viscum album, assembly GCA_963277665.1. Taxonomy (NCBI): domain Eukaryota; kingdom Viridiplantae; phylum Streptophyta; class Magnoliopsida; order Santalales; family Viscaceae; genus Viscum; species Viscum album. Next base: position 2,141,536,165 of record OY728165.1, on the reverse strand, counting down.
CTAAAATGTTTTGAGGAAGATAATAGGAGAGGTTCATTTTATATGTTTGGGGTGGGTCCATCATGGAATAAATAAATATTTTAAATTAATATAAATTAATTTTCAAGGAAATGTGGCACTGATAATACCCAAATATAAATATAATGTTTGATAGTGTTTAATTAAAATGAAAAAATTAACCTAAGACTAATTTTAAATACATTTTGACCCTTCTTTCACAATTAAACCACATTAGATTAATTTTAACCTCAATTATCTTAACATTAATTTTTACCATATTAACGTAATTACATTACCAAAAATAAAAGAGGAATTATTAAAAATATATTATATAATGATTTAATATTAAAAATTATATGTATTAGGTTTATATTATATTTTTATTTCAAATTAAATTTAATATTTGAACACAAATGATAAAAAAATTAATTTTTTAGAAAATGCCATAGGTGCGTGTAAAAAAATTTTCTTGATAAAAATTATTTAATTTATTTCTATGATTTTTTTAAATAAAAAAATTTGATGATTTTATGTCTTTCCAACCTTACCATAACAATGTGGTATTTTTCAACCATTCTATTTAACCCAATTTCAAAAAAATAGTTTTAAATTTTTACAAAATATAAAATAACATATCAAAACCAAAATTCAATTCCCAAATTCAAAATATTTTTTTATTAGAAATTATTTAACATCATTAATACTTTGTTGGTTTTGAAAATTTATACCCAATATGAAAAAATATCATTTTGGTAATTCTAATCACAATCACTTCTGTTTAAGCATAGCTAATCCTTTTGTTACCATAATAGTGGATTTTTGTTTTAATAAATTTCCTGATAATTATGAAAAATTATTAATTTGATACTTTTGAATTATTTTAATAATTTTAATTACATATATATAAAAAATTTATAAATTTTAAATAACATAATAAGAAACTTTTAATAGAACATTAAACATGAAAAATTCTATAATAAGAGGTTTTCCATAAAAATATCATTTTCTATATATAAATATTTTATACCAAATTAATGTATAATTTTGATTCCAATAACATTTATTTAATTGTAAATAATAAAAATAAACAAGTTCAAATATAAAAAAATACAAATCAGAGTGTGACCTTGTGAAAATTTATAAAAATTAACAGTTTTCAATAAAAAATAGTATTTTTGACTATGAATTGGAAAATAAATATTCATAAACCAATATAAAAAAATACATAACTATCTAATTTTAAAAATACTAAATAAAAAATTTGGATTAATTTTCATAATTATAATTATACTGTTTGAGAAATAAATAAATAAAACCATACAATGCATAAAAAATGGGTTAAAATAATTCTTTTATCCTTTTGATTGAATAATACCTAATATTCTCATAATGTTCCAAACACAATAAAATATAACTTATGATTATTAATAAGTTATGAAAAAAATTAATTTTAAAATTAATATTTTTTAATTTGCCACTGTTTTTGGAATTTAGTGCTAACTATTTCATTCATTTTATAAACAATTGTGAATATTTTTCCTACAAAACATTTTCTATATTACCTTATTTCATCTTCAATAATATTTTTTTTCATGAATCCATTACTCATTGAATCATATGATTTTATAAAACCATCTCTATTTGGTCAAAAATATGAATATGTTTTTTCTCATATGAAATATCTACTTCCAATTGAATTACATTATGGATCAAAACATGAGATGTTTATAGACTGTATTTTCCTAAAAATGAATTATAAAGTACTTTTTTTTCCTGAGATATAATCATATATAATTGCACATGGTATGAAATGAAAACAAAATTACATCTCATTTCATATGGTCTAATGAATATTGGACATAGCTTACCATTATTTTAAAAACATATATCACTTTTACATGTGGATAATTTTATAAAAACAGGTTCTCTATCATTGAATGAAAAATCATTCCACTAGTCAGGTTCTTAACAACTCTTATATTTTTTCATTATCTTCAGACTAAATCATATTCACCATATAATCCATCTATGATACAAATTCAATTAGAAATTAATTTCATTCTCTTACTTCATTCCATGAAACCTGATGTTGAAAATGGATTCCATATTGTGACTCAGATGTTGTAACATATAATAAGGAATAGAAAACATTTTAAAAATAATGTTAATGTAATGAATTGTAATAACCCTAACATACTATGTAATCAACTGTAAAATCTCTATGCATGACTCCCATTATCTGAATCATTGACACAAAAGTCCAATATAAGGGACAATGTTTTTTAATGATATTTTGTTCAATATGCAATCCCTTCTAATGAATTTCCAAAAAAATGTAAATATGTGACTATGAATAGAAACATTTGATATAAGAACTCCCTATTAAATGATTATATCATTGAAATATAATTAGTAAATATGATCTTAATACGTAGTATCTTAAATTTTTAGAAAATGAACATATTTTGTTAGTAGATCAATAATAACCTAATGTGAATTATGTTTTCATGCTTTATTTGGAAATTCATTCATGAAATCCATATATATTTACTCCCATTTAAAATTTGGAACATGAAAATTTCTAAATAATACCCTTAAGTAATTTTTATTTTTATTTAACATATAGAAATTGCATAAGATTAATTATAAATTAAAGAATATATATTTTTATTTAATAAAACAAGTAATACTCGTAATGTTCTATGTACCCATTAGAAAAACCAAATGAATAGAAACTCGCACATATATACTTTTCCCAAAAACAAATCTCTCGAAATTTAAATCAAAAGCTATCTGTATTCATTTTAAAAATATTATACCACAATATTTATCAACATTGAACTCTAGAAACATACCCTCCTTAGAAAAACTCAACCATTTCATGTATAACACGATCCTTCATATAAGATTGACAAATTAATTTTGACATTCAAAATTTTACTGATACATAAACAATTTTATAATGTTATTTCATGAACAATATACATGAAAACATTCATAAAAAAATTTAAATTATTATGTTCTAAACATATAATGGTTAATGATTCAATATAATTCTGAATCAATGGATTAACTAGATTTTATTCCGTTACATTATTGTAATGAATCACTCATTCATACTTCTTAATTACATCCATCCATATTCTCTCCCTCATTTTCTATTATTTTTAGTGTATATATACTTTAAAATCCGACCATCTCCATAAATTTTACATATTACAAAATATAAATGAATACTCAAAATGTTAAAATTGGAAACCCAAGCCATATATTTCTAGATCACATGTAGGATAATATAACATAAAAGGTTTCAGTTTATGTGAATCATAATAAATTATAAGTTTATTTTTCATTAGAATGCAACTATGAAACCTCAATGTGTTGGATATTGAATATACAGATTATACACAAGAGGGGGGGGGGGTGAATTATGTCATTCAGATTTTTCGTTAACTCTTCGATTGAACGAGTTTTGTACTCTATGCTTTATCAGATTATATCATGCAGTGGAATAAGTAAAATCAGGGACACATAGATGTATAGTGGTTCGGGTAACAGAATACCCCTAGTGCCCTCCACCAATGCTCTACTCCACGAGCTTGGTGATTTTCACTATCTGGTCCTCTTTTCAATAGACCTTCCAACAACTGAAAAAGAGGAAGTTGACACATTTACAATTTTCAGGCTAACAAAGACTTCTGGTTCAAACATGAACCAACTATGTTTAGTACGAGATGTTGGTTACTCAAGATAAAAAGAATTTTAGAAATAACTTTTCCTGTTGATCTTCACAATTTCAACAGAATGCTATTGACTGTAGATGGATCGTCGTCTCTAGAAATATTGATTTTCAATTCGAAGTAGTTCTGATTTGATCCGGTTGCAGTAGATATAGAGATATAATTAAAATATTCAACAGTAGTAGATCCACAGTAGATATTTTATGTAGAACAAGTGAATCTTCTATCGAGTTCTTTCTTCATAAATAAACAGATCTTTGATGCTCCTTTTGAATCAGAAGAACTGAGTAATTTTAGCAGTCTCTATTTTCCACCTTTTTGAATAATAGATTGATCACTATATTTATGTGCCTGGTGTTTCAGAGAAATCATATATAATAAATCTGAGCATATCCCCTGCACATTAAGATCCATAAAAGAAACCTGTTGAATCGCGATATTAAAAAATTTTAATTTACAGAGTAGTCGTAACTTCCCTGAGACTCAGCATAAAAAGATCCTTTTAATTCGATCTTTAATCCATTGATAAAACCACTTTGAATCAGAAAAAGTCATATTTTAAAATCGAATTTAAATCTAGCTTGAAATCCACCAAACAATCAGCTTGCTAACCGTTGCATAAAAAAATCGTCTTTCAAACTTTCTGACACCAAACGTAAGGTTGATGACGTGGCCTCCAAATGTAGGGTTGACAACGTAAGGTTGAACATAAATGTTGGGATCATGTTACTTTCTTCAAATGTAATGTTGATAATAAATGTAGTGTTGATCATCTATACTTTTTCGACAACTCTCAGACGAAAGATAAAAGATCCATTCAATGAACGTATGGTTGTTTACAAAATTAAGGTTGATGAACCATCCTTTTGAGAAACAAATGTAATTTTTAGTACTTACGTACGGTTCTCCATCCATACTTTGTTGATAACCCAAACATATGGTTCCTTCCTAACATAAGGGTCTTTTTACATACTTTTCTAATAACGTATGGTTGATTAACCATACTTTTCTCTTATCTCAAAATGTATACACTCTTTTCATCTTTACACTACGTTTATCCACATAGGGTATGAACAGTGTTTCCAGAACACGCTAAAACAGATCCTAAATAAGTAATGTATGAACCGTGATTTCAGAACGTGCTAAAACAGTTCCTGAATTAGTAGTAAATTCTCGTTATTTCAAGATTAAAATAAATTAATAAATTCTTCCAAAATACTAAATAAAATCCTTAAAAAATAATTAAGGGTATTTGTGAGCATCAAAATTATCATAAAGAGACAGAGTATTATTTTCATTAATCTCCCCCTTTAAATAACATTATTATGTATTGTTGAAAACATTAATTTTCTAAAAACACTCCCCCTTTTTTATGATCACAAAACCCATAAAATAATAAGACTAATTAAATGAAATTAACTTGAAAAAATAGTTACATAGAGTTTTAGAATTTTGATAGGATAAAACAATATTTAATTTTAAAAAAAATCATTTCAATAAATAAAAAATCCCCCCCTTCATGAAAATAAAATGACTTTTCTTTAAAACTAAAAGTAGAAGAAAATTTCCCTTTATAATAAACAACTCTTAATAATTAAAATAATTTTCTGTATATGTATAAATCTGTATAAATCCAAAACATTAAATATACAGGAAATCATTTAAATAAGGTTTTTAAAAAAATAAAAGGTTGTGTTTATGGAATTTCTCCCCCTTTTTCTGATATAAAAAAGAATGATGAATCATGGATTTTAACACATTTAATGTTGCACTAAACTGTAGGTAAATGCTATAATTAACTGTTTAAAATTAAGGTAATCTGATATACTGGCATATGGTAATGTAAAACAGTAATAAACAAATGGAGAAAGAAACAAATAAACAATGGAGGAAATTTTCATTAAAAAACAGAAGTATGTACATGACAATAATATACACAGGAATCAAGGTTTGGTTAAGGTAGACAATAGGTTCTATCTCCTCTAGATTGCAGATTTGATTTCTGTAAACTGTTCCCTGATCCTCTTTATCATCCCATCTTTAAGATTGATAATGAGCTCTATGTTCTCCTGAGTCATATGAATATCCTCAATTAAATTGTCCCTGAAAAACTCATGCATCCTTTCCTCTTTTTCTATAAACACTGACAGCTTCTCTGACATCTGATTTAACAGTGTTCTGATAGGTGGTTCACTAGATGTCTATTGATCCACTAATTTTTTTGATTTTCCAGCAACACTGATAATAGAGCACTGTTACATTGAATATCTTGCAACATGTCTTTCATGTTGCTCATCGTGGATGTGATAGATTGAAATATTCTGATTAAATCAGGTGAAGTACCTGATCCACTAAGAGCACTATTTGGAACTGATGCCAATTGGTTCTCCATAAACAATTTTAGATCTGATAAATATGACTTCATAGCCATTTCAAATTTTAACTTGACAACTGCATTCAACATATCCTCTGTAAACATTTCAACTTCTTTCCTTGAGACTGTACTCTCATTCAACTTTTGAAATCTCAATTGTTCTATGTCTAATACGTTTCTCAGAGTGACATTCTCAGATTCCAACTGAGAAACCTTTTTGTATAGTTCTTCAACTTCTTTCTTCCTTGAATCAGAGGCACCCTATGCTTGATTCGCATTCTCAGGCTCTGGATGATGCAGCAGTACCAAAGGTAATGAGTCAGCATCAGATTTTTCTTTCTTTTTGTCCTGAGTGGGTTGGTCCACATATTTTTCCTTAGAGTCCTCAGACTACCCCATAGAAAAATCCTCTTGAAGTACCTCTATTGGAGCATCAGGAAGATCTTCATCACAAACATCAACATCTTTGTCTTTCATTTGAATTTCGAGAATAATATTTTCAAGAGTTTCTTGAGGTCTGGCCACTTCCTCACCAGGATCTGCCTCTTTATCTTGTTCCTGTTGAAGTGCAACTTCAACATCAGCTATAATCTATTCCTGAGTCCCCCTTTGATCTTCTTCTTAAACTCATGATCCCTCTACTGGTGTTGTCCTTTCACTGACATATTCCATGGACTTATCAATAACAAATTCTGTTACAAAAGTATAAGAAAATAAAGTTTCTATTATTTCCAATGTAGGGGAATTAATTTTCTCATTAACAGGTCTAGTTCATCGTGATTGAAGTCTATCCTGGGTTCTTTCTTCCTCTGCATCTTCCACTTCAAATCAGACCCTTATTTCTACAGTACTGACTCTTGATTCAGCTTGTAGCTCCTTGGACATATCAGGTTGAGCCTAAGCACTCTCTGATTCATCATATGCTCTTACTAACAAAATTTTTCCTTTAATGGTGCTCCAGAAATTGCCAATTTTTCTTAAAGTTCTAGCATTAAACACATTACTATAATGACAGTGTACTCGGGCATCCACTAATCTCACCATGTCCTTCTTAAGCAATAGCTTGGAGATGAAATGACCAAAAGGATAAAAGTTCATTCAGGCATCACTATGACAACAATATCTTAGGTATCTGACCATATACCTAGGAAAATTGAGTTTGACATCACTAAGGAAAAGATACATTATATACATATTGGGATATAATATTTTTTCCATATCAGACATCTTCGGTGCAATTCTTGTTTTCACAAATTTGACCAAAGTATTTTGATCAGGCTTCAAATCCTTGATAAACTATTTCTTTATAGTCTTAGTTATGTCCTCGGATTTAAGCACAAAATCTCCAATATTTTTCAAATCTAAATGAAAAACTCCCTCATGAGGGCAGTTGAGAATCTGACCAATTTCTACTGATGAGATTGAGAAATACATGTCCACTATCTTAGCCATAATACCATCCTCAGTATCTCCCACACAAAACTGTACATATTTGAAGAAGTATCTAAGTTCTACCTCATACAGAAATTCTGTATTTTGAATGTTGAACATATGTTCAAGGTTCTGAAATGACAGTGCTTGTTTCAATAGTAGATTTGTCTGAAATAACCAGTCGAGATCGATTACCTTGCCCTGTAAGATTTTTCATCCTTTGGAGCATTGTCTCTTGGCATTTCTTCTCTCGGATTCAGTAGATCATTTAGTCCTTACCATCTCTGCATGAATCTATGAAGGTTTGGAGGTTAGGGTTTCATAGGTTCCAAGACTAGGGTTCACGAGCAGAGGTGTGATTTGCGGGTTCAAAAAGGTATCAATAGAAATGAAACGGTTTAAAAGTGGAAAGGGTTTATGACAACCTTGATTCCCATGTTTTTAATAATCATTACATTTATTTAAAAATAAATAAAATATATTATGCAGGGAAAAGAAACTTAAACTGTTTGAAAAACAAAAATAGAAAAATTATTTTGAGCAGAATTAAAAATAAATAACTATAATTGTAAAATAAAATATTATTTAAAATCAAATAAACCTAGATCCCCTATAATAAAATCAAACATTGCAGTGGGAAGTGGTTTAGTAAAAATATCTACTAATTGAATTTCTGTATTTATAAATTCTAAAAATATATCATTTTTAATAACATTATCTCTTAAAAAGTTATGCCTTATATCAATGTACTTAGTTCTAGAATGACTAATAGGATTTTTTGAAATATTAATTTCACTTGTATTATCACATAAAATAGGTGTATTATTAAAATTCAATCCATGTCCATAATATTGTTTTTCACCCACAACACTTTTGCACAACAATTGCCAGCAGAAACATATTTTTCCTCGGCTGTTGATAGGGAAACTAAATGTTGTTTCTTACCAGACCATGACACTAATGATTTTCCTAAAAAGGGACATGTTCTTGATGTGATTTTTTATCTAATCTACAACTTCCAAAGTCAGCATCTGAATATGAAATCAAATTAAAATTAGATGTTTTTGGAAAAAGTAGATATTGAAAAATAGTTCCTTTTAAATATCTAAAAAATCTTTTGATAGCAGTTAAATTAGATTTTTTGGGATTTGATTTAAATCTACCACAAAGACATACTGAATACATTATATCCGGCCTGATAGTAGTATGATATAACAAACTACCCATCATACCTCTATATAACTTGTTGTCAACTGATTTCCTAGTTTCATCCAAATCATGGTTTATATTAGTACACATAGGAGTTGTATATGTCTTGCTGTTTTCAAGTCCAAATTTCATTAACAAATCAGTAATGTATTTTCTTTTATACAAAACATTTCCAAAATCTTTTTGATAAATTTGAGGTCCTAAGAAGAAATTTAGTTCTCCCATCATACTAATTTCAATTTCTTTTTGAATTTACTTTGAAAAATCATGACAAAGATTTTTATTAGTTGATCCAAAAATTACATCATCAACATAAATTTGAACCAATAAAACATTATTTTTCACAGTTTTCATAAATAGTGTTGGATATGCCAATCCAACAGTAAATACATTTTTCAATAGAAAAGAACATAAATATTCCATACCAAGCTCTAGGTGCTTGTTTAAGGCCATAAAGAGATATAGTAAGTTTAAAAACGGAATCAGGTTTTTGAGAGTTTTCAAAAATAGGAGGTTGCTCAACATAAACTTCCTCCATTAAATAACCATTTTAAAAGAGAGATTTAACATCCATCTAAAATAATTTAAAATTCATATAGGATGCATGGGGTAAAAGGGTTCTAATGGCTTCTAACCTATCCATAGGTGAAAAATTCTCATCATAATATATTCCTTATTCTTGATTATATCCTTTAGTTACTAATATTTCTTTTTTTCTAGTTATTGTGCCTTAGTCATCCTGTTTATTTATAAAGACCCATTTGGTTTCTATTACTGGATAATTCTTAGGTCTTTACACTAATTCTGAAACTTCATTTCTTTTAAACTGGACTAATTCATCTTGCATTTCTATTACCCAACATTCATCATCTAAAGCTTCTTCTATAGTCTTGGGTTCTTGTTGGGATAGGAAGGCAGAGAATTCCAATAGGTTTCCTAAGTTTATTCTAGTTTGAATACCAGTCCCTAAGTCACCTATCACAGTTTCTAAAGGGTGATTATTTAGGTTCTAGACTGTCTAGGCAATACATTTAAAGGTTATTCAGTATCATGATCCTCTGAACTGGACTGAATTTTTTTTTATATCATTTTCAAAATCATTATTTAAGTTCTCAAGTCTCATGTTATCATTAGAGTCAGGTTCATCCATTTGATCTGTCCTTTTCTCAAAGGGATCAGATTAATCAAATATCACATGAACTGATTCTTCAACAATACTTGACCTTTTATTATAGACTCTATAAGCTTTGGAGGTAGCAGAATATCCTAAGAAAACACCTTAATCAGATTTTGGATCGAACTTACCAAGATTATCTTTGGTGTTCAAGATGTAGAACTTGCATCCAAAAACTTTAAAGTAATTTCCTTTAGGTTTTATGTTATTCCATAGTTCATGGGGTGTCTTTTTCTAAATAGGTCTAATTAAAACTCTATTAATTATATAGAAAGTTGTATTTACAGCTTCTGCCCAAAAATATATAGGTAGTCTATATTCATTTGACATAGTTCTAGCCATTTCTTGAATTGTTCTATTTCTTCTTTATACAATCCCATTTTTTTGAGGTTTTCTTGATGTAGAGAAGGTATATTTAATAACCATATTTGAACAAAAGGAATTAAATTCCTGATTCTCAAATTCTCCATCATGATCACTTCTCAATGAGATTATATTAAAACCTTTTTCATTTTGAACTGATTTGCAGAAACTTTCAAATAAAGTAAAAGCATCATTTTTAAATTTAAAAAAATCCAAGAATATATAGAATAATAATAAACTAATACATAAACATATAATTTACTAGATAAGAATGATACTATGGATGGTCCAAACAAATCCATATGGATAAGTTCTAGAGGTTTAGTTTTAACAACTTTATTAAAATATTTGAATGATGATTTGTGTTTCTTTCCAAGTTGGCATGCATCACATAATCTCTCACTTTTAAATTTGAGACTAGGAAATCAGAAACTAGATGTTTCTTATTTAATTTATGTAAAACATATACATTGAAATGTCCAAGTCTCTTATGCCAGATCCAACATTCACTTACTTTAGCAGTCAACCAGTTTACATTTTTTTTACACAAGGAATTTAAATCCAAATAATAGACATTATCAGGTCTTGGTGCCTTAAATTTAAACAGTTTATCTTTAGAAATAATACAACAATTGTTAGTAAAATCAACAGTATATCCATCATCACAATGTTGAGAGAAACTTATCAGGTTGTGTTTTAATCCTTGTACATAAAGTACTTTATTGATTGAGACTATGTTTGGATCTCCCACAGTTCCAATGCCAATGATTTTTTCTTTGGCATTGTCATCAAATGTGACAAGTCATGCTTCCTTCTGAGTGAGTGAAGATAAATTTAATTAGTTTACACTCATTTGTCTTAAGAAGCCACTGTCCATGTACCATATATCTTTTCTACTCTGGTGGCCTACTACCTGTAAAGACATTCAAACAAATTGCTTTGGTACCCATATTCTGTTGGGTCTAGGGGTGTTAGCTTGAAATGATCTGGGTATCTAGATTTTCATTGTTCTTTTAAAATTAGCTGAATCATATGTGTCTTTTGAAACATAGGCTTCCCTAATACCAATAATTTGAGGTTGTATTAAGAAACATTTTTTAGCTATATGTCCCTTTTTCCCACAATGGTTACAAATAACTCTTTTAGATCTAGGAACAAAATAATTTTTATATAGCGTAGGTTTTTCTATTTTACTGCCAATTCCAAATCTGTCCTTTTTAATGACAGTTCTTCCAAGTATTTCATTTAATGAATTCTCTCCTTTTGTAAAAACCAATGCATCAAGTTTGTAAGATTCTACTTCATCCTGAGGTGTTTTTATTCTTGATTAAAAATTAATATAGTTAGTGTTAAAATAATTGTATTTATGAGTTAATTCCTTCTGTTGTTTCAGCATTGTATCTCTTTCATCTGAAAAATCTTTATGTATGTTCTTTAGTAACTTATGTTTCTTAAATATTGATTCATATCTTTCTTCAAGCATATTGAAGTAGGGTGTAAGTTTTTCATTTGTTTATCTTGATTCAAAACCTGATTCATTATTTGATTCAGATGAGTAATATAAGTGTACCTCATTAGTTTCTGCCATGAAACACATGTTTTCTTTTAGATTGACTTCTTCTTTCTCTGTGCTTGATTCAGGAGAGCTACGGAAGTCTTCAGATACACTCCAAGTAGCTTTCATAAATTTCTTGTCTTTCTTCTCATAGTCATTTCTTTTGAAGAATTTCTTCTTCTTTGAATCTTTCAATTGTGGGAAATCTGGTCTGATATGCCCCATCTTCTTGCATTCATAGTATCTTACTTCCATACCATCTCTCTAAAAGGATTTTTTGAAGTCACTTTATTTGCTGTAGAACTTTCATAATTTTCTGGCAAGCCGAGCCAGTTCTTCATCTGATTTTGATGAGTCAGAGCTCTCTAATTTAGCTTTGACTTCTCTATTCTTCATCCTTATATTCGTTTGTTGTGAAGTTACCTTCAAGGTAGTATCATCCTTTTTGATGGAGACTTTATGTTCATTTTCCTCATCTTGAATTTCAGCTTCTTACATCATCAGTGTAACAATAAGCTCTCTCATGGTTAGATTGTTGACAAGTGTTGATTGCCTGATTGCAGCAGAGATACCATTCCATAGAGTAGGATGTACCCTCAGTACATTTAATGCTTGATCAGCCTACTTGATAGGTTCTCTAAGAGCTGTTGTATTATTGAAAATTTCTATTAATCTCCCATTCATTTGGGTAATGCTTTCACCTTCAAACATTATGAAAGAATAAAATTTCAATATGGCAGTTGAATATATCATTTTTCTCACATTATATGTTCCTTCATATTCCATAGCTATTGTTTTCCACATCTCATATGTTCTCTGGCACTGAGATACTATTTTAAATTTATCTATTCCTAGACCACAGATGATTGCATTCATAGCCTTCTAATTCATATCATGCTCTGCCTATGTTGTAGCACTCCATGTCTCAGGATTTTAAATAATTTCACAAGGATTCATAATCTTTTAATAGATTTTATATTCGAGGTTTTTCAGATATATTATCATGCGCGACTTCCAGCGGCCATAGTTGTCTCCATTAAAATATAGTGCTCTGACCATTGACATCCCTTCTCTTGTATTAGTCATGATGCTCTATTGTATAACCTATAAATGCTTCTAGCTTTCTAATGCTCTATCAGAAGCTCCACCCTTTGATACCAATTGTTGGATCATGAATATACAGATTATACACAAGAGGGGGTGAAATGTGTCTTTTAGATTTTTCATTAACTCTTCGATTGAACGAGTTCTGTCTTCTATGCTTTATCATATTTGATCATGCAGCGGAATAAGTAAAAGCAGGGACACATAGATGTATAGTTTTTTGGGGAATAGAATGCCTCTAGTCCACTCCACCAATGCTCTACTCCACGAGCTTAGTGATTTTCACTATCTGGACCTCTTTTCCATAGAACTTCCAACAATTGAAAAACAGGCAGTTGACACCTTTACAATTTTCGGGCTAACAAAGCCTTTTGGTTCAATCATGAACCTACTCAGCTTAGTACGAGAAGCTGGTTACTCAAGATAAAAAGAATTTTAGAAATAACATTTCTAGTTGATATTCACAATTGCAACAAAATGCAATTGACAGAATATGGATCTTTGTCTCTAGAAATATTGATTTTCAAGTCGAAGTAGTTCTGAGTCGATCTGGTTGTAGTAGATATAGAGATATAATTCAAAACTTCAACAGTAGTAGATACAAAATATATATTTGATGTAGAACAAGTGAATCTTCTATTTAGTTCCTTCTTCTTAAATAAACAGTGCAATGATTCTCCTTTTGAATCAGCAGAACTGAGTACTTTTAGTAGTCTCTATTTTCCAACTTTTTGAATAATAGATTGATCACTATATTCTTGTGCCTGGTGTTTCAGAGAAAACATATATAATAAAGCTGATCATATCCCCTGCACATTTAGATCCATAAAAGTCACCTTTTGATTCGTGATATTTAAAAATTTGAATTTACAGAGTAGTCGTAACTTCCCTGAAGACTCGACATAAAAAGATCCTTTTAATTCGATTTCTAATCCATTGATAAAACGGCTTTGAATCGGTCAAAGTCGTATTTTAAAATCAACTTTAAATCTGGAGTGAAATCCACCTAACAATTAGCTTGATGACCATTGCATAAAAAATCATCGTTCAAACTTTTCGACGCCAAACGTAAGGTTGATGACGTGACCTCCAAACATAGGGTTGACAACATAAGGTTGAACATAAACATAAGGTTCATGTTACATTCTTCAAACGTAAGGTTGATCATAAATTTAGGGTTGATCACCCATAATTTTTCATCAACTCTCAGATGAAAGATAATAGATCCAATCAAAGAACATATGGTTGTTTACAAAATTAAGGTTGATGAACCATACTTTTGAGAAAGAAACGTAATGTTTAGTACTTATGTATGGTTCTCCTTCCATACTTTTTTGATAACCCAAACGTATGGTTCCTTCTTAACGTAAGGTTATTCTTCTATATTTTTCTGATAAAGTAGGGTTGATTAACCATACTTTTCTTTTTTCTCATAAAGTAGACACACTTTTCATCCTTACGCTTCGTTTATCCACATAGGGTATGAATAGTGTTTCCCGAACACGCTAAAATAGATCTTGAATAAGTAAGGTATGAATAGTGATTTCAAAACGCACTAAAACAGTTCTCGAATAAGTAATAAATTCTTGTTATTTCAAGAGTAAAATAAATCAATAAATTCCTACAAAATACTAAATAAAATCATTAGAAAATAATTAAGGGTATTTGTGAGCATCAAAATTATCATAAAGCGACAGAGTATTATTTTCAATAATCTCCCCCTTTAAATAACATTATTATGTATTGTTGAAAATAATACTTTTCTAAACAAAATGATGATTTGAGATAGAATAATTTTAATTAAATTCTATAGGAAAGGGATAAAAATGGAGCATTAAATAATCATGTTTTTTATTCCTCATAATAATAATTACAATATTTTTTAGATGATTTTAACACTTTATCAATTTCACTTAGTGTATGGGACAAATAATTGAGTAATGTTTTTAAGAAACTCCTATTAGTAAACTACTAATATAATTAAATGATTAATCACTATGGAATTGTATGGTCTTATCCACTATATAAAAAAAAATTCATCAAAATTTTAAAATCATATTCAATATATAGAAACAATATTCTTAGGGTGAAATATATTATAATCCAAAATAAACTTACTAAATATGCCATATAAAATATTTTCTTTCCAGGTTTAAAAATAATCATTAGATGTATTTCATGATTATGGTGAAATTTTAAATAAAAAAACATAAAATAAGAAAACATGAGTAAACAATTATATGAATTATCATTTAATAGACAATTCATATAATCAATAATTTATTATTGTTCATTATACATCCTAATGTGAATAACTATAAACTCACAAAGACAATATTTTATCTGAATCATTATATCTATAATATATTCCTCTATTAACTTTTTATGATAGTATCTTGACAATATATTAATATAAAAAACTAATATTCACTATATAGCTAGTATATATAATCAATAATGTGATCCAAAGGAAAACTTTTATTGATAGTGATGTTATAAAGATCTCTATAATAAAGGAAAAAAAATCTAATTGAAGATTCTATATTTTTTAAAAATAATACAATGTTGATTTGATAGTATAAATGAACAATTATTATAGAAACATCTCTAACATATTTTTATATTCCAAAAGTTCTACTATAACAATTTGATAATAGGTATTTAATGTATCTTTACATTAGTGATTAATCTAGTTGTAAACTATCGTCCCTGATTAGGTATAATAATAGGTAACTCATTTCGAAATTAATCCTTCTAATCATTAATTTTAGTGAAATAATAAATACGAATAGCATCTATATTATTATTAATAATTGTTTTTAACATAAAAATCAAAAATGTGGATGAAAACATGGTGTTTAGGTAATTATATTCCATAGAAAACAACATTTTTATTCTTATAATTTATTTTTTCTGAAATAATTCCCCCATGTATTTTTGAAAATTTTAATAAGATCATTTTATGATATTGAATTTCATATTTTTCTAATAATATATTATAATTGAGAGCGTTTTATGACCCATAATAAAAATATATTGTTTTAATAATCCATTAATATATAATAATCCAAATAGTTTAATGCTTGAACATCATATGAAGTAGTAATAACAGATTTTCCACAACTTTATTATGTTGATCCAAATGATTTATAGCTTTTATTCCCATTATTGGAACATTTATGGCATGCTGAACCATATTATTACAATTTATGCACCTTACCATTATCATATCATTAATTTACTGATTATTTTCATTATAGTCATGAACCATATTTTCGATCTTTCCATGTTTTTGAGTCTTCTAATATTTTATAATAAATTATCTATGGTGTTTTTTACTACAAATGTCAAAAAATAGATACATGATTTTTTAACATTAATTTTTTTAATGAATTAATCCCCATTACTTCCATAGGTATCATTTATTATTGTTTCATCAATGGAATACTTTATAATAAAAAAAACTATTTATACCTTCTTGGAATATCAACAAATTTTCTAAATAATTTTAAATTCATGGGAATAAATTTCTTATCAAAATATTTTCATCAATCTAGGGTAAAAAAATGTAATTTTACTATCAATATCTTAGATAAAATAATGCGTGTGGATTTCCAATTGGGTAAATGTATCCTCATAATTTTCCATTAAAACATCCTCAGTTTTCCCTAATGACATGAATCATTTTTGATCCAATATCAAATTATCATTTATATAATTTCTCAAGGATAAAACACTTATGTTTTTCTTATTCCATGACATTAATGTCTTTTCTTTATCTTGTAATATTATACATTTACTACCATTGTTAGGATTAAACTCCAAAATAGTAAATAGGAATAGTTATATTTAATTATTTTAATAAATAATTACTTTTTATATAATCTATAAATCTTTAACCCATCAATTTTCTTTTACTAGTTCAGATGATCTACTAAATATGATAGGGTTATGTTTCAGGAAATGATCTATTACATATATTTTCATATATTATTAATTTGTGTTCTCTCTCACATAGATACCACAAACATTTTGAGAACTTGTCATTTAATCCATAACTGTAACAAAAAACTCTTCTCTATTTTCAATCAATTCATGTTACTAATTTGGGTGGGTATTTTCATTAAGGTGAATTCATACTTCAGTTTCTTTGTATCATCATAGGAAAAAGATTTTGGAAATACACACATAAAATAAACAAACATTACAATATTTAAATAATATATAATGATAACGATAAATTATAATCTCACTTTTTATTGAATTCTATTATCTTAACCTCTCCAATTATGTAAAAATGTACTTTAATACCAATAATTGTACTCAACTCTTATTTATTTGATTATTTAATTTAAAAAAATTGAATTCTGTTTCCTGAATTTCTGATATACTTTTTAGGATTAGAGTATTAAATAATTATTTAATAACACTTTAATGTAAAACACATACATTATATGTTGGAGATTTCCTCTTAATTTAATTTTCAAAAAATAAAATAATTTTAAATCCAAAAAGATATCATATTATGAAAATTCATTATGATTTAAAAAATAAATATTATTTGTTAAAAATCAACATTAAATCCTAGAAAAATAATTTAAAATATGGAATGATAAATAAAATAAAAAATAGTCATAAAAAATAACCTTTTTAGAATATTTTCAGACAATAATGACAGAAAATATACTTTTCCATTGATATAATAAATAGAGAGCTCAAATATTCATTTTTTTCAAATAAAATATAATTTAATTCCCAATGATTAACATAAAACAAACTTAAAATAAATATATTGTAAAAATAAAAATCATGATTTTTTTAGAAAATATTAAAACCCGTGAAAATTATTTCCATCAGAACATACATATTTACCAAAAATGGGAAAACTGTTTCTATTAAAATCCAATATCAATATATAAAATTCTTCAATTGTATAATGCCTATAAAAAATATTTATCAAGAACATAAAATACATATAGGTAAATTTGTACGTAATATTCATTGAAACCTTAGAATAATCCTTACAAGAACCATTTTATGTCTAATAACCAATATGGTCAATGCTGAATCTAATTCTCTTGAGAACATAAATATTACCCCGATGAATTAGAGACATATGTTGGGCTCACATGATCCTAATCAACTCTAAAGTCCATAATATGTACAAAAAACATAAATTCATGAATATCTATCATCAAACTAATACGTAAATCCTTTTGAACACAAAAGTAAATCATTTTTGGATATTGATTTATCCCTATTTTTAAACCCTATTTTGAGAAAACAAATTCCTAAAATAAATTTAAGGAGTGTGTTTCAATGAAGAAATCATTGATTATTATAATGGGATCAAAATATAAATAACTATTTCGGTGGTGGAATAATCCATTTATTACATATAAGTTAATATAGATCAATTATTTTAAATTTATTGACAAATTTGAAAACATTCTGTAGAAAATAAAGTAAAAGATTCATTTTGAATACTTTTAATAGAATGTAAAAAGATAAATAAAATTCACTTTTTAATTTATTTTTTTCCATATTGACAATTTCATAAAATAATTTTAACAATATGAACATCAAAGAAATAAATTTTTAACATTAAGTTTTAAATATATTATAATGTTTATTTTATGGTATAATTTCTCAAACATCAAGTATGAATGGTCACAAATGGTATGTATCTACCACTTCATAAAAAAACATCATAATGATTATATTGAAATCTTTCTGTATGATCCCAAACATTATTGGAGTTATCACAAGTGAGATTTTAGGAAATTTTCAGTCTTATTTAAGTATATTGCACTGGATTTGTGACTTTGGGTGTGTTTGGGTAGAGTTTTTAAGAAAAATTTAAAAATGGGGTCTATGAATAGTTGGAACGCATTAACGGTAAACTGTATGAACAACCTAGCTAGTCATGTGAACCTACAAAGAGTGGTTTTCATAGCTATTGCATGGTTTGACAACTATGTGACCAAAATTTTGAAAGCATGCAACCTGAGATAGAGAGGTATGCATATTGGGTTCACGATCTATCAAAACAAGTGTCATTCCACAAGAAATATTCCACGTGGTTTTATTTCACCTGAAAATAAATTTTATAACCACCAGAATCCCTGATACACCCATAGTCAAACTAACTTTGGGGGGACATTTTTTGGATGATCCTAGTGCTTTTCGGAGGGGTTCAATGGTCATACGACCTTCATTCTTTGATATTCAAAGCCCAAATTGATGATATGTTATTCTACCAGCATGTGGATCTCCTTCGATTTCTATCGTATAAAATTCATTGATCTGTTGATGGAAAACATATTCTGATTCAAAATATCTCAAAATATTTGGTGAGATCTGGATGTAGTAGGTTATATCTATATCATGTTAGATTATATCTTAAAATCATGATATTGATTTAGGGATTTATATCCATTACTCATAACTCCATCTTTGTGCTTCTCAGATATTAGGAATTTCTATTTATAAATCGTATATCAGTGATTCAGAGTTGGTTTTCTAAATCAAATTCCTATTGTCATGAATTAGATATTTATATGTCATTTTTTATAATTTCTAGCATCCTTAAGAAATATATTTTCCTGAAATGGGTTTATTAGATTGTAAAATTGATTTATCGAAGAATTTTTGGAAATATTGTATTAATTAGGGAATTTATCATGAGATTATGAGGCTTCCCTATTAGATAATTAACTTGTGTAAATTTATTATAAGTGTTTCGGGTTGAAATATAGGGAATTAATCAAGTGATTAATTTTAAGATTTGGAAATCGAAAAGATGAGATAATTAATTGTGGATTAATTACATATAGTTCATAATATGATATAGATAACTAATTCGGATATTAATTTTGGAAATTTTATATTATATTGACATAATTAATTATGGAAAATTAATTATTAAATATGAATTGTGATATTGATTAATTAATAAATGAATTAATTTTTAGTTTGAAGAACATAGTTAATTATTGAGTTAACTAATGGAATTGACATATTTACCTAATTTATAAATTAGTAATGGGATTGGGCAGTATAATTAATTGGTAAATTAATTATACGATAATTAAAGGGAACACAGTCAATATAAATTGAGAAGAACAAATGGTAACATGGTAACCATACTTATGTGTAAGGATAATTGGAACATTGTAATTCTAAAACGAGATGTTTCTATGTTAACATGGTTATTATAGTTATGAATAAATAGAATATAAACATGGTCATTATATAAATAAGTAATCATTGTAACATGGTCATCTTATATATGTTTTTGATATTGGTAACTTTGGAAATTTTAATTTTAAAAGTGAAATTATGTAATGGAAATAATGGACGTCTGAGTTATATACTCACACAAAAATGTTCAATCTCTGGATTGAGTCGAATAAGATAATAAGATATCATAGAACATTTTTATTCTTATATAATCAGCCTTAAAAAGTTATCAAGATATTGTATTATATAGAGAACATATTAATTTTCAGTATGACATGATGTTAGTATTGTGACACACGTATCCTTTGGAACCCTGGAGATAATGTAGTTAGATATGAAAAAATTATAATTTAATAATTGGTAATTTATGCATTGTAATTATTTCATAATGAACTCCATACACTCTCTTTTGATGATATTTTTTAGAGATCATTGGTTGTGGCCTACTAAATTATAGTAAAACCATATTCAGGATACTTGATTGGTACCTAATTAGATTCTATTGTTTCAGGACTGGAAAAGGAAAATGGACAATGGATTAGTGGGTGATTGGAGATGGATCTTGGATGAGGGAATATTAAAGGGTTCAAATCCCACGTGGGGAGTCATAGTGTTGTTATCTTTAGTTTTATTATAGACACATGACACTTATATTGGAATAAGAATGTTTTCCTTTTCAGTTGTGTATTGTATTTCTTGTTTGGTTATCCTATGACATGAGTATTGTTCTAGTTTTATATGGTTCCATTTTTTAAGTATTCTAGTTTGTTTTTTACTATGATACACACGTGTATTGTCTCCCAATGACTAATATAACAGACCCTCTATTATAGACTATAAACTCTAGCATATGAGGAGTTAAGCTTAAGGACATGTCCCCAACCATCTCGGGGCACCTGGGTCAAAATGTTACACTGTCGTATTATATATCAATTATTTATTCTTCTTCTTTTGTCTTACATTTTTGTGAAAGGTATATGTTGTACAATTAAGAATCAAGGATTGGTAATGAGCTCTTTCATGGGATTTGAAACCTATGTATGGTGGAAAACCAAAGTACTCAAGGTTGGTATTTGGTTAATATTGTTGGTATTTTAGTTGAATATTATATAACCTTGGGTGACACCCTTGTGGTTTAATGTGATTATTGTTCTTGATATTTTTTCAGTATTGATTCATATCCCACAATGGAAGGAGATTTGAGTTGGCATGCATTATTGTATGCAGTTATGGTTTTTTGAACATGCATCATTTTAGGAACACACGGGAAAACGAATTTTGGGAATGTTGATTAACATGAACTTTTTTCCTTGTTTTGGATATTAAAATGAAAATTAGTAACTAAAATGAATTGAAAAAGGTTTTAAAGTTGATGTAAAATGAGAATAATTGGTTTTCTAAATGAGAATCTCGATTATGATATTGTATTTACCCTTGATAACTAAATCCTCGGATTCAGATGTCTAAGGATAGTGATAGTAACTCGATGTTTTAGGTGTGGTTATGTAGGAGAAAGGTATTGTTGTGATTATTTTCCTCTTTTATAAATGTTATCGGGTTGTGATATGAAATTTGATATGTGTGTCTGTATTTGCAGAGAGTATGCCACCAAGACGCCTATTGAGGGGATGACCAAGGGGAGTTCCTAGGAATTTATTTCCAAATAGAGAACATGAGGCACCATTTGATCCAATTTAAGATGAATGGGATATGTTTTAAGGGAACTCTCCATGATTTATACAATTCATGGAAATTGTCCTAGGGAGGTTTGTGAAAATTATGTCTGAGTTGACAATAGAGGATCAGTTGCAGCACCCTATGTCTTTTACTAGAGATGGAGGACCTAAGGGATATGAGTACTTAGTTGATTTCATAGAGAAAATACATGAACATTTGGATACTACAGATGAGAGGAGGTTTATGTTGGATAATTATATGCTATAGAAATTAACTTAGCATTAGTGGGACATTCATGCATGAACTGGAGTGATTGACGATATGTTATTGAAGGACTTTGTAGAGAGTTTTTTGGAAAACTTTTATACAGAGATACAGAGACAAGAAAAAGCTACTGAGTTCATGCATAAAAAACAAAGGATCATATTGGTGATGGACTGTACATGATGCTACAAGATCTGTAATTCATTTAGCATCATAGGGAATGGGGGGAAACACAGTTACATTCAGTATATCCTACACTTGATGATAGCGAGGTTGGAACATTTATTGTGATAGGTACTATTCTATTAGCGTATACATTATATAGTTCCTTGTTTTATATTGGTGAATATCAATCCATTATTTCTACAAAATTTGTAGATTGATTGAGCCTGACAGTGGAGTTTGTGAGTGGGTAATTATTATAGATAAATAATTTGGATTGTGTTCTATAGATATCTATCTATATAAGGGATTTTAATTATAGATCATGGAATATTGTTTCGTATGGGATTTCTATGGTATTGACATGAAGGTATTTATCCTAATTACATGGATGGAATGGATAGTCACATACCGAGCACACATCGATTGTTACCATATGAGTGTGACCTTTGTGCTTCCAAATGTTGACCAATAATTTTATCCTGGATGGTGGGAAATCCAAGTAGGATGATCATGGATAATTACATAGAAACTGGGAGATCTCAAAATGAATGTTTCTAATTTTTTCGTGGGATGATGGGGGTGTTAGGAATTACATCCTTACAATAGCAGTGGAATTATTTAAGGATGTTTTTTAATAAGACTTCTTAGGGATGCCACCTGAAAGATAAATAGAATTAACTCTTGATCTCATGATAGTGGATGAGAAAGTTTCAATTCCACCATAAATAATAGAACCTACATAGAATCAAGAGCTTAAGACTCGGATGAAAGAGTTTGAGGATGAGGTATTTATCCGTCTAAGTATATTGCCTTGTGGATGACTTGTTTTGTTCAAAATAATGACGATTGGAGTTTAGGATTATGTGTAGTGTACTAGAATTTGAACACAATGAATATGAATAACCGATATCATCTTTAGAGTATCAATGATATACTTTTATAATTGAAGGGGTCCTATGTCTTCTGAATGATTGATTTTTGATCAGGGTGTCATTAGTAGAGTGTACATAATTCTGATATATGAAGGACTTATTTCTGTAGAAGTTTTGGCCTTTATGATTTTGTTGTAATGTCATTTGATTTGACCAATGCATCGGTACTATTAATGGTATTTATGAATAAGATATTTCATCAACATATAGATAATTTTTTGGTGGTTTTTTAGGGTGACATATTGGTTTAATCAAAGAATCTTGAGGGTCAATCCCAACATCTTGACATCGTACTCTATATATTGAGAGGGCATCATCTATATTCCGTGATTTCAAAGTGTTAGTTATGGATTTATAAGGTAAACTTTTTCAAACATATAATCTTGGAGGAAGGTGTGAAAATGGACCCAGAAAATTTTCAAGCAGTTGTTTCATGGAGAGACCCATGAATGTTTTTGATATCTGAATCATTCTAGGTTTAGCGGTATATTACATGAGATTCATCCAAGATATTTACTTTTTGGTAATTCCACTTTCTGGAAAGAAAAAATATTAGTAAGGTATGAATGTATAGACTATTGTTAGGGAGATTTTCATGAGTTATAGAAGCTATTATCATCAGGACCAATCTTGATCCTTCCAGAGTCAGGTGAAGAGTATATGGTTTATTATGATGCTTCTAGGATTGGAGTTAGACATGTGTTGATGCAGGGTGATCGAGATGTGGTATATCTATCCAGGAAGTTGAGGCCTCATGAGTGGAATTACATTATAAACAATATTGAGTTGCAAACAATGTTTTGTGATATTAAGTGTTGGTGACACTATCTTTTGAGAGAAAAGTTTAAATACAATACAAATCACAAAATATTAAAATATATATTTTAACATCATGATTTGGATCATTAGAAGTGGATATGGGATGTATATATTTAGTCTTTCTATTTTTCGGTTGAATTGATGATGGGGAAGTTAAATTCTATTGTTGTCTCCTTGAGCAAGAAGACACAGAGTCAGATGGTGAAGGAGTAGAGTGTAGTGTCTAAGATGATGACCATGCTAGATGAAATGCCTGTGGTGGTTTAGGAGAGTCAAGAAAATATGAAATTGGTTTCAGTTGTAGTGGATTCTACACTTTTGAGAATGATTAGGGAATGAAAATATGAAGATCAATTGTGATTTTTTCTTGGGGGAAAGCATTTCTTATGGGGATAAATATTTGGGATAGTTTATAGATGAAGATGAGATCATCTATGTGAATAATCAAGTTTTCGTAGCTATGAGCATATGATAAAAGCTCATGCAGGAATTTTATTCGTTGATGTTCATGTTTCATACAGTTGTAACAAAAATGTACTGTGAACTATGATGATAGTTTTGGTGGCTAAGACATAAAAAAGGAGATATCTGGGAATGTGACATGATGATTCATATGTCAGAAGGTGAAGGCATAACATCAATGGCTTGGAAGTTTAGTACAACCATTTCAAATCCTAAAATGGATTTGGGATGATGTTACCATTTATTTTTTGGTGGGTCCTATAATGATTCATAGGAAGAATGACTCTATTTGGTTGATTTTGGATCAACTAACAGAGATAGTGTATTTCTTACGTATAATCGAAACCAATACAGAAGAAATTTGGGAGAAATTAACATTTTGGATATAGTTCGTCTGCCTGGAGTAACACTGTTAATAGTTTATGATCTTCATTCATGGTTCACATCATGTTTATAAAATGTCTTGTAAAAATCACTAGGCTTAAAAGTATTCTTGAATATGGAATTAAAATAAAATAATGATGTGCAATTGAAATGTACTATACAAATGATTGGGGATATAATATGGGCATGTGTGTTTGACTTCAGTGGATATTGGAAAAACAATTTGGATTTAGTGCAGTAAATGTATAACGACTGTTATTAGGAAAATATACAGATGGAATCATAAAATGCTCTTTATGGTAGTCCATGTAGAAAACCTCTATTATAGATGGAGGTTGGCGAGACAAATTTGTTAGGATTGAGTCTCTTGTAGGAGACATCATAGTAAGTATAGTTGATTCATAAATGTATGGATATTGATCAGAATAGATAGATGTCATATAATGGAATATGTATATGACCCTTATAGTTAAGAGAGGGTGATCATGTGTTACTCAAAATGTCACCTATGTTGGTTCACCACATGATACAGAGGTAGGGCCTATTGGTGCCCAGGTTAGTTGGACGATTTGAAGTAGTGAAGAGAATAAGGTTGATGGAATACTAATTGCCTATTCAATAGAGATACAATGATATGCATGATTTTTTTCCCATGTATCAAAATTTAAGAGGTATCACCCCAACCATGATCATGTGAACGATATTAATGAGGTTAACCTTGAGATAGATGTGTCCTTTTAGAAGAACCAGATTCATGTGTTTGATCGTAGCGACAAAATTATGAGGGGAAATAATTTCTAGATTGATCGTGTTTTATGGAGACATGGACGTGTACAAGCAGAAACATGTGAAATAGAAGTAGATATGAGGACTCAATGACCATATAATTTTTTCTCCAAATAACATAAATTATGTAAAATAAAGCTCGAGGATGAGTTTTCATATAGTGGGGAGATTGTAAGATCCAAAACGTTTCTATATTAATCATGGGTGTGATTTCAGGTAATTTTAATTGTTATTTATGTAACTTTTTTTGGAGTTATTAAATGGGTTGTGTTTGGGTGTTGTTTTTTAGTAAATTTCATAAAATTGGTATGTGCACGGTTGGTGAATGATTATAGTAAACTATGTGGAAACCCTAGCTAACCATATGAACCCAAGCCTAGAGGTTTTCATGGCTGGTGCATGGTTTGAAAACCCATGAAACCAAACATTTAAAATCATTAAACCCTAGATAGATAGGAATACATGGTTGGTGCACGGTATATCAAATTGTGCACCCCAAAAAGGAAGAAATTCTTACGGTTTTATTTCCCCTGATAATTACTTTTAAAAACACCCAAACCCCCAAAACACCCATTCTCAACCTAGGCATGGGTTTGATGTATTTGTATGATCTCATAGATTTCTAAAGGGTTTCCAAGGACATATGACCTCCTTTTATCAAAATTTAATTCCCAAATAGATTATCCTTTCTTCTCACAGTAATTGGATCTCATTACAGTTCTTATCATCTCTCTTTACTTGATCTTTTGATGGATGATATTCTCTAATTCTTTAGAACTAATCCTATTTCAAGAGATCTAGATCTAGGATTTTTTATCAAGATCTCTTTAGATTTTATATTGATATTGTGATCATTATTTAAGAATTGAGATAAAAAATTGATATCTACATCATTGTGATGCTCAGATTTTTGGAAATTCAATTTAGTAGACATTTGTCAACGAATCAAGGTAGCTGTTCTAAATCTACTTCCCATTATCATGTATTTGATATGTACATGAAAAATTGTATAATTTCCAGCATCCTTTAGCAACTGAATTTCTTGAATTTGGTTTATTATATTGACCAATCGATTTATCAATGCTTTGTGAAAATAGGTGATTAATTGGATAATTTATCATGAGACCAATTGGATACCCTATTATATAATTAATTTGAGGAAATTGATTACAAGAGGTAGGGGTTGTAATCAAGATAATTAATCATGGGATTAATTATGATATTTCAAAATGGCTATGTTAATATATTTAATTGTGTTTTAATTATGTTTCAAAGATAATATTGTATAAATAATTAATTAAGGGATTAATTATGGGAAATTGAGATTACAATGAAACAATTAATTCTAGAAAATTATTTCTTGAATAGGAATTGTAATATTGATTAATTAATTGATTTATTAATTAATGGTTTTATAAATATCCTTAATTTTGAGTTAACTAACAGAATGGATTTTCTATCTAATTATTGAATTAGTAATGGGATTGGGGTGAATAATTAATTAGATAATATGTGATCAATAAGGAGAAAATTTTCATTCTAAATTGAGAAGTAAAAAATGGTAACACTGCCATTAAAATTATGAGTAAAGAGAATGGGAACATGGCCATTAAAAATTGATATGTACACATGGTAACATGGTCATTATACTTATAAGTTATAGAATATGAACATGTTCATTATATTGAGGAGAATGGTTGGTAACATGGTTATCTTACTTTTGTTTGTGACATTGGAAACATTATAAATGAGGCTTATAAATTAGAAATTAAAGAATGAAATTAATGGAACTCCACTTTATGGCCTATCATGAGAATTTTCAGAATCCAACATGAGTCGAATCAGGTACTGATATATCATCGCACCTTTGAATACACAAATACTTATCAAGAAGAAGGTATTATTATATTATATTACATATGGAACACTTTGGACTCTACTACGACATGAATTTAGTATTGAGGTACAATATCCTTCAAAACCTTGGACTTAATATAGTTAGATATGAATAGATGATAATATAATAACTAGTTATATATGAAGTTTAATTATTTCTTATAGAACTACTTATAATATATTTTGACTGTAATTGTTTGAGACACCATTTTTGGTGTACTATTGAGTTTTTCTAAAACCCTATTTTGGCTACCAGATCGGTACCAGAATAGATTATATTTTTGTAGGATTGGATAATAGGAAATGACATGGTATATGTGGTTGTTTGGATATGATGTTTTGATGAGGGAACCAGACATGTCTTAGAACCCTCTTAGGATGTAATAGATTCTTTATGTTCAGTTTCATTACAAACACATGACACTGATATTGTCATATCAGTATAGTGGTGCTACTCGTGACAGTTTGAAATCATCATAGGGAATGGGGGGAAACCAAGTTACATTCAGTTTATCCTACACTTGATGATAGTGATGTTGGAACATTAATCGTGATAGGTACTATTCTATTATCTTATTCTTTATCTAGTTCTTTGTTTTATACTGGTGCATCTCAATCCATTATATTTGCAAAATTTGAAGATCGTTTGAGCCTGACAGTGGAGTTTGTGAGTGGGGTAATTATTATAGATACATCGTTTGGAGTGCATTCTATAGATATCTATGAATATAAGTGATTTTAATTATAGATCATGGAATATTGTTTCGTATCGGATTTCTATGGTATTGACATGAAGGGATTTGTCCTAATTACATGGATGGAATTTATAGTCACCTACCGAGCACACATCGATCGTTACCATATGAGTGTATCCTTTGTGCTTCCAAAGGGTGACCAATACTTTTATCCTGGATAGTGGGAAATCTAGGTAGGATTATCATGGATAATTACATAGAAACTAGGAGATCTCAAAATGAATGTTTCTAATTTTTTGTGGGATGATGGGGGTGTTAGGAATTACATCCTTCCAATAGCAGTGGAATTATTTAAGGATTTCTTTTAATAACTCTTCTCTGGGATACCACCTGAAAGAAATATAGAATTATCTCTTGATCTCATGTTAGTGGATGAGCGAGTTTCTATTCCATCATACATAATAGAAAATATAGAGAATCAAGATCTTAAGACCCGGATGAAAGAGTTTGAGGATGAGTTATTTATCCATCCAAGTATGTTGCCTTGTGGATGACTGGTTTTTTTCAAAATAATGACGATTAGAGTTTAGGATTATGTCTACTGTACTAGAATTTGAACACAATGAATATGAATAACCGATATCATCTTCAGAGTATAAATGATATACATGAATAATTGAAGGGGTCCTATGTGTTCTCAATGATTGATTTTGATCAGGGTGTCATCGGTATAGTGTACATAATTCTGATATATGAAGGACTTATTTCGGTTGATGTTTTGGCCTTTATGAGTTTTTTGTAATGTCATTTGAGTTAACCAATGCATCGGTACTATTAATGGTATTGATGAATAAGATATTTCAACAACATATAGATAATTTCTTGTTGGGTTTTTAGGGTGACATATTGGTTTACTCAAAGATTCTTGAGGCTCAGTCCCAACATCTTGCCATCGTACTCTATATATTAAGATGGAATCATCTATATTCCATGATTTCAATGTGTTAGTTATGGATTAACTAGGTAAACGTTTTCGAACATATAATCATGGAGGAAGGTGTGTTAATGGACCCAGAAAATTTTCAAGCAGTTGTTTCATGGAGCGACCCAAGAATGTTTTTGATTCCTGAATCATTCTGGGATTAGCGGTATATTACATGAGATTCATCCAAGATATTTCCTTTTTGGTAATTCCACTTTCGGGCATAAAAAAATATTAGTAACGTATGAATGTTCATAATATTGTTAGGGAGATTTTCATGAGTTATAGAAGCTATTATCATCGAGACCAATCATGAACCTTTTAGAGTCAGGTGAAGGGTATATGGTTTATTGTGATGCCTCTAGGATTTTAATTAGAGCTGTGTTAATGCATGGTGATTGAGATGTGGTATATCTATCCTGGAAGTTGAGGCCTCATGAATGGAATTACATTATTCACAAAATTGAGATGCAAACAATGTTTTGTGATATTAAGTGTTGGCGACACTATCTTTTAAGAGAAAAGTTTAAATACAATAAAAATAACAAAATATTGAAATATATATTTTAAAATAATGATTTGGATCATTAGAAGTAGAGATGGGCTGTGTATATTTAGTATTTCTATTGTTAGGTGGAATTGACGATGGGGAAGATAAATTTTATGGTTGTCTCCTTAAGCAAGAAACCTCAGACTCATATGGTGAAGGAGTAGAGTGTAGTGTCCAAGATTATGACCTTTCTAGATGAAATGAATGTGGTTGTTTAGGAGAGTCAAGAAAATATGAAATTGGCTTCAGTTGCAGTGGAGTCTACACTTTTGGGATTGATTAGGGAAAGACAGTCTGATAATCAATAGTGATTTTTCATGGGGGAAATCATTTATGGTGGGGATAAATTTTTGGGCTAGTTTATAGATGAAGATGAGATCATATATGTGAATGATCAATTTTTTGTACCTCTGAGCATATGAGAGAAGCTCAAGCTGGAATTTAATTCATTGAAGTTCGTGTTTCAAACAATTGTAAAAAAATGTACTGTGAACTATGATGATAGATTTGGTGGCAAAGAAATAAAAAAGGAGATATCGGGGTTTGTGACATGATGATTCACATTTCAGAAGGCGAAGGTATATCATCAATGACATAGAGGATTAATACAACCATTTAAAATCATAACATTGATTTAGGATGATGTTACCATGGATTTTATGGTGGGTCCTATAAAGATTCATAGGAAGAATGACTCTATTTGGTTCATTTTGGATCAACTGACAAAGATAGTTCATTTATTACATATAATCGAAACCTTTACAGAAGAAATTTTGGAGAAATGTACATTTTGGATATAGTTCATTTGCCTGAAGTACCACGTTCAATAGTTTATGATCTTCATTCATGGTTCACACCATGTTTATGAATTTTTTTGTAAAAATCACTAGGCTTACTGGTATTCTTGATTATGTAATTCCACTAACATAATGATGTGCAGTTGAAATGTACTATACAAATGTTTGGGGATATAATATGGGCATGTGTGCTTGACTTCAGTGGATATTGGGAAAATAATTTGGATTTAGTAGAGTAAATGTATAATGACTATTATTAGGAAAATATACAGATGGAATTATACAATGATCTTTATGGTAGTCCATGTAGATCACCTCTATTATAGATGGAGGTTGGCGAGTCAATGTTGTTGGGATTGAGTCTCATGTAGGAGACATCGGAGCATGTATAGTTGATTCATAAATGTATGTATATGTATTAGAATAGATAGAAGTCATATAATGAAAGATGGATATGAACCTTATAGTTAAGAGAGGGTGGTCATGTGTTACTCAGAATGTCACCTCTGTTGGTTCACCTCAAGATACAGAGGTAGGGCATATTGTTGGCTAGGTTAGTTGGACGATTTGAATTAGTGAAGAGAATCAGGCTTATGGAATACTGATTGCATATTCCATAGAGATACAACGATATGCATGATTTTTTCCATGTATCACAATTTAAGAGGTATCACCCCAACCATGATCATGTGAACGATATTAATGAGGATAACCTTGAGATAGATGTGTCCTTTTAGAAGAATCAGATTCATGTGTCGGATCGTAGCGACAATGTTCTGAGGGGAAAAGATGTCTAGATTGATCGTGTTTTATGGATACATGGACGTGTACAAGAGGAAACATGTGAAAGAGAAGTAGATATGAGGGATCAATGGCCTGATCATTTTTGCTCGAAATCACATAAATTATTATAAATAAACCTCAAGGATGAGTTGTTATATAGTGGGGAGATTGTAATATCCAAAACGTTTCTATAGTAATCTTGGGTTTGATTTATAGTACTTTTCATTGTTATTTATGTAACTTTTTTTGGAGTTATTAAATTGGTTGTGTTTGGGTTTTGTATTTTAGTAAATTTTATAAAATTGGTATGTGCACGGTTTGTGAATGATTATAGTAAACTATGTGGAAACCCCTGCTAACCATATGAACCCAATCCGGGACATTTTCATGGCTAGTGCATGGTTTGAAAACCCATGAAACCAAATATTAGAAATCATTAAACCCTGGATAGAGCGGTAAACATGGTTGGTGCATGGTATATCAAACTTTGCACCGCAAAAAAGAATCAATTCATGGGGTTTTATTTCCCCTGATAATTACTTTAAAAAACACCCGAACCCCCAAAATACCCATTCTCAACCCAGGCATGGGTTTGATGTATTTGTATGATCTCATAGCTTTCTAAAGGGGTTCCAAGGACATATGACCTCCTTTTATCAAAATTAAATGCCCAAATCGATTATCCTTTCTTCTCACAGTAATTGGATCTCATTAAAATTCTTATCATCTCTATTTACATGATCTTTTGATGGATGATATACTCTAATTCTTTAGAACTAATCCTATTTCGGGAGATCTAGATCGAGGATTGTTGATCAAGATTTCTTTCGATTGTATATTGATATCGTGATCATTATTTAAGAATTCAGATAAAAAATTGACATCTACATCATTGTGATGCTCAGATTTTTGGAATTTCAGTTTAGAAGTCATTTGTCAACGAATCGAGATAGGTGTTCTAAATCTATTTTCCATTATCATGTATTTGATATGTAATTGAAAAATTGTATAATTTATAGCATCATTTAGAAACTGATTTTCTTGAATTAGGTTTATTATATTGACCAATCAATTTATCAAAGCTTTGTGAAAATAGGTGATTAATTGGATAATTTATCATGAGACCAAGAGGATACCCTATTATATAATTAATTTGAGGAAATTGATTACAATAGGTAGGGGTTGTAATCAAGATAATTAATAATGGGACTAATTATGAGATTTTGAAATGGCTATGTTAATATATTTAATTGTGTTTTAATTATGTTTCATAGATAATATAGTATAGATAATTAATTAGGGGATTAATTATGAAAAGTTGAGATTATTATGAGACAATTAATTCTAGAAAATTATTTCTTGAATATGAATTGAAATATTGATTAATTAATTGATGTATTAATTAATGGTTTTATAAACAGCGTTAATTTTGAGTTAACTAACAAAATGTATTTTCTATCTAATTATTGAATTATTAATGGGATTGGGGTGAATAATTTATAAGATAATATGTGATCAATAATGAGAAAATTTTTATTCTAAATTGAGAAGTAAAAAATGGTAACACTGTCATTATAATTATGAGTAAAGAGAATGGGAACATGGCCATTATAAATTGATATGTGCACATGGTAACATGGTCGTTATACTTATAAGTTTGAGAATATGAACATGCTTATTATATTGAGGAGCATGGTTGGTAACATGGTTATCTTAGTTATGTTTGTGACATTGAAAAATTTAGAAATGAGGCTTATAAATGTGAAAATACAGAATGAAATTTATGGAACTCCACTTTATGACCTATCATGAGAATTTTTAGACTGCAACATGAGTCGATCAGGTACTCATATATCATCGCACCTTTGAATACATAAATACTGATCAAGAAGAAGGTATTATGATATTATATTACCTAGAGAACACTTTGGTCTCTACTACGAGATGAATTTAGTATTGAGGTACAATATCCTTCAAAACCGTGGAGTTAATATAGTTAGATATGAATTAATGATAATATAATAACTAGTTATATATGAAGTTTAATTATTTATTATAGAACTACGTATAATAAATTTGGACAGTAATTGTTTGAGACACCATTATTGGTGTCCTATTGAGTTTTACTAAAACACTATTTGGGATACCAGATCTGTACCAGAATAGATTATATTTTTGAAGGATTGGATAATATAAAATGACATGCTATATGTGGCTGATTGGATGTGACATTTTGATGAGGGAACCAGACATGCCTTTGAACCCTCTTAGGAAGTCATAGTTTCTTTATGTTCATATTCATTACAGACACATGACACTTATATTGTCATATCATGATTTTCATGTCTATGGATAATTGTATTTCATGTTTTGTAATATTGTGGCATGATTATTTTTATGGTTAAAAATGAATCTTCATTTTCTTATTTATTTATGTTGTTGATTTTTTCTTATAATTGAGGGAATAATCTCCTCATGATTGATTTACAAGACCCTCACTACTATTCGGCATCCTCTAACATACATAGAGGCATTCATGAGGTCATTTGATCAGTTGCTCGGGGCACCGTCACGTGGCACCTAGTTCGAGACGTTGCACCTTTATATTTTTGGTTTTCTGAACAAATGAGGGCGTCTATATCTTAAAATAGATTTAAGGAATTGGTTTCAGTATTTCTTCTCAAAGGTATAGTGCTCATTAGATGTGAGGAATATAGGATATTTGGTTCTCAATTTTAAGTTAATGAAGGGGAACTCTTGTAATTTCATAAATTATTAAATTAATATAAATTAATTATCATCGAATGGTGGAAAAATGGGACCCCCCAAATTGAATATTTATTGATATAGAGTCAAAATAAAAATCACAAATAACATTTATTGATGTGTTTGATGCATATTATGTGTATCCACGTATTTGAACGGCATTAAACACATTTTGACCATAACTATTATAACATATAGTTTTACTAGGATAACATAATTATATGACCATAAATTCAAGACTTCATCTATCAAAAATTTAATATAATGATTATAAATTTGGAATCTATTTATTTACGTTCAAAATCAATAGGTATATGAACTTATATTTAATATAACAACAGAGAACACAAGAAAAACACCTTTTATTAACAATTCTGATTTATGTGTAAAAATCCTTTTACATTGAATTCAAGTAATAAATTTTATTCTATTTATTGTTGAATAATAAAATGGATTTTTTATAGACATTTGGAATGCGAAAAAATAAAATGTAATATTCAAGCCATTATATTTAATTAAACACAATAATATAGTTTTTAATTTTAATAAAATATTATTTATTTTAACAAATGTCATTCTTGACTTCCCTAGTTCATGATAATTCATTAAAATTAATTATTTAAATCAAAAACCAATATTTTATCAAATGAACCTAATATAATATAATAAATAATTATATTTATTTAATTATAATGTAATATCTTTAGTTTGACACACTGGAAATCCATTTTCTATGTCAACTTTAGAAACATATTATTAATATTTTTAGTAATCATTATGAAGAAAAATTATGTTAACCATGTGGATTTATAAAAATTATAAAGATTTAATATCATGAAATAAATAATAACATTAAATTCACAAAATTGGAAAAATTAAAATTTTTATTAAACATGAAATTCGTGATAAAAACAGTTTCCCATAAAAATATCATTTTAAGTTAAAAACACTTATTCAATTATTCAATTTTAATAATGATACCAATAGATTTTATTTTATTATTTATAATAAAAATGAAATTATTGAATTTTAAAACCTATCAATAATATATTTTTATTTTGTAAATACATGAAAACAATAATTGGGTTTCAATAAAAAATTAATATTTTTTCTATTTTTTTAAAAATCCATCTTCTTATAAAATTTAAAAAAATCCATACTATTCTATTATTGGTAAGAAATTTTAAAATTAATGATCATTTTTTCAAATTAAAATTCCATAATTTTGAAATACAATTTTTAATAAAATCATATATTTTATGATATCCCAATACATTTGAACATAAATCATTTTTCATGTTGACTGAAAAATTATTTAATAATATTATATTTAATATAAATTTATGAAATCAAATTGATATATATTAATTACGCATCAGAATGATTAATTTTTACATTAACTCGATTTTAAAAAAATTAATGCAAATTTATAGTTATATTTATATTATTTATGATTTCAGATTAATATAATAAGTAAAAAAATATATTATATATAAAGTATAGGTAAATTATTAATTTAATATATATATTTTTTTCTATTAATTATAAATATATTGTATAATTATATATTTATATATATATATATGGAATATAATATGTCATATTAAGAAAATAAATAATCATTTATAAGCATTTTGTATAAATATATTTCATTAATGTCTAGTATCTAATAAAACCTAAAATAATTTGAACAATTGTAATAACATGTTTTAAAAAAGATTAAAAAAATATTAATATTAAATTGTACGAACACATTATGTATATATATATTGATTTTTAAAATAAATCAATTAATTGAGACCAAAAAATTATATATATTTGAATAATATATATATATATATATAATAACGAAAATTAGATAATTTTATATCTTGATATCTATATATATAAATTATATTTAATAAATATAATTAATGTTATAATTATTTATATTAAATATACATATCATATATGTAAAATACTCAATATGTATATTTATATATAAATAATTATATAAATAAAAATATCATATATTATATACAAATATTAGTTAATCATTTTTTATATTTGGTATTATATATAATCTGATAGAATACACATATGCATTCTAGTGTGATTCGGGAGGCCTATGGTTACATTTTAATATGGCCAATGATGAATTACCCACATAAGGGGAATTTCAATTGGTGTGGAAGGCGGGAACCAATTTTATTTGTGCATGAAATCTTTATGTGGATGTAGAGGGGAGTGAGGTTATGAGGCTATGATCGATGACTGGGGATATAATAGAGATAAAATGGTAACGGTATATGATTCTAGGCTATAGGGACCCTAGGGATATACCTTGGGTGGGGCATGGGACTCCTGGTGGGGGCATAAATTGGTTACCACCTAGGGCTATGGGTGAGATTGGAGTTCTGTAAATAAATTTTCAAGTGGCAATAATGGTTTCAAAGAAAATTTAATTTCCAAATAATGCAATGATAGCATAAAACATGGCATCATACGCATATGTCAAGGCTCCCAGTCTATAGACCATTACGTAGTGTTCTAGGCTAACTTCATATGTACCTTACATATTATATAATGAGATGTATACATTATCACTATAAATGAGGTAATGTATTATTCTAGACACAACAATCACATGAATAGAATGTCCATGAATATGTTTTACATATATAGAAACCAAACACATGTCATGAACATAATAAATAACAATGATAATGATATGTGTTTCACAATCTTATCAAACATCATAACCATTTGACATATCATAATTATTACCATTAGTGATGGTATTAAATCACTTATTGATTATACTAAATTAAATAATAATCATATTTCATGATAATTATGTTCACATTATGTGAATACCTTTAAAATGTGTTGATAATTATGCTTTAAAATGATCTTATTATGAGGTGATTTACGATAAAGGATAAATAATATTTAAAGATTGAACGTTATTAAATTTTTTCATCAAATAAAAAAATAACATGAAATTTTAATCTAAAATAATTAATAATTTTAGAATAGGTCACATTCTAATAATATTATACATAGTAGAACATGAATATAGACAAGAATTTGAGATTTTCATTAAAGACATGTTTTCTTTGACATAATGAATTTAGAAGATAACTTTAAGAAAATTAATTATCCCTAAATAAGAAAGGTATAATATATTATATATATATATAAGGAACAAAAATGAAAAATTTAAGAGATATAAAATGGATTAATATGGTATTAATGTCTGATCAATAAATAGAATGTTTAAACCTAATGCAATGAGAGTCGTATAAAAGATCACATATCTCATTCCCTTGACACATTCAATACATCTATCTAATATTGAAAAAAAGTACAATAGTTTTAGTGACAAATTTCCCCATATCATCTTATATATTTCATTTAATATACTTATTTAAAGTCATTTAATATATATATCATGTTTTTGTCATTATATCCCATAGGAATACCTATAATATTTCAAAGACAACATAATTTTGTGGAAAATAATGATTGTTTTATCAATGAAACCAAAACATCATAAATTAAATCAAAGGATATCACTTTTATTCAAGATTATTAAAATGTCCCATTTAACTCTATGGCTTCATATATTAGTTAGAGTCAATTAGTATATATTATCATTATATAGTTAGTTCATTAAGGATATTTTTGATGACACTAAAAATATTTGGATTTATTTGACCTTGTGATTATAAATTCATTCATGAATATAAAAAAATATAATATATATGTTTATCTCATTTAAAAACATAATATATGAATTTCATCAAATACTGAAGGTGGTGGTGAAAAATAGAATACCTTATTCATGAAGGTCGTGAATTGACCATAATATTATCATTATTTTCAATATGAAATTGATTGAATGTGGGGGGAATTATATTCATTAAATTTTTTTAATAAAATTAAAATTACTAAAAGTAGTAATCATATCATATAATAGTGGGTTTCATTGATAATAGTAGTTATAGGATAAATATAATATAACAGTGTAATGTTGGAAGTATTATATATTCATAGGATGGCTACTCTTATAATACGTAATATATAAAATTGGAATGGTATTTTGAATGTGATGAACAATTAGTGGGGTGTGTGGTAGGTTCCTTTGAATATAATTCGCAAGGGATTATTAATAATTCTAATATATACTTGTAGTGATAAATTTTGTGACAATATAAAATTATTAGTTGTTTTTTGGATTCAATATATTTTAATTACATCCTCCATAATGGAATTAAATATATATCTCACATAAAATGTGAAGTGCTATGTTTTTTAATTTTTAAAAATGACCGTAAAAATCAATATATTCATACAATACCAAATAATCACATTAATCAAAATTTCAAATCTTTTTATCAATAATAACAACCATCGGATCGAAATTATTATCTATGTGGGTGAAATTTAATTTTTAAACAAAATCATTATTTAATGATATATAAAATTTTTATAGAATAAATAAATTTTTTATGCACAGAAAAATTACATTTGAATTCATATGATAACATTATCATTTATATATAAATAAATGTAGTCTTATAAAATGTATTAATTTTTTACTATTATATAAAATTTATTTTAAAGAAAAAAATCGAATTTTAAAATAATTATGGCTTATTTGTTTCAAATTAATATTATATGATATTTAAAATTTTATTTATTCAACAATATAAATTTAATATGATTTTATTTTAAAATTAATCCAATAATATATTTTAAAATTCTGAATGATAGGTTATATGTTAATAGGTATGTTACTATTAAATATCTTATCTTACTATTGCAACAATCATATTGTAAACTATACAATATATACATAAATCAAATTTAAATCCATAAGAATTCACTTATATGCAAACCATTGATTAATAAAAAATGATCATTGAATTAATTATACTTTTTTTCATTCATATGTCAAAAAATTCACGGTTGATAAGACATTTATAATTTTCTTATTAAATTTTTTTTTAGTTTTTCACATTAGTATCTTTTCAATTTCAATGCATAGGTATATTCTATAAATTATTTTTTCTAAATAAATGAATTAAATAATATTTTGGTTTTTGAAATTATATGTTATATGTGTTTAATATTATTAAATCATGCATTCACAATGTGATATTCATATATGAATAATAATAGATATTTAATTTCTACTCGATTTTTGAAACATTTTCATTGATATTTCATTACAATAAAATTATTGTAATATATAAAAGAAAATTTATTTAAATAATCAATCAGGTTTTTATATTTCTTCTATAGAAATATATTTACAACCAAGTAATTCAATAACGTTGTTTTTCTTGTTCCGTAGATCATTTTCTCC
This sequence comes from Viscum album, assembly GCA_963277665.1. NCBI lineage: Eukaryota > Viridiplantae > Streptophyta > Magnoliopsida > Santalales > Viscaceae > Viscum > Viscum album. Next base: position 2,141,496,662 of record OY728165.1, on the reverse strand, counting down.
ATGATCTATGTTGTTAACCAACTACTATGACAATGAAATATAATTAATAAAATTTAATATATTTGGACTTAGTAAATATCATAGTTATGAAATATTATTCCTCCTAAAGGATATATAGAACACATACAATAAAATTATATTTTTATAGTGGGAGTGATTTTCTATAGGCAATTATTCTGATTCTATTAATAATAACATAGGGGCTAATTCGTATGGTTCATAGATTTTGGTTCATTAAAAAACATGAATATCTAAGATCAAGATATACATATGAACACAATTTGAACTACCTAAAAATGAATTTATATTCTATGGTTATTATAACACCCTAATACTTTAAGAAATATATTTTTCAAATACATTTAATTTATTTGAATCATTTTATTACTCACAATAATTACATTAAAAAACCATGGTATACGATTAAAATATTATTGCCACCTATCTGTTATAATAAGTTTTGTGAATATGATGAAATATATTATTAAAATTTATGGTATACACAAATATTAAATAAATTCATTATCTATCAACTAATTTTAAATGTATATAAAAATTATTTGAAAATAAAGGACATGTTTTTCTAGGAAATAATATTTATTGACAACCTGTGTATTTATCATTATAAATTAAATTGATCGCTATTTTTGAATGACTATATTGGAATATTAATAAATATATATATATATATATTATAGATAATTAAATTTTATAATGTTCATATAATAATATTATTAATTTAATATTAAAGTTATTTTTATGCAAAAAACATATTTTTTTTATTCTAAAAAATGATTTTAATCACATTTTAAGGCCTCATAGTAAATATATTGTATTCTAATTTAGATATGTAATAATAAAAATCAAATTAATTATTTACCATTTGATGGTTTGAAATTTTTTTTACGCCCCTTTTATTTTCTTCCAATCTGAATAGTTTCCTTCAAAAAATTTGCCTTGTTGGGAAAGGGAAAAGAAAGTTATTTTTGTTTATAAATATGTGATAAAATAATTAATTTTCAAATTTATTTATAATGTATAAGGCGATTTATATTTTATTCAACTTCTGATTGAATTTTTTTAGTTTAATTGAATATTTATCTTGAAAATATCATATATAATATTTAAATCAAAAAATGAAACATATTTCAACACTCTTTGTCATTATTAATTATTATGTATCCACAAAGGGAAAAAAATAATGTTATTTGATAATATATGTATATATATTGGAAATAATGTATTTATTTTTCAAATTATTTTATTTGTTATTAGTAATTATAAAATGACCATAATTTCTTATTCAATATTGTTATAGTATTTCTCCATTTAGAAAATAATATATTAAATTATTATAAAAAATATTTAAAAATGATACTCAGAATGAGTTAAGGTATCAAACAAATTTTAGAGATATTAATGATTTTTTTGGAGTTTTGGAGTAATTTATTTCTAATTATACTTTTATTTATGTATTTAATCTTAAATTTCATGTACAGTGTTAAAAATAACATTAATGATATTTTATAATAAATAAAATTTCAGTAGATGATATAAAATTCATAAAAATTTTATATTAGGGAAATTAACATGATATGGTTTTAAAAATCTACTATGGTACCTTTGTGGTTCATCTATCATTTTATATTAACAATATGTACCATTATAAGATATAAAAATTTACAATTGAGGTAATTCTGAAAAGTGTGAATGTGGGATTAAGAATAATTGTTATATGTAAAAATGTAATAAAAATTGTCTAAACATTATTAAATGATATTATTTCTAATTATAATATAATTTTATTAAAATATTTACCATTTGGGGACAGTTATTATTCAAAAATAATTCATATTATCTCAATATTTTATTATATTCCATGTGTCCACCACTCCTCAATTATAAAAGGGAAGTTTCCTTTCCATTTTTCACAAAATATTTATCCTTATCTAAAGAAAATAACTCCACCAATTTCTAAAATCCACATCCCAATACACATAAAAGTGTTTTTCCCAAAATACCGTCCCATAATCCATTTAATGGAGACCAAAATGAGTCACTTTAAAGAGGATGCAATTTCCATAACCAATTACTTTCATTTTAATTTTTCATTTAAATAAATCAATATATAATTTTTTTTGTAAAATAAATTATTATATACCCTAAATATACTTAAATGGTATGATTCATATGAAAAAACCATTATACACCCTATTACCCATCATATGGGATGTTAAAGTATCTCTCATGTGTACATACGACTTACTATCTCTACATAGAAATGAAATTAATTTTCTTCTAAAATATTTATACATGGGTAGTATGATTTAATTAATATTTATATATAATATTTATGACACAATTATAATTTTTGAGTTATAATTTCATGTATACCATTGTACCATCCAATCATTTGTTAATCAAAAACATCGCTCGTGCATATATGTGGACTAACACATCTAAGAATAGATGTGATTCGATTTTCATTTTCATTTCATAATTAATGCAATGTGGTTGATTGTTAAAAATATATATTATTTAATAAAAATAATTTAATGATAAATTGATATGTACCATTAGTTTATTCCATCATTAGAAAAATAAAAAATAATGTTCATGCATACGTATGTCCTACCATCAGTAGTAACATTGTAATTCATTTTTCGATAATTAATATTTATGGTTGAATATAATATATGAATATATATTACTAATATATATGTTATTTGTAAAATTATTTATCTTATTAATATGATGAAACTAATATATTAGTACATTGACAAAGACAACCAACCCAAATCATACCAGATAAATGAATCAGTTATCACAAGAAATAGTTATTTTAAGAAATCATTCTTATTAAAAGGGTGAAAAATGTATAAAAATATATGGTGTGATATATATTATTATTTTTATATTTTATTATGTATAACAAACTAATATTTTTTATATAAGAGATTTGAAAAATTAATACTAATGTGAGATCTGGGATTGGGATTTTATTTTACCCTCATTATATATCAGGTTTGATTATGACTGTGTTCTAATGATGAAATCTTATAATAGAACTCAAAAT